>JALIZH010016453.1:0-14188 GCA_030522465.1 Rhipicephalus appendiculatus | reverse complement strand
GAAGGAAAATATATGTTATAATCTCTAGATGGAAGCCTAACAGATAGGATTGAACGATTATTTTTTTTCTGTTTGAAGTCCAAGCTAATGTCATTTTAACTTCAAATTGGCGTACCTCCTGCCATAAAACACAGGAAGAACCCTCCGGAGAAAACAGCACTTACCATTCTAATCGTCTTTCATCCGCACAAAAAGGCCTCTATCGAAGTAAATTATAGTTGGAAACTTAAGTTTAAAGACCGTAGGCCGTAACAACACGATTATTTTGGCATATTTGAGTGTTTATAATACATAAATTTCGATTTCAATGAAGGGTAGTTCAACCCCAAAAAATATCTCTGGAGGCAGCCGTCTTGAACACGCCAATAGACGTCAGACTTCGCCCAGGCGGCGCTGCGAAAAACGCCGCCACCAGGGTTGCCAGGTTGGGCTATAAATAGCCAAATTGGGCTACTGTTTTTCTGGAGTTGGCGGGAGTTTTTGGTCGTAGGCTATTTGGCTACTTTTGGGCTATACCTGCCTTCGCTTCAAACGCTCATTTACCAGTGCCTTTTATCCCCTTTATTGGTTGTTGTGCCTCAGTGTCGATGTGAATCAAGTATAGTTATCTTTCATTCCTTCTACTATACTTTCCCTGTCCTTTTGCATTCTTTAGGTATCAGCAGCCTTCACCAGGCAGTTGCTGCTGTCAGTAATAATGCATTCCTTTCCTTTCAAAGCGAAGCTTCCTTTGCCGGTTTCGCGTGGCTGCTGAGTCTTTCATTCTCACGGCGGATAAATTAAATTTGTGGATTTCTATCAAAGTGTAAATAAAAGCGCACGTCAAGAGGCTTAAATGATTTTTAAGCGTTATGCCCATAGGAGTGCGCACGAGGCAGGCAGAGGGGGCGGCCCCCCCTAGTCACCTGAGAGAGGGGGGCGCAAATTCTGCCCCATACATTGACATAATAGGAAGGGGGGGGGGGGGGGCGCTGCGATGAACCTTCGCCCCTCCCTGCCCTCCCTGAAGGGGAACCCTGCGCACGCCTATGGTTATGCCTGCAATCACCAAACTCTACGTATCACCGTTGGTTTTAAAGGATGCAATTTACCACTTTACATTTGTGTCACTTGAAATGAGTTCCGACATAAGCGTTCGATGTGATGCGCATCGTTTAGCTTTAGTCATTCGCTTTAAGTAACAAACAAGCCATTCTTCTCCTCCGCTGGATTCCCCTTTCCTTTGGCTACAATCCTAAGATTGTGGACAAATTAACTCGCTAGAACCTTCATAAAGTTGATTATCTACCTACAAAGAGCAACAATAAAATACGAATGCCAGCAAGCAAGGCGGCATTTCACTTTCGTTTCTGCTTTTTGCAGCAGATATGCGCTCTTGCATTGAGGAGCAGCAGACTCGGAGACATATGCATGTCATATCGGTAACTCTCTACAAAAAGGTGTTGCTTGTTTTAATCTAGATTTTATTTGTTAATCTTGCTTCATTTTATTGTTTTGTTCATTTATAAACTCTATCTGTAGTAAAATAATAAACAGAAAACTTTTTCTATAATGAATTCTTTTTTGGCTATTTTGGGTTATTTTTATGAATTACATTTAGCTACTTTTGGGCTAATATTGGGGCTGAATTTGGCGGGTTGCTCTCTGAGTACCTGGCAACCCTGGCCGCCACAAGCACTCTCATCGCCGCCCTGGCCATAACTGGCTAGTGCACAGAGAGCCGTCCGCAAGCGAAAGCGCATAGGCCGCTATGGAACCCCCCCCTCTTTCGTTGGTGTTGAGGCGCCGTTTCCTGAAAATCAAGGACCTGGAAAGCTTCTTCCGTCGATCCAACCTCGCTTCAGAAAAGTAGGAAGCTCATCAAAGTGAATTGCGCGTACAATGCAAAAGTTGTTTCAGTTATTTCGGCGCGCTGCTACTCGCAAGTGCAAGCGAGTATCGCATGACATCGTGTTCGAGGCACTCCGACGGGCATCCCGTAACGACTAAATGCGTTAAATTTGGGCATATATGAAGTGATGAAGTACATACATGAGCAATATCTTACGATCAGTGGTACGAAGCTCGCTTTATAAGGCACAAATGGCCCCGGAGATTTTCGCCTTTGCAGCAGCATTCTCCATCCATCTCTCGCTTCCTGTGAGTTGAACTATGTTATTACGCATCTTCGAATGTTCTGTTGATGGTTGTCTTACGTTTGTATATACTGCAAATGGGGATACGTGCGTGTCCACTTTCTCGGTCTACAACGAAAGGCAAAACCGGGGCCTCCGAGATAGCTCCGACAATCGCGGAGACCACGGGCAAGAAAAAACCTGACGGTGGTCACGACCAACATTGTGCGATTTACTTTTATGACGCACGTGTTAGCATTTGCTTGTTAAAGCCGGAACTTTGAGCCTTGAGTGCATACGTGCGCGATGCTGTGTGGTGACGACCAGTTCAGATATGGGTGGTCGCGGAGTGCGCGATGTTTATCGCGCGCTTCACCAGTCTGCATTTAACTGCTGCATGGCGCGCACAGCGGTCTTAGGCTCTGATGAGCTTCATAGTCAAGGTTACCACAGTTCTACGTCAAGGCTGCTTAAAACAAGAACAGGAGACCCACATTATCACACTTTCTCATGCGACCGGCTGTGGAGAACGCGAGTAATTCGCTTACCCGATACGTTCGCAATGGCCCGTATCCAGCGTTCTTGCCGTTCTGCTTCGTGCAACAGCTACGGAAATCGATAAAACTGAAGTCCTTTACGTCCGTGGCAATTCACAAGGCAACACTAGCGTCGACTGAGGCCTACCTCCGTAGCCAGCGGAGCTGTTGCGTCTGCTCTTGTTTTCGCCGTCGTTCTCGCAAGCACTTCATGGCGGTTCGGTTCCGCGTCCGACTAGCGGAGAGAAATTCGTAGTTCTTCTGAGTGTTCAATGCGCCAACACACCTAATATTTAGCTCAATCGTTGTTTCGCACTCGCTAGTTGCACCTGGTTGCATAGCAAACCGTGCAAGGGAGTCGGACTTTGCACTACCCAAAACTTATCCGACAGGTGGCGCTACGTGTCTGCAAAACTCCAGAGTCTGAAGTCTATGCGCACAGAGTAGACACACCTTGAACAGACTACATATCCGATATCAAAGTAATGCGGTAGTACTCCAAGCATTGCGGGCAAGCACCCCAGTTAGGTGAAGGAGATTTTTCCTAATTCAAAAACGGGAGAATAATAGACAGAGGGTAGGGTCAACCTGGGAGCATACCTTGAACCCACATTCAAAGTAACGTCTTAGTGTTCCAAGCTGTGCAGGGAAGTAAATTGTTTCTTCCAAGGAGAAGTATTGAGTTCCATAGAGTTACGGGAAGGCCACGCGAGCTACGAGGAAGGCTAAGTGGAGAACTGATCCGCAGTCAATGTAGAATTTAAAAGTGCTAAGAAAGTGCGACACATGCCCTACTTAGAGGTAGAGCATCAGCCTCGCATGCAAGAGATCCGTGGTTCGATTCCTGGTGCCGGACAGTTCCCAACAGGATTCCGCGTGATGATGGAATTGCAAAGCCTGAGGTGCGGCCTCACTGGCGACCACAGCCGGTAATGCATTCCCTCACCAAAGCAGGATTGGCCACCCTGGTGCAGTACTTGGCCACTACCTCTCCCATGAATAAACAAAATTTGGCCCCCAGTCCCCAGCGACTGCGAAGCAACTGACCAAGGCGGCGGTCAGACCTGCGACGCAGCGGAGGGTGCTAAGAATCCCTGGGTACGGGCAGGCTGATATTGGAATCTGAACTTCGCTACGCTTAACGCTATAACGTTATCTAGTGAGCGGAGTCTAGCTGTGCTATTCGAGGAATTAGAGTGTGTTAAATGGGATGTAATAGGGCACAACGAAGTTAGGAGGAGGCATGAGGCTTATACACTGCTGAAGAACGGACACGCCCTATGCTATCGTGGCTTAGTTGACAGAAGGGAACTATGGGTGGGGTTCCTTATGTATAAAAATATAGCTGGCAACATAGAGGAATACTATAGCATTAGTGAGAGGGTCGCAAGTATCGTAATTAAGTTTAATAAGAGGTACAAGATGAAGGTAGTACAGGCCTAAGCGCCTACATCCAGCAATGATGATCATTTGGTTGAGCGCTTCTACGGAGATCTAGAGTCAGCAATGAGTAAGGTAAAGACACATTATACTGTAATGATGGGCGACTCTAACGCCAAGGTGGACAAGAAGCAGGCTGGAGACCATGCAGTGGGGGGAATATGGCATCCGCTCTAGAAATGCCAGAGGAGATCTACAAGTAGAGTTTGTAGACCGTAATAATTTACGGATCTTACATACCTTCAACAAAAAACGGGCTAACCATAAGTGGACGTGGAGGAATCCTAATGGCGAAAGTAAAAATGAAGTAGACATCATTCTGTGTGCACGCCCGGGTATTTTACAGGATGTGAAAGTAGTTGGCAAGACCCAATGCAAGGAACGGCAGGAACTGATACGCAAGAAGCCAAATAATGAGCTAGCGCTGAGAGGGAAATTACAGGCATTCAGTTCTGCTTCAGAATAAATTCGAGGCTCTAACCGAGGACACCCACGTTAGCGTTGACGCTATGAACGATAATCTGACTAGTATCATTAAGGAGTGTGCAATGGAAGTCAGGGGTACAGTCATTAGACAGCACACTAGTAAGCTGTCCCAAGACACGAAAAACCTCATTAATAGAGCACAAACCATGAAAACCTCAAATGCAACAGACAAAATAGAACTGGTGGAGCTTTCGGAGTTAATTAATAGGCGTAAGGTAGCCGACATAAGCAGGTATAACATGGAGAGTATTGAGCATGCTGTAAAGAACGGAAGAAGCCCAAAAGCTATGAAGGCAAAACTGTGCATAGGCAAAAATCAAATGTATGCATTAAGGGACAAGGAAGGCAAGGTCACAACCATTATGGATAGGATAGTTGAGGTAGCGGAGGAGTTCTACAGAGATCTGTATAGCGTAGCGTCGTGTGTATAGTTCACACGACGATACGCGCACCTTATCGGCCGTGTGGCCAGCCCGGACTGTGAGCACTGCCGTGTAGATGAGACTTTTACACATCTCTTGTGCGACTGCCCTTTACACGTATCTCAACGGAATGCGCTCGCTTCAACATTGACAGGCATCGGTGTGGCAACACTAAGTGAAACTGCAATTCTGTCAGCAATGTGCGACCAGACGAAGTCAGCAACTGCTATCGTGGCTGTGATAGATTTTCTTAAGACTACAGGACTGGACAGCGTGTTTTAGCGAATCCATTGTGTTACGTAGTTTTTGTATGTACGCACAACTTTTTTTCTCTCTCCATCATCACCCCTCATCACTCTTTTTTCTCCCCTCTCCCTTATCCCCTGTGCAGAGTAGCAGGCTAGAGCGCACTAGCTCAGGCCAACCTCTCTGCCTTCCAATAAATTATCTCTCTCTCTCTCTGTATAGCAGCCGAGACAAGGAAGATGATATCGTAAGAAGCAATAGTAGCCCAGAGGAATTTGACATCCCACCAGTATTGATAGGCGAAATAAAGAAAGCCCTAGAGCAGTGGTCTCAAACTCACATCAGGTACCGGGCCGCAATCGCGAATTTAGTCCCGCAGAGGGCCGGGACAGCAAAAAGTAGGAAATTAGAGGGGGGGGGGGGGGGAGGGGCTGGGTGAGCTTTAACAAAACGAAACCTAACGTTGTAAGAAGGCCTTTCCCATATCTCATATATGGATCATTTTTCACATGTATTTGACGTGACAATCTAGAAACATATCGATACCGATCTCCACAATGAGAAAAATCTGGACTCAAGTGTAGAGTTCTTGTTCCGCGATGATGTTTCAGCAAAAGGTAACCGCATGGGGTGCCTCACGAAAAAAAATGCTACAGACAGAACACGTCTTTGTAGCTTACCCGAACAAGGCGTTAGTATTCACGATAGGCGAGAATATAATGCGAGCACCATCTAATAATGTCACAAACAGCTATATAAAGTCATAAAAAATATAGGACGATGACTGTCATGTGCGGGCCGCGGGCCGCTAGCGATATGTCGGCGGGCCGCATGCGGCCCGCGGGCCGCGTGTTTGAGACCCCTGCCCTAGAGGGAATGCAAAGAGGCAAAGCCACTGGTGAGGATCAGCTAACGTCAGACCTGTTGAAGGACGGTGGAGCGATTGTGTTAGAAAAACTGGCCACCCTGTATACGAAGTGTATCTTGACGGGGAGGGTACCAGAACCTTGGAAAAATGTCAACATCATATTAATCCATAAGAATGGGGACGTCAGAGACTTGAAAAATTACAGGTCGATCAGCTTACTGTCCGTTGTCTACAAGCTATTTACAAAAATAATAGCTAATAAAATTAAGACGACATTAGAGTTCCATCAACCAAAGGATCAGACAGGATTTCGTACAGGCTACTCAACAATAGACCAGAGTCATACTAACAGTCAGGTGATAGAGAAATGCGCGGAATACACCCAACACCTATCCATAGCCTTCATAGATTACGAAAAGGAATTTGATTCAGTCAAGATATGAGCAGTCATGCAGGCACCGCGAGATCAGGGCATCGACGAAGCCTATACAAACATACCGGAAATCTACAGCGGATCCGCAACCACCATAGTCCTACATAAAGAAAGTGACAGCATCCCAATAAAGAAGGGTGTAAGGCAGGGAGACACGATCTCTCCAATGCTATTCACCGCGTGTTTACAAGTGTTTTTCAGGGCCCTAGATTGAAAAGAGTTAGGGATAAGAGTTAATAGAGAGTATCTTAGTAACCTGCGATTCGCTGATGATATTGCCACGCGCGTTTCTTATTTTCACTTTGCTCTATTCGGTTTTCGCCCTCAAAGGCTGTCAGCAATGCTCAGCGCAAACCGCGCCTCATTGTTCTAGAAGCTTTGCGATCATTGTAGATAGTTTTGTTAAGATTGCGCGCAAGACGGACCACTCGAGATTATTCCAGAGCGTACGCGATGACCAGTGATAAGGCTAGAATGTTCGACGCGTGATGCATAAAAGCCGGCGCGCTCCAACGATGTTCAGTTCATCGACGGCCGACGCTCTGTTCGCCGCTATCAGTCTCAGCGTTTATTGCTGTAATCTCACCTTTAGTTTACCGGCCACAAGTTCGGCCCAAATAAAGTGTTTCATCTTGGACTACTGCCTACTGCCTTCGTCAACGTCACGACCACGTGACATCTGGTGGAGGTGCTGTTCCTTCATGTTCCGGACGCCCCCCGTCAAGCCGTGAACCGAGCCCAAGTCGCGAGGAAGACATCGACGGCAACCCTGAGCAGCGATCAAGCCGAAGACAACAAGGTCTGCGGCCAGAGTACGGGCCTTTACCTGACAAGACCCGGCGGAACAAGACCCCGACCTCGACCGCAGCGACGATGACAGCCCCTGTGCCGCCTGCACCTATCCTGCTCCGGCAACCCAAGGAGCCGCCTACCTTCCGTGGTTCAGCACTTGAAGACCCGGAGAGCTGGCTCGAAGCGTACGACCGAGTCGCCGCTTTCAATGCGTGGACCAGCGAAGACAAGCTTCGCCATGTGTACTTCGCCTTGCAAGACGCCGCCCCGCGCCTGGTTCGAAAACCAAGAGCGAACCCTGACAACGTGGGACACCTTTCGCACAAGGTTCCTGGCTACATTCACGAGCGTCATCCGCAAGGAGATCGCAACCCGCTCATCCGCAACCCGCTCGCAGCTCCCAAACGAAAACGTGGTGCTCTTCACAGAAGAGATGACCAGACTCTTCCGCCACGCCGACCCCGAAATGCCGGAAGACAAAAAAGTTCGCTTCCTCATGCGAGGAGTAAAGCAGGAGCTGTTCGCGGGTCTGATGCGGAACCCACCGAGCACTGTCCAGGAATTCATCTCCGAAGCGACGACGATTGAAAATTCGCTGGAGATGCGCACCCGGCAATTCGATCGCCGCTCGACGCCAGCCTACGCTGACATTCAATCCCTCTGCTCAGACGACCTGCGCGAGACCATAAGGGCCGTAGTGCGCGAGGAGCTTCGTCGAATGTTCCCGTCATCCCAGCCGCATGTTTCCTCGATCGCAGATATTGTTCGAGAGGAAATCCAGCAGTCTTTGGGTACCCCCTGAACCGCAATAGCCTCTGCCGCAAGCCATGACCTACGCCGCTGCTGCCCGACGCTACGCTCCCGCTCCACGCCCACGTCAAGACACCGCGCCGCCGCAGTACCGCCGCCAGACGCCGCCCCCACCGCCGCCATCTCGCCCGCCTGCCGGCCAACGGTACACACCGAGGAAGACCGACATCTGGCGAGCCCCCCGACCACCGTCCCCCTCTGCTACCACTGCGGAGAAGCCGGCCACACGTACCGCCGATGCCAGTACCGTGAGATGGGATTACGAGGCTTTGCCGCCAACGCGCCTCGTCCACAGCGGGGTGAACGACCACAAGACATCGCCGACTATCTCGCAGGAGCTCAGTGGACACCCCGACGACCATCCCGCTCGCCGTCGCCTGGCCGCTACATGTCACCGCACCGCCGGCAGTACACTGGCCCAAACCGGGGCCGGTCGCCTAGCCCGTATCCGGGAAACTAGGGGCAGCAACCGATGGAGGTGCGGTTGCTGTACGACGAAATGCCGAAGATCCTCCGCGGCCGACGACGACGACAACGCGACGAAACCTGCAGAACATGACGCGAAGCAGACGTAGCCCCTGCCGACGAAACGTCGCGGACCGACAAAGACGTGACGACGCAACAAAGAAGCAGCGCAACGAATCGACGTAGCCGTGATCCAATGCCGCGTCCCAACCGCAACGCACGACGACGAACCAGCGACCTCGACGTAATATTCGACGGCCACAACGTCACCGCTCTCGTCGACACTGGAGCGGACTATTCCGTCGTCAGTGGGCCTTTCGCGACGAAGTTGAAGAAAGTGAAGACTGCTTGGCAAGGCCCTGAAATCCGGACCGCTGGGGGGTCATCTAATAACGCCGGCCGGTGTTTGCACAGCAAGAGTCACCATCAATAACCGGACTTATCCCGCCACCTTTCTAATCCTACAGCACTGCTCCAGGGATGTGATACTTGGGATGGACTTCCTATGCAAACACGGCGCCGTCATCGACCTAAGGTCTGAGTCGATAACACTAACCTCGCAAAAAGCGCTGCCTACCCAGACGACGCCAGGGATCCATGCATTGAACGTGATAGAAGAGCACGTCACCGTTCCGCCTCTCTCCAGCGTCATCATTTCCGTCGGCACCGAAAAACCCGCAGATTTCGAAGGCGTTATCGAGGGTGCACAGCACCTGCTTTAAACCGTCATATTTGCGTCGCACGAGGCGTCGCCGAGTTGCGTGAAGGGAAAGCAACAGTGATGCTTACGAACTTCAGCAACGAATACAAGCACGTGAGCAAAGGCACGACGGTCGCCTACATCGAAGAAATTGTGGAAGCCAGCAACGCTCTCGCCCTCGCCGAGCCTACCGAACATGCTACGACGAACCAAGCCCCATGAACTAGCTTTCCACATCATTCCGAGCCTTCCGACGCATAAACAAGAACAGCTCAAAACCCTGCTGTTCCAATACAGGGACTGCTTTTCGTCGTCGTCAAGAGTTCGACAGACCCCAGTCGCACAACACCGCATCATAACAGAGGAAAGTGCCAGGCCACTACGTCAGAGCCCGTACAGAGTTTCGACGCGAGAACACGAGGCCATAAAGAAACAAGTCGACGAAATGCTACGCGACGACATCATCCAGCCTTCAAAGAGCCCGTGGGCGTCACCCGTGGTGTAAGTGAAGAAAAAAGGACGGAACCCTACGCTTCTGCGTCGACTATCGCCGCCTGAACAAAATAACGAAGAAGGACGTGTACCCTCTCCCACGGATTGACGACACCCTGGATCGACTTCACAACGCGAGGTACTTTTCGTCGATGGACCTCAAGACCGGCTATTGGCAAATTAAAGTCGACGAGAGAGACCGAGAGAAGACCGCGTTTATAACACCAGACGGACTCTTCGAGTTCAAGGTCATGCCCTTCGGTCTTTGCTCGGCGCCTGCGACTTTCCAACGGGTTATGGATACAGTACTGGCAGGATTGAAGTGGCAGACTTGCCTGGTGTACCTGGACGACGTCATTGTGTTTGCTTCAAACTTCGACGAACACCTCCGGCGACTTGCCGCAGTACTTCAAGCAATCAAGACCTCCGGCCTCACCTTGAAGCCTGAAAAGTGCCGCTT
Source organism: Rhipicephalus appendiculatus (assembly GCA_030522465.1). Lineage (NCBI taxonomy): Eukaryota > Metazoa > Arthropoda > Arachnida > Ixodida > Ixodidae > Rhipicephalus > Rhipicephalus appendiculatus. Next base: position 3,924 of record JALIZH010016453.1, on the reverse strand, counting down.
CGCATACGAGGAGCTCTTGTTCTTGGGTCACGTGATCAGCAAGTCCGGAGTACGCCCCGACCCGCAAAAGACAACCGCCATCGCTGCTTTCCCGCCACCCACCGACAAGAAGGCCGTGCGTCGATTTCTCGGCTTGTGTGCCTATTACAGGCGGTTCATTAAAAACTTCGCCCGCATCGCCGAACCTATCACTAACCTCACCAGGACCGACGTCGAGTTCAAGTGGGAAACGCCGCAGGAGGAAGCATTTCAAGAACTAAAACGACGCCTGCAAACGCCTCCGTTACTTGCGCATTTCGACGAACACGCCGAAACAGAAGTGCACACCGACGCAAGCAGCGTGGGACTCGGCGCCGTCCTTGTGCAGAGGACGGACGGACTGGAGAGGGTCATCAGTTATGCTAGCCGGTCGCTATCCAGGGCAGAGGCCAACTATTCCACAACAGAAAAGGAGTGCCTCGCCATGATCTGGGCTACGTCAAAGTTTCGCCCCTATCTCTACGGGAGGCCCTTCAAAGTCGTGAGCGACCACCACGCCTTGTGTTGGCTAGCTAACTTGAAGGACCCTTCAGGTCGTCTCGCAAGATGGAGTCTAAGACTTCAAGAATTCGACATTACCGTCGTTTACAAGTCCGGACGAAAGCACTCTGACGCCGACTGCCTGTCTCGCGCCCCCGTCGAGCCGCCACCCCAGGAAGACCAGGACGACGACTACGTCTTGGGAGCCTTAAGCGCTGATGACTTCGCCGAACGACAGCGAACCGATCCGGAACTCAAGGGTCTTGTGGAATACCTCGAGGGCAAGGCCACCGTTGTTCCAAAGGTGTTCAGACGAGGACTGGAGTCGTTTTTCTTGCGGAACGGCGTTCTCCTAAAGAAAAACTTCTCGCCACTTTGGGCCAACTACCTCCTCGTAGTACCTTCCGCGTTACGTCCAGAAGTTCTGGACGCTCTCCATGACGACCCGACTGCTGGACACCTGGGACTTTCCCGCACGCTAGCGAGGATACAACAAAGGTATTACTGGCCTCGCCTCACTGCCGACGTCACCCACTACGTAAAGACTTGCCGAGATTGTCAGCGACGGAAGACACCTCCGACTAGGCCAGCTGGACTTCTGCAGCCCATCGAGCCACCTCGCCGGCCGTTCCAACAAATCGGCATGGACTTACCGGGGCCCTTCCCGACGTCGAATTCCGGAAATAAATGGATCGTCGTAGCTACTGACTACCTCACCCGCTACGCCGAGACGAGGGCCCTGCCCAAAGGCAGCGCCGCCGAGGTAGCAAAGTTCTTCGTCGAGAACATCGTCCTGCGTCATGGCGCCCCAGAGGTCCTCATTACTGACAGAGGTACGGCCTTTACCGCGGACCTAACTCAGGCGATCTTGGGATACAGCCACACAAGCCACCGCCGGACCACCGCGTACCACCCACAGACCAACGGCCTGACCGAGCGTCTAAATAAGACCATTGCCGACATGCTGGCCATGTACGTCGACGTCGAACACAAGACGTGGGACGCCATCCTTCCGTACGTGACCTTCGCGTACAACACGGCCGTACAAGAAACGACGCAGTTGACGCCATACAAGTTGGTCTACGGACGGAGCCCGGCAACGACGCTCGACGCCATGTTACCAAACGTGACCGACGAGGAAAACATCGACGTGACCACCTACCTACAGCGCGCCGAAGAAGCACGACAGCTCGCCCGCCTACGGATCAAAAACCAGCAGAGGACTGACAGTCGCCGCTACAACCTTCGACGACGCCACACGGAATACCAACCCGGTGACCGTGTATGGGTGTGGACGCCAATACGCCGACGGGGACTCAGTGAGAAGCTTCTTCGACGATACTTTGGACCGTACAGGGTACTTCGACGCCTCGGCGCACTCGACTACGAGGTTGTCCCTGACGGCATTACGAACTCTCAGCGGCGCCGTGCGCGACCTGAAGTCGTCCATGTCGTGCGCCTGAAACCATATTACGCGCGTTAGTGAATTTGAGGACTGTACTTCTTGCTTTATTATTGTACTTTCTTTATTGCTGTTATTTATTGTTGCATGCATTGGCCACCTCCCCCCCCCGTGTTCTGTTTTAAGCATCGGGACGATGCTTTTTCAGAGGGGGCATTGCCACGCGCGTTTCTTATTTTCACTTTGCTCTATTCGGTTTTCGCCCTCAAAGGCTGTCAGCAATGCTCAGCGCAAACCGCGCCTCATTGTTCTAGAAGCTTTGCGATCATTGTAGATCGTTTTGTTAAGATTGCGCGCAAGACGGACCACTCGAGATTATTCCAGAGCGTACGCGATGACCAGTGATAAGGCTAGAATGTTCGACGCGTGATGCATAAAAGCCGGCGCGCTCCAACGATGTTCAGTTCATCGACGGCCGACGCTCTGTTCGCCGCTATCAGTCTCAGCGTTTATTGCTGTAATCTCACCTTCAGTTTACCGGCCACAAGTTCGGCCCAAATAAAGTGTTTCATCTTGGACTACTGCCTACTACCTTCGTCAACGTCACGACCACGTGACAATATTACATTGATGAGTAACTCAGGGGACGAATTACAGCTCATGATTACTGAAATCGACACGGAAAGCAGAATATGAGATCTGAAAATTAATAGGCATAAAAATAATGTGCAACAGTCTCGCAGAGAACAGCGTCTTGCGATAGGTGGCGAGACACTGGAAGTTGTACAGAAATATGTCTACTAGGGACAGGTAGTAACCGCGGAGCCGAACCATGAGAGTGAAATAACTAGAAGAATAAGGATGAGGTGGAGCACATTCGGCAAGCATTCTCCAATAATGAATGGTATTCTATCACTATCCCTCAAGAGGAAGGTATATAGCAGCTGCATCTTACCGGTACTTACCTACGGAGCAGAAACGGGAGGCTGTCAAGGAGGGTTAAGCTTAAATTGAGGACGACGGAGCAAGTGATGGAAAGGAAAATGATAGGTGTAACCTTAAGAGACAAGATGACAGCAGAGTGTGTCAGGGAACAAACAGGGGCTTGAGAATATCATAGTTGACATCAAGAAGAAATGGACATGGGCCGGGTACGTAGCGCGTCGGCAGGATAACCGCTGGTCATTAAGGGTAACTGACTGGATTCAAAGACAAGGGAAACGCGTCAGAGGGAGACAGAAAATTAGGTGGGCAGACGAGATTAAGAAGTTTGCAGGTATAACGAGGCAGCAGAAAGCACGACCGGGTTGATTGGCGGCAGTGGGCGTAGTCAGGCTAATGATGATGATGATTATGATGATAATGATTGTTAGAGCTGTCATAATGAATACTGAAAATGAGAAAGCAACAAAAAATTTTTTTTATTTCGAACATAGCATAAGTGTGAAGACTTTCCATGCAATCTATTTACCTAGGTGTGTTTCCAGTACGTTGACCATAAAACATGTTATAATCCCTAGTAATTTTTTTAGTTATGTACATATGCTAGTTGGAGAGCTCTGCAGCTTGTAGTTTACGTAATACCGAACTAGATAAGTAAGCAAAGAACTAGCTAAATTATTAATTAACTAATCGAAATGTCTATCCACAAATTAGATGTATAAAGCTGCCTTTCAAAATATTGTTCAAATGCACGACCCAAAACGGTGTTCCACAGTCACTTCAGTAGTTTAGAATCTTGCTATGTGGGTGGCGCGACCGAAACGGAGGACTAAAAGGAACGGGCACACAAAAGCGCTGTGTGTCTCTGTTCCTTTTAGTCCTCCATCCAGGGTCGCGCTGCCCACTTAGCAAAAGTGTGTTTAATTAGTAACTCGCCCTGCTTGCCGTTTTAATTCATTGTAGAAACTCCTCCTTCTCACCTGTATCCCTCCATACGCACAGCCTGTGTGCCCCGTAACTGTATGGAAAGTCAGGGGAGGTTATATAACCCGACCTAAAGA
>JALIZH010016451.1:0-36072 GCA_030522465.1 Rhipicephalus appendiculatus | reverse complement strand
TCCGGGAATTTGGACCATCTGATGTTATTGTCACGTGGTCGTGACGTTGACGAAGGCAGTAGGCAGTAGTCCAAGATGAAACACTTTATTTGGGCCGAACTTGTGGCCGGTAAACTGAAGGTGAGATTACAGCAATAAGCGCTGGCACTGATAGCGGCGAACAGAGCGTCGGCCGTCGATGAACTGAACATCGTTGGAACGCGCCGGCTTTTATAAATCACGCGTCCAACATTCTAGCCTTATCACTAGTAGTCGCGCAAGCTCTGGAATAAGCTCGAGTGTTCGCGTCTTGCGCGCAATCTTAACACAATGATCTACAATAATCGTGAAGCTTCTAGAACAATGAGGCGCGGTTTGCGCTGAGCATACGGGCAGTCTTTGTGGGCGAAAACCGAGTACAACAAGAATGAAAATAAGAAACGCGCGTGGCAATGCCCCCCTCTGAAGAAGCATCGTCCCGATGCTTAAAAAGAACACGGGGGGAAAAATACATGCAACAAGAAATCACAAGAATAAAGAAAGAAATTACAATAATAAAGCAATAAGTCCAGTCGTCAGGTTCGCTAACGCGCGTAATACGGCTTGAGGCGCACGACATGGACGACTTCAGGTCGCGCACGGCGATGTTGAGAGTTCGTAATGCCGTCCGGGACGACCTCGTAGTCCAGAGTACCGAGACGTCGAAGCACCTTGTATGGCCCGAAGTAACGCCGAAGAAGTTTTTCACAAAGTCCACGTCGGCGTATCGGTGTCCACACCCAAACGCGGTCGCCGGGCTGGTATTCCACGAAGCGTCGTCGAAGATTGTAGCGGCGGCTGTCAGTCGTCTGCTGATTCTTGATCCGTAGGCGGGCGAGCTGTCGTGCTTCTTCGGCGCGCTGTAGATAGGCGGTCACGTCGGTGTTTTCCTCGTCGCTCAATTTTGGTAACATGGCGTCGAGAGTCGTTGCCGGGCTCCGTCCGTAGACCAACTTGTACGGCGTCATCCACGTCGTTTCTTGTACGGCCGTGTTCTACGCGAAGGTCACGTACGGTAGGATGGCGTCCCACGTCTTGTGTTCGACGTCGACGTACATGGCCAGCATGTCGGCGATGGTCTTATTTAGGCGCTCGATCAGGCCGTTGGTCTGTGGGTGGTACGCGGTGGTCCGGCGGTGGCTTGTGTGGCTGTATCCCAAAATCGCCTGAGTTAGGTCAGCCGTAAACGCCGTACCTCTGTCGGTGATGAGAACCTCTGGGGGCGCCGGGTCGAAGGACGATGTTCTCAACGAAGAACTTGGCTACCTCGGCGGCACTGCCTTTAGGCAGGGCCTTTGTTTCGGCGTAGCGGGTGAGGTAGTCGGTAGCCACGACGATCCATTTATTTCCGCAAGTCGACGTTGGGAACGGCCCCAGGAGGTCCATCCCGATCTGCTGGAACGGTCGCCGAGGAGGCTCCATCGGCTGAAGGAAGCCTGCTGGTCTGGTGGGCGGTGTCTTCCGTCGCTGAAAGTCTCGGCACGTCCTTACGTAGCGGGCGACATCGGCGGCAATGCGCGGCCAGTAGTACTTTTCCTGTACTCTTGCGAGCGTGCGGGAAAGTCCGAGGTGTCCAGCCGTCGGGTCGTCGTGTAGTGCCTGGAGGACTTCTGGACGCATTGCTGACGGCACTACGAGAAGGTAGTCGGCTCGAAGCGGCGAGAAATTCTTCTTTATGAGAACGCTGTTTCGCAAGAGAAACGATGCGAGTCCTCGCTTGAATGTTTTCGGAACAATGGCTGTCTTGCCTTCGAGGTACTCCATAAGGCCCCTGAGTTCCGGGTCGGCTCGCTGTTCGGCGAAGTCGTCGGTACTTATGGTTCCCAAGAAGAAGTCATCTTCGTGGTCGTCCTGCGGCGGCGGGTCGACGGGGGCGCGAGACAAGCAGTCGGCGTCAGAATGTTTTCGGCCGGACTTGTAAACAACCGTGACGTCGAATTCTTGAAGCCTTAGACTCCATCTTGCGAGACGACCTGATGGGTCCTTCAAGTTAGCTAGCCAACACAAGGCGTGGTGGTCGCTCACAACTTTGAAGGGCCTGCCATAGAGGTAGGGGCGAAACTTTGACGTTGCCCAGATGATGGCGAGGCACTCCTTTTCTGTTGTGGAATAGTTGGTCTCTGCCTTGGATAGCGACCGGCTAGCATAACTGATGACCCTTTCCAGTCCGTCCGTCCTCTGCACAAGGACGGCGCCGAGACCCACGCTGCTTGCGTCGGTGTCCACTTCTGTTTCGGCGTGTTCGTCGAAATGCGCAAGTAACGGAGGCGTTTGTAGGCGTCGTTTTAGTTCTTGAAATGCTTGTTCCTGAGGCGTTTCCCACTTGAACTCGACGTCAGTCCTGGTAAGGTTAGTGAGTGGCTCGGCGATGGGGGCAAAGTTTTTGACGAACCGCCTGTACTAGGCGCACAGGCCGAGAAATCGACGCACGGCCTTCTTGTCGGCAGGTGGCGGGAACGTAGCGACGGCGGCTGTCTTCTGGAGGGTCAGAGCGTACTCCGGACTTGCTTATCACGTGGCCCAAGAACAAGAGTTCCTCGTAGGCGAAACGGCACTTTTGAGGCTTCAGGGTAAGTCCGGAGGTCTTGATTGCTTGAAGTACAGCTTCAAGGCGCCGCAGGTGTTCGTCGAAGTTCGAGGAAAACACAACAACGTCGTCCAAGTAGACAAGGCAAGTCTGCCACTTCAAGCCGGCCAATACGGTATCCATAACGCGTTGGAAGGTCGCGGGGGCCGAGCAAAGACCAAAAGGCATTACCTTGAACTCGAACAGGCCGTCTGGAGTTATGAAAGCAGTTTTTTCTCGGTCTCTCTCGTCGACTTCGATTTGCCAGTAGCCTGTCTTGAGGTCCATCGACGAAAAGTACTTCGCGTTGTGGAGTCGATCCAGGGCGTCGTCTATCCGCGGGAGGGGGTACACGTCCTTCTTCGTCATCTTGTTCAGGCGACGATAGTCGACACAGAAACGTAGCGTCCCGTCCTTCTTCTTCACCAACACCACGGGAGATGCCCAGGGACTCTTGGACGGCTGGATTATGTCGTCGCGTAGCATTTCGTCGACTTGCTTCTTTACGGCTTCGCGTTCTCGCGTCGAAATTCGATACGGGCTCTGACGGACTGGTCGGGCACTTTCTTCGGTTATGATACGATGTTTGGCTACTGGGGTCTGTCGAATTCTTGACGACGATGAGAAGCACTCCTTGAATTGCAGGAGAAGATTTTTGAGCTGGTCTTGCTTCTGCTTTGGGAGGCTGGGGTTGACGTCGAAATCTGTTTCGGGACCTCGATTCGTCGAAGGATGTTCGGCAGTATCGGAGAGGGCGAAAGCATTGCTGGTGTCCACGAATTTCTCGATGTAGGCGACCGTCGTACCAAGGTTGAAGTGCCTATATTCGTGGCTGAAGTTTGTCAGCAGTACCTTTGCTTTGCCGTCGCGCAACTCGACGATGCCTCTTGCGACGCAGATCTGACGGTTCACAAGCAGGTGCTGATCGCCCTCGACGACGCCTTCAAGGTTAACGGGTATTTCGGTGCCGACGGAAATGACTGCGCTGGAGAGAGGCGGAACGGTGACCTGCTCTTCTATTACATTCAAGGCATGATTCTCTGGCGTCGTGTGGGGCGGTAACGCTTTTTCTGAAGTCCGTGTTATCGACTCAGACCTCAGGTCGATGACGGCGCCGTGTTTACTTAGGAAGTCCATCCCCAGTATCACATCCCTGGAGCAGTGCTGCAGAATCAGAAAGCTGGCGGGATAAGTCCGGCCACTGACGGTGACTCTTGCTGTGCAAACACCGACCGGCATTATTATATGACCCCCAGCAGTCCGGATGTCAGGGCCTTGCCAAGCAGTCTTCACTTTCTTCAGCTTCGTCGCGAAAGGCCCACTGACGACGGAATAGTCGGCTCCAGTGTCGACGAGAGCGGTGACGTCGTGGCCGTCGAATATTACGTTGAGGTCGCTGGTTCGTCGTCGTGCGTTGCGGTTGGGCCGCGGCGTCGGATCACGGCTGCGTCGAAATGTTGCTCTGCTTCCATGTTGCGTCGTCACGTCTTCGTTCGCCCACGACGCCTCGTCAGCAGGGCTTCGTCTGCCTCGCGTCGTGTTCTGCAGGTTTCGTCGCGTTGTCGTCGTCGGCGGCCGCGGAGGATCTTCGGCATTTCGTCGTACAGCAACCGCACCTCCATCGGTTGCTGCCCTTAGTTTCCCGGATACGGGCTAGGCGACCGGCCCCGGTTTGGGCCGGTGTACTGCCGGCGGTGCGGTGAGGTGTAGCGGCCTGGCGACGGCGATCGAGAAGGACTTCGCAGCGTCCATTGCGCTCCTGCCAGGTAGTCGGCGATGTCCCGTGGTCGTTCACCTCGCTGCGGACGCGGTGCGTTCACGGCGTTGGCAGCGGCGATACGTGTGGCCGGCTTCTCCGCAGTGATAACATAGTGGGCGGTGGTCGGGTGCACGCCAAACGTCGGTCTTTCTCGGCGTGTATCGCTGGCCGGCTGGTGGGCGGTATGACGTCGGTGGTGGCGTCTGGCGGCGGAACTGCGGCGGAGTGGCTTCTTGACGGGGGCGAGGAGGGGGAACAGGACGGCGGACAGCAGCAGCGTAGCTGATGGCTTGGGGTTGCGGCTGCGTTGCCTCAGGGATGCCGAGCGATTGCTGGATTTCCTCTCTGGCGATGTCTGCGATGGAGGAAACTTGTGGCTGGCACGACGGCATCATTCGGCGAAGTTCTTCTCGCACCACGGCTCTTATAGTCTCGCGCAGGTCGTCTGGGCATATTGGTTGAATGTCTCCGTAGCCTGGCGTCGACCGGCGATCGAATTGCCGTGTGCGCATTTCGAGCGTCTTTTCGATCGTAGTCACTTCCGAGAGGAATTCCTGAACGGTCTTCGGTGGGTTTCTCATCAATCTCGCGAAGAGTTCTTGCTTGACCCCTCGTATGAGCAAACGGACCTTCTTCTCCTCGGGCATGTCGGGGTCAGCGTGCCGGAACAGCCGCTTCATTTCTTCTACGAAGATGGTGACATTTTCGTTCGGGAGTTGCACCCGCGTCTCCAGCAATGTCGCTGCTCTTTCCTTGCGGGCGATGCTCCTGAACGTATCCAGGAATGTGCCGCGGAAGAGATCCCAGGTTTGAAGGGCCGACTCCCGGTTCTCGAACCAGGTCCTTGCTGAGTCTTCTAGGTAAAAGTAGGCCCGGCGCAGCTTCTCGTCGGAGTCCCAGTGGTTGAACGTGGCGACCCGCTCGTATTCCTCCAGCCAGCTTTCTGGATCCTCGCATGGTGAACCGCGGAAAGTCGGCGGCTCTCGGGGTTGGTGCATGACGACCGTTGTGGACGGTACAGGAGCTGCCATCGTATCTGCGGTCACTGTCGTGGTTTTGGGCTGCCTGGTTGTCTCGGGAAGTAGCCCGTACTCTGGCTGAAGTCCCTTCGCCTGCGGCTAGCTCGAGATTCCGGGTTCCCCCTTAGCGTCAGCTTCTTCGTGGCTTGAGCTTGGGTCAGTGCTTCGCGGGGGGCGTCCGGAGCATGGACGAAGCAGCACCTCCACCAGATGTCACATGCTCTTCACATTGACGAAGGTAGTAGGCAGTAGTCCAAGATGAAACACTTTATTTGGGCCGAACTTGTGGCCGGTAAACTGAAGGTGAGATTACAGCAATAAGCGCTGGCACTGATAGCGGCGAACAGAGCGTCGGCCGTCGATGAACTGAACATCGTTGGAACGCGCCGGCTTTTATAAATCACGCGTCGAACATTCTAGCCTTATCACTAGTAGTCGCGCAAGCTCTGGAATAAGCTCGAGTGTTCGCGTCTTGCGCGCAATCTTAACACAATGATCTACAATAATCGTGAAGCTTCTAGAACAATGAGGCGCGGTTTGCGCTGAGCATACGGGCAGTCTTTGTGGGCGAAAACCGAGTACAACAAGAATGAAAATAAGAAACGTGCGTGGCATTATTTTGCTTGCGCTGACATCGCACGGTATACACGGGAGCCTTCAGGTCACCAGCCGAGCAACGTAACCGCTCATCCCCCCGTGGCGGACTGGAACTGAGCGGCATTTTCCCGTATAGGAGTGCTGGCCACCATGATGTTTTGCGGTAAGTTTGGGCACAGAGTGTCTTGTGAAAGCTCGTCCTCGCTGATACCGGCGACTGCAAGTTTTTTTTAACACGAAAGTGTTTTATGCCGGGGTCCGCCAAGTATATCCGTTATGGATATGACGTTGATATAATTAACGCTACCAAATGAGAAAGAAAAATCATTATGAAAACGTTCCCCCCGCCGGGAATCGAACCTCTGACTCCTGGGCCTGCGACGAAGGGCGCCCGGTTTCTTACCGACTAAGCCACCTACGCAGCTGGAGAGCACCCTGCCAACGCGCCTTATAGACGTCACTCTGGAGTTTTGCAGACACGTAGCGCCACCTGTCGGAGCAGTTTTGGGTAGTGCAAAGTCCGACTCTCTTGTACAGTGTGCTGTGCAACCAGGTGTAGCTAGCGAGTGCGAAACAACGATTGAGCTAAATATTCGGTGTGTTGGCGCATTGAACACTCAGAAAAAAAAGAGCTACGAATTTCTCTCCGCTGGCCGGACGCGCAACCGAACCGCCATGAAGTGCTTGCCAGAACGACGGTGAAAACAAGAGCAGACGCAACAGCACCGCGCGCTACGAAGAAAGAGGCCTCAGTCGACGCTACTGTTGCGTTGTGAATTGCCACGGACATAAAGGACTGCAGTTTTACCGATGTCCGTAGCTGTTGCACGAAGCAGAACGGCGAGAGCGATGGATACGGGCCGTTGCGAACGTGTTGGGTAAGCAAATTACTCGCGTTCCCCACAGCCGGTCTCATGAGAAAGTATGATAATGTGGGTCTCCTGTTATTGTTTCGAGTAGCCTTGACGTAGAACCATGGTAACCATTGACTATGAAGCTCAGCAGATCCTCAGACCGCGGTGCGCGCCGTGCAGCAGTTAAATGCCGACTGGTGAAGCGCGCGACAAACATCGCGCATGTACGCTTTGAAGGCTCAAAGTTCCGGCTTTAACTAGCAAATGCCTACACGTGCGTCATACAAGTAAATCGCAAAATGTTGGTCGTGACCACCGTTCAGGTTTTTCTTGCCCGTGGTCTCCGCGATTGCCGGCTCGAGCTATTTCGGAGGCCACGGTTTTGCCTTTCGTTGTACACCGAGAAAGTGGACACGCACGTATCCCCATTTGCAGTATATACAAACGGAAGACAACTGTCAACAGAACGTTCGAGAATGCGTAATAAAACAGTTGAACGCACAGGAAAGCGAGGGGTGGATGCAACTGCAACGGCGAAAATCGCCGGGGCCATTGGTGCCTAATAAAGCGATCGCTTCGTACCTCTGATCGTAAGATACATTTGCTCGTATATGTACTTCATCACTTTGACATTATGTATATGCCCAAATTTAGCGCATTTAGGCGTTACAGAACGCACGTCGGAGTGCCTCGAACCTCGATGTCATGCGATGCTCGCTTGCACTTGCGAGTTGCAACACGCAGCAATAAGTGAAAAAAAAAACATCTTTTGCATTGTACCCGCACGCAGTTCACTTTGATAAGCTTCCTACTTTTCTGAAGCGAGGGTGCATTGACGGAAGAAGCTTTCCAGGTCCTTTATTTTCGGGAAACCGCGCCTCAACACTAACGAGAGAGAGCACATTCGCTTGCGGACAGCTCTGCTTGCACTATGCTGAACAAGGGTGTGACAGCGCCTCTTTCCCGTCATCTTCTTTCTTATCATTTCTTATGTGGCGCTACACCCAAAAATCTGTTTGCACTACCCAGTTATGGCCAGGGCGGCGATGAGAGCGCTGGTGGCGGCGTTTTTCGCAGCGCCGCCTGGTCAGAGTCTGACGTCTATATCTCTCACACATTCTCTTTTTCGCATGGAGCTCTCTGTTGGCGTGGCTTAGGCGTGGCGGGTCGGTGTCGCCGCCTGTGAGCGGGGAAGAGAAGTAATGTGGCATGACATGCACTTACTGGCGCCGATAGAGAACGATTAGTCGACGACGCAGTTACAGCATGGCGTCAGAGATTGCACGCCGGCGCACAATCTCGGAGGCGATGCTTTAACTGCGTCTCGATAGCAGTGAAAAACATCGGCCGCGCTGGCATCGGAGAGTCGCCGATGTAGCTCTGTTCTTTGCCTTTAGCTTCGTGTTAGCGTGTGTCGGCTCTTTGTCCGAGTAGTGCATCTTCCACATGCACCGACGTTGTTTCGCTGACGGCTACTTCGGGTGTGATAGGACCAACTAATGAAACTGCTGCAGTGAGCGCGGCCGCAAGGCAGCGATGTCGACGGGCGAATGTCGTGCCTTGTTGGAGCGAGACAGAGACCAGCCAGGACGTAGAACGCCTGCGCGTGCTCGCGGCTCAAGCTACGAACTTCTGCCTCCCGCGTTGCTGAAGCGCAGCGTGGTAGTGTATGCATGAGCGCAGAAGGAGGGTACCTTATTACTCAGGCGCGCACACCGTACCACTTCTTCTCTTTGAAGACGCGCATATCGAGTGCCAGTGTTCATTACGTGCTTGTTGGTGTCTTTGCGCTGGATTCACGATACGCTGTGTTCAGGTATATCATGTTGACAACTTTAGCTACAACAACGGTTAATTCATGACCATGGGCGTTAGTCGTCGCGATGGAGATTTGCCACTAGGCGTCAACGTGGGTGTGTCCACGTCAAACGGTGCTATAGCTGTCAAACACCAATAGACATTGTACAAGCTCTCATATATGGCTACGCAATAAGCACTACTTCTGCGAAGACGCGTTTTACTTTCGTGTTATACCGATTCCTATGACGGTGGAATCAGCCATGTTTTTTATTATATGAGCAGTACGAAACAAGCAATAAAACGGAGCGAGTGAAATGACTATTTGCGGATAAATAACCAAATTCAGGAACAATAAAGACCCACACCTCCTCAGCGATGCGTGGGAGGCTGACATCTCCAAGCCGGACCTCGTCGACGAGTGCCAACTCGTCGCCAGCACTCGGCGGGCGACCCAAGCCAAAGGTGTCCTGGTATAAGGGACCCTCTCACCTTCACTAACAAGCCACTTATCTAAAAGAATTTTACACTCTCTCCTTCTCGTGTTGTCTTCACTCTCTTCCTAATTCGCGTTAGTAAAATTATACAGATATCCGTACATGACGATCTCTTACGGCAGCGGTCGGCAGCCTTTTGAGGCGGAGGGCCAAGTTGCATCAAGCCGACACGGCGGGGGGGCGCACGGGAGTCAAGTCGGGTGTGTATTGGGGGGGGGGGGGGGAAGAGGGGGGCGGGGAGAGATGGAGGGGCGGTTTTGCTGAACATTGGCAATAATCGTTATCTATAACCAATAAAATCGGCAGATTTTCAATAATCGAAGACGCTATCTGGATAAGTGCGAAGAAGGGGTACAAGGCCGAATGGAAGCGATCTTTCTTTATTCTTGTCCAACCCCATTTGAGGTCAAAACAGCTATGTCGGCCTTTAAATAGGACGTCGCATGGGGAGGAAGGAGGGGGGGGGGGGAGTTCTGATGTCATGACGGGGGGCCGCATAATACTTCAGCGCGGGCCACAGGTTGCCGACCCCTGTCTTAACGTATAACGTCATGCATATATTCCGTCATTTAGCCTGACTGCTCGGTCGTTCTTTTTTAGGTATATTACTTTACTTTATACGTAAAGTCCCACTAAACTAAAACATCTTTCCTATATAGCTCCTGCCGTGAACAGAACACGTTGGCAAGAATGCATTATTATCATCATAATTACGTTGGTCACGAAGGAAAAGAAGAAGAAGCAAGCCACCAAGCGGTTCAGTGACCCAGATTCCTTCTTTCTCGCCCATTGGCCAAGATTTCACACACCACAGATAATTTTTGTACAAAAGAAACTCGAAACTATCAATGTGAACATAAGAGAGGTAATTGCAACTAATAGCTCAAATCGGAATTTTATGATAGAATATGATGAGATTTTCCCTCCGAAATCTAAATTTCAGTCCCACAAATCTTTAAAGGCCAGGTTAGAAGATTACATTGTACATGCTCAAACACAAAACATAATAGCCACAGATGCGTCCGTGAACGATGAAAGGGCAGGAGTAGGAATTGTCTCAGATTCGCTCGGCTGGTCATTCGCCCTGAGGCTTGCCAGATTTCTCTCCTGTTTTCGAAGCTGAGCTGTTAGCTATCATCATGGCGCTGCGAAAACTCCCGACGGACGCGAATAGTGCAGTCATAATGACTGATTCCCTTTCGGTATGCACAGCTCTAACAGCTTCACAAAACTCACAAGCCGTAAAGACGTTACGCACCTTAGTTCCACCACAGCTGAAGCGTCTAAGATTATTGTGGGTACCAGGCCACTGTGGGTTAAAATTAAATGAAATGGCCGATTCCTTAGCGCGAGCATCACTAGACGGCCCAATAATCAAGGTGCTTCCAGAAATAGGACATTTAACAGCAATCAGATATAGAAAACTAGCCATTTGCACTGATAGGATGGAAGCAATAACAACGTGGACAGAATACCAGCATTTAAAATTTCCCTGGAAGTCTCAGTGGACTCAGTCTCGGCAGGCAGAAGTTACGATCACCAGATTTCGATGCCGTGTTCCCCCCTTTGAACTTTTCTATTTACATAGGGCTGGTCTGACGGTATCGCCCCTCTGCCAATTTTGCGGGGAAATAGAAAATATTGAACATTATTTTTTGACATGTCGCAGATATGCATATATTAGAAGAAGACTTCTTGTTACAGCGCTTTCAAAGATAGGGCCTAAATTTAACGGCAGAAATTATATTAAGTTTCGGTGCCTCAGGTTTGGGACATTGCCAAAGGGATGTTTTTGATGCGGTTTGCAATTACATTCAAGCCTCTAAACGTACTCCATTATAATCTTGACCACTACAAATACTCGATCAGTAGAATACATATATAAAAACAAAATGCGTTAGAATCCAACAAATATATTCGAGCTTGTTCTGATCAGGTTAATTCGGCTCTCTGGTCTACTAGCACAATCGCACAGTTAAAACAGCATTTATTTCATATATTACACAGTATTCTCTTTTATTTATTCATTTGTTCTTTATCATTCAACATAGTTCAAATTATACACTAAATTTAAAACTACCAAATCCTGGCCAATCCCCCAGAGTGGGTATGTGCCATTCTGTGAAGGTTAAAACAAAACAAAACAAGCGGTTCGTCTCTCGCAGCCTAGAAGCTACTCTACGCGTTGCGGGCAGGTGCCACGAGCCTTCGGGAGTTCGACGAGAGCGACATCGACGTCACGCCAGCCGGACGACCGCACAAGATCGATATGGGAAACTGCTGGTCCAAGGACACTTCGGACACGCAGCCGGGCCTGACGAAGCATGAAGTCAAGCTGGTGCGCCGCACCTGGAACACGCTCTGCCGCCAGCACCCGGACTTCGGCAGCTTCCTGCTGCTGGCCATGTTCACCGAGCACCCACGCAGCCAGGAGGTGTTCCCCAAGTTCAAGGGTCGCGAAGTGCGCCTGCTTCATGACGACCCCAAGTTCCGGGCGTTCGGCCAAGTGGTCGGTAACCAGCTGGCTGCCATCATCGACTCGGTGGACGACTACGAAGCCCTCGTGGCGCTGTCGCGTCAGAACGCGGAAGAACACGCCCAGCGCGAAGGAATCGTGGCGAAGCACTTTAACCTCTTCTTCTCGGTCATGTTGACCCAAATGCTCGAGAGCAACAGATCGGCCATGACGACCGCCGCCGTTGCCGCCTGGGAGAAAGTGTTTCAGGTAAGGCACTTCTCGCTTAAAACGCACATTGTGCTATCGGTAACCGAGAAGTAGACGCTTAAGAAGTTCAATGTACTCTGGTATCCGAACTGACGACGCAGCCGTAAGCGGGTTAATCGCAACGAGGCCTAACAACGAGGGACGCGCAGTCCACAAGAGGATAAGGCCGAGCGAGCTATTTCACTTTATTCGACTCGGATGTGGTTTACGCAACTTGAATGCGGGATAGGGAGCGGTACAATGCGCCAACCGGCGTGCCTGTCGCTTAAGTTACATTGGCGCGTCGGTGCTCGCGTTAGCAGGCGACTACAATAAACACAGCGGACGCGTCAATTGCAAGCGAGGAGGCGCAGCTCTGGTGCGCTTGTACAGTTCCCACACCCAGCCACCAACGTTGCTTTTTTCTAATTACGCCTGAAGTTATGTTAAACAAGTAATTAGGCAAGAATGAACCACGTCAAAATAAA
This sequence comes from Rhipicephalus appendiculatus, assembly GCA_030522465.1. Classification (NCBI taxonomy): domain Eukaryota; kingdom Metazoa; phylum Arthropoda; class Arachnida; order Ixodida; family Ixodidae; genus Rhipicephalus; species Rhipicephalus appendiculatus. The sequence continues at coordinate 23,773 of JALIZH010016451.1, read as the reverse complement.
ATTCTTATTTCGATTACCCGTGTGAATGTATCCACACGGGGGACAAATCCTCGGGGGATAAAGGCGGTAAAGGAGTATTCACACGAGCGACAAATCCTCGGCGGATAAAGGCGGAGCCTAATGACGTGAACTCGCGAGGAGAATTCTCCCGAAATGTCCTCCGCTCACACGGACGAGCGGCATGGAGGGGGAGACCAGTGTTACCAGGCTACTCTGGTGGCTTTTAGCTCCCGTTTCACCAGCTGCAGACTACCAAACCACCAGCGCGCTGCCGCTCTCTGCCGGAGCAAGCGCAACAATGTGGCCAAACACCTGCACTATAATGAACTAGAACACTCACTGTACCTGCACGAACTACCGCCATATCCCCCCACCGCGAGGGGATAGTTTGACCTGTCGGGGAAAAGGTCCCCGTCTCCTCCTAGGAGGCGCGGGGACGTCGCGCCTACTCGCTAATCCTTGACGTCTTTGTCACGTGATCCGCAATCCTCGCTTCTCCCCCGAGGAATTTATCCTCCGTGTGAATACCCCTGTAGAAGAGTTTTAGAGAACCAGAAATATGAACAGCACGAGAAATTCGTAAACAGGGGCTTTGTGCTCGAGCGACTTTTGACAAGTGGTCTTTTTCAAGGCTGAAAAAGACGAGTCCGGTTATCGAAATGTTGGCTGCAGCACACACCCCCTGCTTACAAATTTCTCCTCGGAAGCTTCCATCTTTCCCTTTTGGCATTTGTTTAAATATGAACGCGGTGTGACGCGGTAGATTATAATGATGATAGCTGTTGCGTAGTCTGTTTATCCCGTCCAACCACCTCGGCAAGTTGAACGTTATTATACAATATTGCTTTGGCTCCCTGTCTGCCGCAGACACTGAAGATGGTCACGAGGCAGGCATTCGACGAGGCTGCCGAGGAAGCTAAGCATACAATGCGGACCCAGGAGACAAAGCCATCGCCACGTCGTCACAGGCGGCATGCGTCGCCTGGACAGCCGGCGTCCAGAAAAACTCCCTCCCCGGAAAGCCCAGCGGCTAAGAACAGTCCCGCCAGCCACCACGCCACGAGCCTCAAGAGCCCGTTGGCAGTACAGAGTGTCATCAGGGGAACCCACTCAGAGCGGCAGTCTATCTGGAAGGGCGGTGCCGAGAACAAGGGGAAGCACAGCAAGACGGATACATGAGTCCACCCTTACGCTTTCGGCCGGCGCCATTTTTATGACTCACTAGAACAGCTTTGAGCAGTCCTTCCGCCTTGGTGGTTGTCTGTGTGTACGTTTTACGCGCACCTTTGGTTTTGGTAACATAAACAGATTACCTTACAACGCCGTTCATTCTCAATTGATGGGAATATATTTTATAGCAATCACTGTGCAGGCTCCTGAAACGAAATGCGACGAAACAGGTATGTCTTCTTCGAGACGTTAGAAAAAAATCATGCCATATCCACGAAGTGAATGATGATGAGTGGGCGAAGCTCGATCGTTTTCATCCATGGCAGAAAGAGAATGTGTGGTCTGGGACGCGCTTATACTTCATGGTCATCAGCGTCATCGTCATCGTTATCACGTGTAGTGGGTACATTCCACTATACTGGAACGCGCTTATACTTCATCGTTATCACGTGTAGCTGGTACATGCCACTATACTGCGTCATCGTCATCTTTATCACGTGGAGTGGGTACATTCCACTATAGGTGGCTACCTACCTACTACTACTACTACTACAGAGGAGGGACAGACCCACACCCTAAGGAGCTTCTCCCCTAAAAAATTGGGAGACCCTTAAGCTTCGCCTTTAAGAGTTGAACGCGATAGCGATATCATGTCCCTAGTGCGTACTTCAACCACTCAATGCATACTTTTTATTGTATGATGTTACTCGAGAAGTTTAAATTGTGGATTACTATAATGTACCCTCCTGTACCATGGCTCCATCGCAAAAGTTCAGCTCATCGACTACGACATCACCGTTTCCTGTGTATTTAAACGGACACCAACGGCCGGCGCCTTCCAAGTGGGCGTGTGAACAGCATCGTTCTTCGGTTGCTTCACAACATGCGTTTGTTCATGCAGGTCAGTAATGACACTACGTTGTTTGCTGAGAAATCTAGCAATGCCTGTCTTCTGCTGTTCCCATGCCCACAAGTGCTACTTGTTTTGTTTGTGCAATCAATTGATGTGTGTGGTCAGCTGCTTTTGCAATCAGGTGATATAGAGCTAAACCCTGGCCCTTCGAATGGTGCTTCTGGCGTTGTTACACGGTCTAAAGAAAATGCAAGCGATGAGGCACTGCAGAAGAAGCTGAATGATATGTTAACCCTATTGCAAAGCGTCAACTCACGCACAGCTAGAATGGAAACCGAGCAGTCACGTTTAATTACGTCTATTGCTGAATTAAAGGAAGCCCAGGAAACCATGAAGAACAATATATCTGATATTGATGCAAGGCTCTCCGCCGTTGAAACTAAAACGCCTACCACAGACGCTGCTCAGCAAGATCTGTTGGCCTTGCGTGAACTCGCGGATAACCTAGCTCGTGAAAATAACAAATTACGACTTTGTCAATCTCAGCTGGAAGACAGGCAACGACAAGACAATTTATTGTTTTTCGGTGTACACGACAAGTTATCGGAATCATGGGAGGCAAGGGAAGAAAAGCTGTTAAACATGATTTCTAGCTGCTTTAACCCTGCACTTACGAAGGATGCGCTAGAACGGGCTCATAGGATCGGTGCATTTTCAGAGGGAAAATGCCGTCCTGTTATAGTGAAATTCCGTTCTTTTAAAACGAAGCAACTAATTCTATCTCAGTCAGTGAAGCTCAAAGACAGAGGTATCACCGTAAAAGAAGATTTTTCTTTGGTAACGCGCCAAGCCAGGAAAAAGCTGCTTCAATTTGCAAAGAATCAGGGCTCGCAGCACAAGCTGAGGTATAACAAACTGTACATTAACGGTCAGTGTTACAGCTACAGCGCTGCTCATGACCGCGTTTTCATAGAAAATAGTTTTCTGCGACAGGCACCGCTTGGTGATAACGTTGACTCTAATATCTGTGACTCGTCACATACTGTGCACGCTGATCGCTCCGCACGCGCGCTGGTTCACAATCAGCAGTTAACCCGCGATATCAACGCTCTACCGCGCACTACGTCATAGGGATGCGCGAGGGGCAGTGGTTCAGTGTCTGCTACAGCAAACTCTGTTTCTTTTCTCTTTACCAATATAAGAAGTATATCAACAAAGCGAGATGAACTTGATTCTGCAATCGATTCTTGTGATGCCGATGTTGTTTTACTAACTGAAACATGGCTTTCTTCCAAGGTATTGAATACGGAACTGTTTAACTGCAGAAAGAGGTTTAACGTATTTCGCTTGGATAGAGGCCATAGATGTGGTGGAGGTGTTTTAATAGCTGTTTCGGATAATTTTGTTGCATCGCCCATTAATTTCCCAAGCAACCTGGAACTATTCTGGGTTGAACTCTGTGTACGTTTCAAGAAGTTTATTTTGGGCATATGTTACCGTCCCCCCATCTTCGGGTTCAACTTTCGCTGACGAACTGCATGACGCGCTTAACATGATCGCTGTACGCTTTCCCAACATTCCTATCCTTTTAGCTGGGGACTTCAACTACCCCACTATTGTGTGGAACTGTACAACGCCTTATCTTAGCCCTTTCTCGACTGAAAGTAACAAGTTTTTAATGACCTGTTTGGATTTCAACCTGTCACAGCTTGTCACTGAACCTACTCGAACTACTTCAACCACATCCAGTATTTTAGATCTCGTTCTAACAAACGTACCGCATCTTATTTCTTCAGTCTTGCATCTACCTGGTCTCAGTGATCATTCTTTGCTTCATTTTGATGTTGATGTCCCTGTATACAAGCACACTAATCAGGTAAAGCACATTAGGGACTATAAACGGGCAGACTTCAACGCCATTAACCGTCAACTAGGTCTTTTTCTGGATGAATACTTGCCGGAGTTTTCACTGCGTTCTGTCGACACTAATTGGGAATTGTTTAAGAACACCGTTGAACGACTTACTAGTGCTTTTGTGCCGCTTAAGTCTTTGAGGTGTGACAGAGAATCCCCTTGGTTCAATAAATTTTTGAAAAGACTGTCTAATAAGAAGAAACGTTTGTTTCGTTCGGCAAAGAAGTTAAATTCTAAGGAGCGCTGGGAATCCTACTCTCTCGCGGCTGCTGAGTACAAAGCTGCGCTGAAAAACGCCAAGGATACATTCCTCAACCACACTTTGCCTGCTATGCTGATTAACAATCCGAAACGATTCTGGAACGTAATTAATAAGAAGGACACCACCACATTGCTACTTACATCGCCTGATGGTGTTTCATTTCCATCAAACGAATGTGCTTCTGTTTTAAACAATGTCTTCGCGGCTGCTTTTTCTAACGATGTTTCTTGTGATAATTGCGACTACCCTGTTTTTGATGCTCCTCTCATGGACCCAGTTGTTTTTGAGGCACCAGGCATTCAGAGCATTATACGAAATCTTAAACTTTCCTCTTCCTGTGGCGTTGACAACATTAACTCCAAATTTTTTTATTAACACCAAGTCGTACTGTTCCATAATTCTTACTAAATTGTTTGAACAATCTCTTGAAATAGGTTGTATTCCTAGTGATTGGAAAGTTGGGAGAGTGATTCCTCTGCACAAGTCTGGAAATAAACACTGCCCTGACAACTTTCGTCCCATTTCCCTCACCAGTATACCGTGTAAAATCATGGAACACGTCATATACTCTCATCTCGTCTCTTTTTTAGAATCCAATTCGTTTTTCAGCACAGCTCAGCACGGATTCCGTAAGTCATTTTCATGCGAAACCCAGCTCATATGTTTCACACATGGCCTTCACTGCATCCTCGATCGCGGATCTCAGGCAGACTGCATATATTTAGATTTTTCAAAAGCGTTCGACAAAGTCTCGCATGGGCTGCTATTTCTTAAATTACGTCATCTTAACATTGACCCTAATATACTTGCATGGTTGATATGCTTTCTCTCAAACCGTTCCCAATTTGTAACAGCCAATAATTTTGACTCACATCCCTTACCTGTCCGTTCTGGCGTGCCTCAGGGGTCCGTTCTCGGGCCCCTCCTCTTTCTCATCTATATAAATGACTTACCGACTAACATTTCTTCTTCAATAAATCTTTTTGCTGATGATTGTGTTATTTACCGCGAAATTAACGACAATAACGACGTCTCTTGCCTTCAATCAGATATTAACAAGGTTTTGGATTGGTGTAACACTTGGAGTATGAAACTAAACACTAATAAGTGCAAGCACATGCACATTTCTCGGAATTCAAACGAACCTCCTACTTACCACATTAATAATGTCGCTCTTGAAACTGTGTTCTCTTATAAGTACCTCGGTGTTCACATTTCTTCTAACCTGTCCTGGAAAACTCATATCGATCATATCATAAATAACGCCAACCGCATGCTCGGCTATCTTCGCAGGAACTTTTCTCATTCACCCAGTTCAATAAAATTACTGCTTTATAAAACACTGGTTCGCTCGAAATTGGAGTATTCTGCATCTGTCTGGAGCCCTGGCATTGATTCATTCATTTTCGATTTGGAAGCTGTGCAAAACCGTGCCTGTCGTTTCATACTCTTTAACTATCACCGAACAAGTAGTGTAACCGCTATGAAATCAAGTTTATCCCTCCCTCCTCTCTCTCATCGCAGGTCTGTAGCTTCATTATGTGTTTTTCATAAAATTTACTATAATAACTACCTGAAAAACAAGTTACTCACAAGGCCCTCATATATATCAGCTCGCATTGATCACCGCAATAAAGTTGGAATTCCATCGTGTCACACTAAATGTTTTCATGACTCATTCATACCCAGAACTTGTGTCAGTTGGAATGGCCTTCCCCACAACATTGTTGATATAACTGATATTAATATGTTCCGTAAAACTATTGCTATTTTGTGAATATATTTATGTTTGTTACTTCTTGTATAGTTTCTTTCTTTTTTACTATCATAATTGTTCTCTTGTACTCCCGCTGCTACTTCTCATTATTTGCCTTGATGTGACTTTTTACCGTCCACTTTGTAGTTTTTTTTTTCCTCTCCTTTATGCTTTGATGTTTTTTTTTGTATTCTATTGTATCCCCACTCCCCTCTGTAATGCCTTCGGGCCCTGAGGGTACAATAAATAAATAAATAAATAAATAAATAAATAAATAAATAAATGTAATAGATAAAGTTGAAAGTGGCTTGTGTCAGTGAAGCTTTCTCATATGGCTGCATTCTGTGTAATGGGCAGCACGTTTTAAACCACGGCCAATTATGCGCGTTAAATGTGTTCGAACATGCTATGCAGCCACTACGTGGTCTTAAGGGAATACGCGCAGTAACGTCTGTGCATTTTGTAATGGGTGGACGGCTTTCAACCACCAATTCGTTATGGTAATCACATGTTCTGACGCCCGAAGGCAATGCACGTTTGTACCACGCAATATTATGCGATATTACATGTTGTATTGTGAAGCCTGTAACAGTACGCGTGCATTTCCAAGCAGACGCGTGGCTATGTGGGAGAACACCTGCTTGCCACGCAAACGGCCTAGGTTCAATCGTCACTCGGACACGGAAATTATTACTTATTTTATTTGCATCTTTCTCGATTTTTCGGTCACGGAGAAGATGATGATTTTTCGCTCACAACCAACGACGCCGGCGCCGACGCCAGAATTTCTGCGAAACGAGCTGTTTAACGCTGTCGTGTTAAAACTGCTTAGTCATCGAACACGAGACTATTTTATGTTATCATTACCTTTGACATCTAGGAGGATCCAAATACGAGAGAGTACAAACTTCTGCAACCTGTGCAATAATGAGCACAGCGATAAATCACAGGGCCCCTTATGGATTCGCTGAAGGCGACTCGAAGGCGAAAGCCATCTTTTTCTCGTGACTCAGTGTACTGATCCTCCCGTCCACCCGAAACCTTTCTTCACCTAATGTGGCTTTGCAATGCTTCCAGGATAGGACGCATTCCGAGGTTTCTACACTTCATGTGGTTTTTCATTGCCGCCATTATCGGCCCACCTTTCACCAAGCGATGATGTCATGTGGTGACGTCATCATATGACGTCATGTTGCGCGATGAAGACGAGGAAGGAGGTTTATTCTAAAAAGAATATATCAACATATGCCTGTGCGTACAACATTTGCACATATATTTAACGTCATTTCGTAACGTTTCGCTCAATAAGAGAATTACAACCCAGTCACCTTGCCTCCGCGTGCTTCGCATAACATCGATTCCCATGGTACTTGGGATCTGCCTAATTTTTCATTGCCGCCGTCATCGGCGCACCTTTCACCAAGCGACGATGTCATGCGGTCACGTCATCATGCGACGTCATGTTGCGCGATGAAGAGGAGGAAGAAGCTTTATTCTGAAAAAAAATATTAAATTTAGACACTTATGGTCGGGCCTGTGATTACGCCATAGTAACTCCATAGTTACAGTACGATGACGACACAAATTTTCGCGTTCTGTAACGTTACGATCAGGGTTGCCGTTGGTGGCTACTTTTCGCCAAATTGGCTACTTTTGGACCCCGTTGGCGACAAAAATTTTAAGTTGGCGCCATGGCTCTTTTTTAAACTTGTGGTTTTACTTATTCAAAATGATTTTATTTATTCATCAATAGGAAAGACTCTGTTGATAATACCGCTTCTGTTCTATTTGGCTAGAAATTGGGCGATAATATCAAATGACATGGCTACTTTCGCTACTTTTGGCGTGAGTTCTGGCGCCTTTTCATGTCCACCCAACGGCAACCCTGGTTACGATGGCGTCGTATGGTTAAAGGGGATCAGCAGATGGCTCACAGCGCCGTACTCGCTGTGCTCTCGTCGCAAAGTTTTCGTTGAAGCTCCAGACGGTAATCTGCATAACCAGTTGGTGCAACACATTGTAGAGATACGAAGGAAGAACAGGAGGAACGGAAAGTTCTGTCCTTGCACGAACTTTCCATTCCTCCTATTCACCCGCTCACACTTTCACAAAAAATCGCACGCATCTCCCCGTGAAGGGAACCATGAGTAGTATGCGAAGCAGCCATGGGTCGACATAAAGCTCTGTAAAGAGCTGCTCTTTATGCATCACCGTAGACGGTCATGGTTGCGTTTCGATTGTAGTAGTTGCCGTTACTCGTCATATATGACTTTAAGCTCAGGGGAACGTTTCCCCTTGAGTATAACGGACTTGTGGTCCGTAAAGTATAAAGTTAAGGGATCTTGCTGCAGAGGTTATAGTTTAAAGTTTGAGAAGGCGATGTCTATGCACGTTCCCTGAATTGCAGTAGGATGTTTGTAATCGTACGGTGTTTTTACGGTGTTGTGGCCTTTTATTTTGTTCTGGTTCGCATAGTGGGTAGGTACCTTGCATCGAGTACTAGCGTGTCACGACGAACAACGGAGGGACAAGCCCCGACCATAAGCTGCCTCGCATCTAATAAATTGCGTGGAAGCCATTCAAAAGGAAGGTCACTTCGCTCACAGCAGCGGCCTCGTTTCCCAAAAGGAGAGAACTGATTGACATACTTCGTGTAACATTCTAATTTGTTGCTATCGCATTCGTTGCTTCGCCATTGCGGCAGCACTGTGGCCTTTCGTGTAATGAATTTTGTTTAATATATATTCAAAGCGTAACCAGAAATAAAAGGCAGTGGGCGAAGTGACTCTCTGAGAATACATAACCTCAGAGAACCAATAAGCGTGGTAATAAGTGATAGAAAATATTTTGCTGAAGAGAGAACTAATAGTTCGTTTCTGTATTTAGAGTTTAATGGTTATTGAGTCTGCTGCAAAAACATCGCGAGGCAAGCACTAAGTCGCGAAAGGTTTCAAACAACGAAGCCGGACGATTCTGAAGTCTAATCTGGTTGCTTCTAGGTGGATTCTCAGCAGAGAGGTTCGAGTTAAACCACAGACCACAGACGGTAACAGACACGACGCAAAATCTCCATACTCCAGAGCGCATTAGCTCAGGCCGACCTCTGTGCCTTCTAATAAATTCTCACTCTCTCTCTAGCGTTCTCACCGCTCATAGATCTGCTACCACGTCGTCGTTCGCGTACGGCTTTCATCGCGTCGGGGTCTTCTCGCAGCCGCCGTTGCCGTTTCTGTTCTCCAGTATTCTATTGTTATACGTACCGCTGAAGCACTCTGTACAAATGCTTCTGCGAAGCTAAAGCGTGCGGCCATTTTGTTTATCAGCGGTTGTTAAAGCTTTTCTCAGTTACTGGTTGCGTGTCTTCATATCTTAATTGGTGTTTGCCTCCCGTCGTTTGGCTTCCTCATTTTACAGCGAAAGCTGTTATGAGATCACAAGAAGGGTCGTTCTTGCGCCGAGTTGTCCGCCACCGCCGTAGGTGTCTGTAACCAATATCGGACGAAATAAGAAAAAAAAACTAAATAAATAAAAAACACTTATGGCCGACTGGGAATCGAACGCGGGTCCTCTGCGTGGCAGGCCCAGCACTCTACCAGTGACCCTATGCAGGCTTGATGTCGGGTAAGAAATTGCGTTAACGCGTGTTGTGAAGAGTTTTACAACAGTAAAGTAACAACAAGGCGTCACACAACGCGAATTGCATAACGAGTGTGTCGTTCAATGCTCCAACCCATTACAAAAACCTCGGGCAAAATTCTTCATCGTCGTCAGCCACAGCATCAACAAAGTGCACATAATTCGTTACAAGAGTGTAGCGGGCACCGCGCTTTTCCGAAGAATGACGAATAATGGCATAGTAGACGTTTCCCCACTAGACAAATATTATGATGATTAATGGCGCAGTGGATACCATGCAAGTGCGCTTGTAGTAGTTGCCCCAAGAGTGTTTAAAAAAGGCTCTAGAAATGCCGATCTTCCAGCTTTCGCTATGACTGTGCTGCGCTTTCCGCGCAGGCCTGGCGTTTTTTTTTTTTTAGTGGACCAGCAATGAGTATTGGGATTGGCCCAATTTTCGTGGCGCATATCGGTTCATGATAATGACAGCTTTTTACACACCAAAGTTTTTACAGCTGGCTTAAACATCTTCGCTCGTAAAATCGGAATGACAGGGCAGACAATGTTGTCGCAGTGTCCAACAATCAATGTAGCCCTGGATGGGACATTAGGGGAAGCTGAATCTAGTATAATTGTGCAGATTGGTGTTTAGCGATCGTTTTCTTCACAGTAAATATATTCCAAAAGCAATGAGGCAACGTTTTATCGTATGATCTTCCGAAGAATGGAAGGAAGGGGAAGATGGAAGCCTAAGCGATGCAAAAATCCGTAAACAGGGATTGTGTGCTCGAGCCGACAAACCCTGTTTACGGTTGATACACTTAAGCGAAAGAAAAAACACGAGGCAGTAATCGACGAGGACAAGCGCTACACAAGCGCTTGTCCTCGTCGATTACTGTCTCGTGTTTTTTCTTGCGCTTAAGTGTATCAATATGGAATACCAACTAGCCCGCTCCCATACGTTGCTCCTGTTTACGGATTTTTTTCTCCCGAAGAATAACAACATAAGAGAAATCGCACCAGGCGACCTGCGAACCATAAAAGTTCGCAGATCATATTGCCTGGCGACTGTAACTTGAAGACTGCTGGTGTGAAAAATGATTTTTTAGATGCGAAGCATCTTATGCTCGGGGCTCTGTCCGTCCCTCCCCCCGTCCCCCCGTCCCGCGTCCCGCGTCCGGCCACTTTCATGAAGTAGGGAAGCACCCATTATGCGAACCAGAACACTGCAGTAATATGAAGGCCGTCAACCCTACTACAATCATCAGAGTCATGGCCGAGAGCACAGAGAGGCTGCTTAGTAATGGCTAGGCAGGTGGTGTCTGTCGCCCAGGTTGACCCCATTCCTTGAGTCATGGCCGAAAGCACAGAGAGGCTGCTTAGCAATGGCTAGGCAGGTGGTGTCTGCCGCCCAGGTTGACTCCATTCCTTGATCTTGCCTTCATGTGTTTGGAGGGGGCTTACTCCGTCCCTCCTTCCCGCGTCCCACAGTGCATGCGCGTCCCCTCCCCCCTCTCTCTCCTCTAGGAAACCTCTACTCTACGGAGCGGCCCCCCGCGTGCCACACCCCCCCACAGCGCATGCGCGTTTCCTCCCCTATCCTCTCCTACGCTCACCCCTATCTCTCCTCCAGGAATCATCTACTCTACGGAGCGGCGCCCGCGTCCCACAGCGCATGCGCGTCCTCTCCCCCCTCTCTCCTCCAGGAATCCTCAACTCTACGGAGCGGCTCCGGCGTCCCACAGCACATGCGCGTCCTTTCCCCCCTCTCTCCTCTAGGAATCCTCTACTCTACGGAGCGGCTCCCGCGTCCCACACCCCCCACAGCGCATGCACGTCCCCTCCCCCTCTCTCTCCTCTCCTACGGTCCCCCCCCGTCCTTTCCTCTAGGAATCCTGTACGGAGCGGCGCGCACGCCAGGTGGTATGACAGCTGCATACTCCGCTGGGGGGCGCCACGGTAGTTCCGCGGTATGGAAATGACGGAGCGCGCACGCCTCATTCTCTCTCCTGTGCAGCGCCGCGATGAGCGCCCGCCGCCCGGACCGCTGGCTTGAAACGAGAGCGGCGACGTTCCTCCCGCTCAAGCTAATTATCTCCCCGCTGCTTCGCATCCACACATGGTTCCCTTAGCGGGAGATGGGGATTTTTTTCATCATCGACGGAGGATGGGACAGGGGTTAATCCCCCTTTCACACCCGCCCCGCCCGAAGGCAACTGCCGGACTAACCTTAAATAAAGTTCTGTAATGAAGAGAGACCAGAGACAACGCCCGTACGCTGGGCCAGCTGTTCTTTATCTGACCTCGTCTTCCTCCTCTGCCTCGCTCTAGCTGCCCGCGCGCCCAGAAACCCAGCGTCGTTCTTGATCATGACACTCGGCCATGACTGCGAGCGCGCTTCTGCCAACAATATCTCCGGTGGCCGGCACTGGCTGTTTCTCAGTGGCCGAAGTCGGCCTCCCTGGAACTTCGCCTGGCAATTTGTCGAAGGTGGTTCCGGTGGCCGCCACTGGCTATGTCGCCGTGGTCGTTCGCTGTGTCGCTGTAGATGCTGGGCCTTGGTTGGTACCTTTGTCAATGACGACTCTGGGGGACGGCATTGGCTGTGTCGTGGTGGTCTACGACCTCGGCCACTCTGTGACTTGGCAGGGAAAGCTGTCTGGTTCTCCCCTGGTGGAAGGATTTCGCAGTTTCGTGGTAGTTGTTCTCTGACATGCGGCTTGGCAAGGAATATTCTCGGTGATGGTTCAGGCGGGCGGCTGTTACTGTAGCGGCATCGTCGCCGGTCCATCGCGCGACGCTGGCCCTTGTCCCGCCACCCTTGGGACAGGGTAGGCAACGGTGGATCAGGCGACACAACTTGCAGCACCAAACATGGCCGTCTGCGCATTTTGCGGCGGGCCGTCCTGCGTTTGGGTGTCCTACTAGATGTCTGCGTCAACATGGAGTCAGGTTCCCCGCGCTGATCTGCGATACGGCTTGTGTTTTTGCGAAGTTGTCGCTGTGGGGCTCCCTAACGCTCCTGAAGCTGCTCTGCGCACAGGCGGGAGATCCTTGTCGGAAGCCGTCCCAATAGGATGAGGCTTGTGCTGCGCGGTCTCAGACTTCTCACAGACCTTGGCGTCTAGTGAAAAGTCGTCTCTTAGCAAGTGATTAAGGGTTTTATCTTCGGCCAGTGAATGCGTCGCACGTAGATCCACTTCCGTCTGGTCAGAGAGGATGTCAGTGGAATGCGTGGACAGGCCTGTCTCCTTAGGTGGTAGCACGTCCATTACGACGTGGGCCGGTGCCTCCAAGCTCTCAAGCAATGTTGAGCATGGGTGAAGCTTTTCCGATCGATATGAATGCGGAACGCTCTCGGCCATTGGCGTGGATGTGCTGGCGTCAGATGCCGAGGCAGAGACACAGCAGGGCTTTAGTCCGGTGTTTGTACCAGGCCTAGCTGCGCGGATGTCTGCCGGTGAGCTGAAGCTCGCAGTTTCAGCCTCGAGGAGATGGCTTTCTCGAGCTTCGACCTCGGTACAAGAGGTGTCAGATTCTTCGGTGGCGTCATAGCAAATCGGGCCGAATGCAGCAATCAAAGCTGCACACCAATCCGGCCATGACTTTCGCTTGATGCCGTCGTAGTTGTGCCACGCCTTGGCTGCGCCTCGGAGACGGTCTATGGCAACGATCCACTTATGATCGTCAGGCCAGGAATGACGAGAACCGAGCGCATTGACCGTCTCTACCCAAACGTCGGCGTCGTTCTGCAAACCGGAGAAGTCCGGAACTTCCGAAAGAGCCGGAGGTGGTAAGGTGGCTTGCCGGAAGCAGGAGCTCAACGACGCCAAGCGGTCGAGCTGTTGCGTCATTTGCGTGATGGCACGCATCAGCTCCGCGACGCTGTCGGGTGAGGCGCCCGCATGGCCAGGATTCGCGTCCGCGGAGTATGCAGTGTTCGCAGCACTCACGGCAGCGAGATCCACGGCCAAGGAAGCCTGGACGGCCTCCCTTGGAGGCTCATAGGTTGCATGAGTCCAAGGCGAGAGGGTGTCGCAAGGAGAAGACTGAGCGGCATTCCCGGCCAACAGAACGCTGTGCGCTGTCCTGCCGACGCCGGGATATGGCTGCCTTTGGACCACCGAGGAGGCCTGGACGCCGTCCTCGAATGGTGGCGTACGTGCTTCCGGCCGTAGCAGGGTCCTGGCGTCCATTGTCGAGGAAGCGTAGACGGCGTTCCTTAGACGTAGAGACCCGCAACGCCGACGACCCAGGAGCACGTAGAGCTGGCTTCAGCCGCAAGGTTCAGTTGTCGAACTGCGCCATTGTAATGAAGAGAGACCAGAGACAACGCCCGTACGCTGGGCCAGCTGTTTGGTTTGGTTTGGTTTCCTATTGATCTATGGCACGTACCCACTCTGGGGGATGGGCCAAGAATGCGTAGTTGAAACTTAAAAGGTTATTGTTCTTTATCTGACCTCGTCTTCCTCCTCTGCCTCGCTCTAGCTGCCCGCGCGCCCAGAAACCCAGCGTCGTTCTTGATCATGACAGTTCATTTATTCATTCATTTATTCCAGTGTGTCAACGGGCCAATTAAACTCCGGAAATTTCTGACAAATGGTGTAGAGAATTCTCGTAGCTTCTGTGCCAGTTGAGGCCGTCCCCCACTCCACCATATACAGTGAAACCTCGGTGATACGATTACAGCTCATACGAATTTCGGGGTGATACGAATTTTTCTTTGGTCCCGGCCAAGACCCATTGGCCTGCAATGTAATGGAGTACGGTTGTTGCGAACCGATTTTCACCCCGCGACGTTTGATACGAACGTACGCCACCGCCGAGGTACGAAGAGGTGCTGTCCGCGCTGTCGCGGAAGACGCGCCAAGCACGTGCTCGAGCGGGAATGCAAGCGAGGGCATGCGCGGCGCACCGCCAAATCGTGAGATTCCCGGTAAATACTTTTCTTACGGTCAGAATGAACCTTCAGAGACGCGTCACGTCCCCTGAGATTGTGTGCGCGAATCTTTGATGCTCTAATGTGCCTCAATGTGCCTTCGTGTTTAGATTACAGAGGGCATTGGCGCCATGCTTTTTTTTTTTCTAACGCGTCAACGCGGGCTGCTGTCGTTGTACTGCCTCGTCCATCAGACATCCTATGAAGGGTGGACGAGGACCGAAAGAAGGCGAGGACGGTCCTGGCAAAGGAGTCAGGCCGCACAACGTCAACATGCGCGACTGTTGAGTTCGCACTTGTGTGGGCACGGCTGTAAATCCCCCCCCAAAACATTCCTAACACCTCCGAGATAACAAAATCATAACATAGGACCGTGGTCATAAAGTTTTGTGGCCTTGATCTATCGTGTCAAAGCGCTTTTCCCGTTACTTTGACCGGAGTACATCTAAAAGCTTAACTGACAATCATTCAGAGTTCTTCCCGACGTTGCTGCGGCCCTGAAAAACAAGAAACGAAAATGTACGCCAGCTTTCTTTTGTCCCACGCTAACCTTCAATGCTTTCTGGTGATACGAATTTCGGATGATACGAATATTTTTGGTGCTCCCCTGAGATTCGTATCACCGAGGTTTCAATGTATGTTTGAAATTCCCGTGACCTTGAACTTTTTCTCCACCGTCTTGGAGGAAACCGGACCCCACGTTTCAAAAAGCGAGTGGCACACATCCACAAGGGATGCCCTCTTCAGCCGTCCAGCCGGTGTTGTTTGGTCGACAGCAGCGCCTCGGATGCAGCCGCTGAATCTCGGAGGCTGCGCTGTAGCGACCTGGAGGCACCTTGGCGCGGCTGCTTTGTTTTGCCTTCTCAAAAAAAAAAAAAAAGTGCTTTGGAATTCTCACACCCCTCAACGCATAACACCGCTAACCTTCTCGAAAATGAAGGGTGCGACTACTGCATGGGTAATTTTTAAATATGTACTGATGGGATTCTTGAACAAAGTTCTGGATGCGGCTATTAAATGGGTGCGGCCATTGTATAAGTGTATATGCTAAATTCTTTGGGAAGTTGAGTTCTCTCCCGTTTTCTACACTATCGTATGCGTTTGTAGTACTCTTATAAGCTTTTCCGCGTTTCCATTCTGATGGCCTTCGTGCTCTTCATGCATATAATTACACATTGTTCAGTAGTTTGCTTGCAGTCTTCGCTTGCATTAGACTTCCACCTGTTGTGAGCATGGTGAGTTGCAGCGCCACGGCTCGCCCGGTAGTAGGCGACTTGTCAGCTGGATGATACAAGTGGCAGTACGCATAGCATTTGCACGTTACTCACACTACGTAGTTGCCACAAGTTATCCGCGTGTGCAAGGCCGCATAAAGAGGTGTCTGTGTGTGCACGCACTTCTGTACGCGTAGACTGGAGCGTGTGCAATTTTTCGCACTTGGGATGTTAACGAAATCTGTGAGATTTAGTAGATATTCGTTTTGTATAGTTGGAAAACAATAGGGATCGTGGAAAATTCAGTTGTGGATCAGCGCTTCAACGTCGTCTTGCCTTAACATCTTTGTAGACTGTGCGCTGAAAACTATCCATAATGCACTGTTGTAGCCAGCTTCCTCATGAGCCTTCCTTCATTCCACGATAAGAAATCGTCGAACAGCGCATGTTATCGGAGTCAACATTTCGACAAACGTACTTGTCTTCGTCAAAGCAGCAACTGCGAAGCCCAGTCCACTTCCCGAAACGTTGTCTCCAGTGACATTCCTTGTTTGACTATTTCTCATCGCATCTCTTTCCCTGAACATCTCTCGAGATAGGATTGGACTGGATTCTAATGTCAGCGCTATCCACGATGGGTGGATGGTGTTGGGATTCAAGCAACACTCGCACATTGTATTTCCATATTTACAGTACAATACAGTTTAAGCGCTCTGCTGTTGTTTTATTTATTTCTGCTCTTTCTCATTAGTAAAAACTGAACGCCATATAAAACACTCTAATAGGGTCTAAAAAAGATCAGGCCCCGTGTCGGAACGCTGCAACGGGCCATATTCGTTCGGCAGCACGTCGTATTCCGCCAAACTGTTGTTCGCGGAGCCTTGCAGCGAGCCAAGTCCGGACTGTGCCTCCCGGAAGGTCGAGTTCGCATTCCTGAAAAGTGGGAATTACGAAAACGTGTTTTAATGAGTCCGTCACAGTCGTCCGCAAACCGTACCCTGCTTCAATAATACCTAATATTTGTTTTATCTCGCTCGCAACCTAGTGTTCGCTGCGCACAAAGTAGTACCGACGGGTCCAATGGTCTGCATTTCAGTTTAGATATATAATTTATTCTGGGGATAAAACTACATCTGTGAACATTGCACTATTAGAGGCCTCCAGATATCATCTCGTATTATAGGTGCCAACATTTGCTCTTTCAGCTTTAAAGGGTTCATGAGCCAACCGACGGGTTTGCTGCGGAAAAGCAAGCTGAGGAAAGCCTGCAGCTTCTGCATTCTGATAGTGTTATAAACCACAGACGGTAAGGATTCGCTACGGCTACCTTATGCGGTGTGTCGCAGTGGACTCAAACCAATATATTACGATTTTAAAAGTTGAGGGAGAAGGATTTTGGGAAGACCATTTGAGCAACGCAGTCTTCGTAATGCCGCCTTGCGCAACAGTGTCTCGGTGATTCCACCTTGTTTGTATTGATTAGTTCATTACTGAAAATTACACATGGAAATAATAATTAATATGCATAAGTGCCAAAGCTCGCATGATCCATTTTATGCATCGCGTTCGGAATCACCACGTCCAATCGCTTCCAGCTCGCGTTATCTTTCATATATAGTATTTTTCAGCGTTTCAAGGTTGCGCCAGAAAACGCGAGTGACATTGAATGAATTTTTTCCTTTTTGCCTCACGCATTCGCAGTATCCCAATAGCAGCGCTATTCACAGGCACAGACGAGCGCGAACTAACAAGTGTCACAGTTGTTACTTCGCAGTGTTTGAAAAGCGTGTTCTTTTCGCAAACGGGGGGGACTGCCGCGAGCGAAGTGACCTTCGTGTGCTCGGTAACTACAACGCCATCGTTCTGGCGAAAGCCCCATTCTCCCCCCACCGCGAGATAAGCGCGCGCGCGAACGGGCGTCTACCCCCCACGAGGCAAAGTGCGCGAGGGAGATGAGCGCGGGCGTCGCGACAAGTGGGGCGCCGAGCTAAGGCCCCGCCGAGCGCGCCCTTTGCGCCATCTCGCTGGTAATGCTGAAAACACGCTGAAAACTCGCTGCATATAAATAGCTCGCCGTTTGAACGTTGAAGGACGTGCGCTTTTGGTGGCTCAGCGGTTAGCTCCGCGCGCTGCAGAGCGAGAGGTCTCTCGTTCGATGAGGCGCGTCGGAAAGATTTTTCTGAATTATTTTTCTTGTGGCTTTTATAAATATATAGATGCATATACATATATGGGACATTACGGCGACGCCGACGGCGAAAACCAGCCGAGAGTGTCCATATAATTGATATCGCAATAAAAATTTGTTACGCAGTGTTTTACTTGATGACTTATAAATAGTGGTATGCCGAAGTGTATCTGCTGGTTGCTGCTATGAGCAAGCAGCTGCGTGAAGCAGCATCTCGGGTCAGCGCGTCTCGACTTGAACGACAAGCATGTGCTTTTAACGCAATGTTTTAAGCACGTAAGCTCAGATCACCGCTGTCTCTCGCGCGACTGGCGCGGGCACATAGGCTACTTCCTTCTTCGCAGGCGCACGCTCTGTTAATAAGAGGGAAGATATTGCGCACAAAAATTAAGTCACACGGTTGCTCATGCATTCACTTAAGGCGAATTAAGGCAATGATTCAGGTAATTAGTAGTCTTGGTAACAAGGTAATTACAGTCATTAGAAAGAATCATACAAAAAAAGGACAAACGACAGGCCAAAGAGCCCGAAGAATTATAAATATAACTTATAAAGGCGGCTGTTCGCGCTAGTTGGTGATTCACTATGAGCGAGGCCTTCACATTTTACCCTCGTTCATCATGAAACACCAAATTGCCCGCACCTCGCTGTAGAAGCATGCCTGAGCCGAATCCCTATGAATCCATAATCGTGCTGCGTGCATGTAAACGCTGCCTCGCTCACGTTTCCTCGTCTCCATCGGTCGGTGCTCCTTGCTTCCAGTTGTCCTTGAGAAGGGCCAGAAGGCAGGCGGTGGCCGCCAGGGCCCCCACCAGGACCGCGACCCCCATGAGGGTGGTGAGCAGTCGCTTCCTGCGGGCTTCGTCTTCGGGGGGGCGGCTGGGGCAGGTTAGAAGTGTGCATCAACTTGAGCAGGTCCTTCTTCACGACCCGCTTGTTCTCTTCGCGGGAACTGCCGACAGTCGTGGCCGCCTCGGAAGGGGAGGCACTGACGCTCGATGAATCCCAGCTGCTCACTGCGGTGGTACCGACGCTGGCGGACTTGCGGCCTCCACGTGACTTGCGGCCAGTGGAGGCAGCTGCAAGTTTCTTCTTCGCATGACGACCTGAGATTAGATTCAAGCACAACAGTTAAGCTTCACTTGGAAGCGACTCGTCGGTCGTATGTGCACAGCTCGCGTCAAATGGAGAATTACAATGTCCAATTTTGTAGCTAGTTCTTCTATGCCATGGTAACGCGTCATTGAAATCTATGGCGCGTGTCCCGTCTAAATCCGCCATTTCGGCTTTGCTGACTCATGAAGGCAATGCGTACACCCATTCTAACAGGCAGTGGCATGTGCAGGCTTTCTCAAGGTCTATGCATACACAAACAAGGATAATTCCACGCCAAATGTCCCAGCCATTCTTGCCACCGTCTCAAATTACTCGAAAAAAATCTTGCTGTTTCTTTACGTTGACCACAGTGAATTGCTAGAATATCTGAGAAAGCTTTTGGTCACGTGGGAACATTCCAAATTTCATAGAATGTCGTCTGAGCGATGTTTGCAACAAAATTTATTATGAGAGTACCCATTTTTTTCCTTCACGACCAAACTTAATTTGCATATTACGCAAATGCGTTTGTGTAAGGTATTAGACGCTTAAGAATATGACTGCAATTTTTTCTCCACATACGCCTCCAGAAATTTTGCCAGTACGTTGTGTGTTTGCATTTTTTCCCTTGTAATATTACGTTATGTATGAATATTTGAGTAATCAACACTTAGTCTACGGAAGGTATAGATTGCGTTAAAAATATTTTCATACCAAAAAGGTTTGTGACTCTTACGAGAAAAAATATTCAGAAAATCGTTACCTTGGTCTACATTGCCAAGCATTGAACCCGTGGTGCTCCAATCAAAAATCAGCATTATACCACAACCGAACGTAAATGAATAGTTGTTTTAATAAGGTACCTTTTATCATCACATTTATTGTGTTAGGCAAGAAAATAATTTTTGAAGCTCCCTACTGACGGCCGTGGGGAACTTCAATAAGGGAGCTGCCGCATGAACAAATGTGGGAAGGTAACCGTCAATAGGGAACCTAAAAAATATTTTCTTCCCTAAGTTCCACGTCATATACTTACTGTACATGTTAGCTCCAACAACATCTTCGCAGACGCGTGTGTTCCGCGCACGATAATGAACTCACGAGTGTTTCCTCAATTACAGCTTTGTTAGTCGAGTATCTCGCTCCCGCGGTGTTTTGGAATGACTCATTCGCACTGGGCTCGCTTGAATACGTCCTCCACTGCGGCACCGAGGGGTACACCTTGCTGTCATGACGAGAAACTAAACTGCCGTAGGGATGAAAGCAAGCGCGCTGCGCAGGCGGCGTCATAGGTGAGTCACGTGATGTCGTTTACTACGTCACAGCGAAGGCAGCGCCAGACTCTGCAGTGGTCGCCATTGAGGTCAATACATTCTTCGGATCAGGCACTAATTAACTAACAGAATTTGAACTGTAAGCGTTCTCAGAGGAAACGTGAGACACGGTCAGCCACTTACCGGCAGCCGTAGATCGCTGCTTGCGGCGATGAACCGCAGGTTTGGCCACAGGAGCGGCGGGTACCATCGGGTGACGCTGCACCGCTTGTCCCGTCACCGAAGCTTCGGGGGGTGCTTGTGCGACGAGGTTGTGGACATTCTCTGTTCCGACAGCACCATGACCTTGGGGTGTCAAGTAGAAGGGCTGAGGGAAAGCGATTCCCGCAGTTGGTACGACGTTGACACCTTGCTGCTGAGCCGGGTGGGTTGGGCCGCGGTGAACATTAGGTCTGGCCGCGGTTGCTTCTGTCGCTGCCTGTGACTTCGAGGTGGGCTCCCCTGAAAATGCATAGGGGCGATAGTGAGTGAAATTGAGTAATGGACCCATAATGGCAAAGTGGCTCTGCGGACGTCCGAAAGGTAATGTTCACGAAACAAGGAAAGATACATATTTAATCCACCCGATTACAGAATGAAGATGCAAGGAAGGAGAACTCATGTGGGTTTCGCAACAAGAAAGCTTCCCAAATAACCAAAAATTCGTCTTGGTACACGATTCAAACATGTGACCAACACGTACCTTTTTGAGATGGTCTCTCTACCATATGAGCGAACCCTGCAGGGGGTCATCAGTAAAACACGGCGAAAGCGAACTAATCGGCAACTCGATCTAAGTACACGGGCATTGCATATGGCAAATGTGTATAATCAAAGCGAACTGCGGGGCCTTAACATGCCAAGAACACAAGGCTCTTCTGCCCGCGCCGTACCATGGGGGACCGTGTATTAATTTTGACAACGTGGGGTTATTTATGATGATCTCACTTTAAATCTGAGACGTTCCCGTCGAGAAGCGGCCACCACAACGCGAAGATTTTCCACAAGGTGCACTGCTGTCGTGTGCCCGAAAATACTGTGTTCATTATGCGAGTGTATTGGCCTGCAAGACATAAGGTACTACTCTGATGACGCAGCTGCTGAACGTTATGTCTCCCTGAAACGCCGCAAGTGTGAAAGAGATGCCAGTCTGTTCATTCGGCTGGAGTGAACCGTCAGGTGTATTCATGCATGTTTTGTAGTGCAAGTGCGTGCGTGTGCTGTTGTCCTTTATTTTTAAATTGCTGAAGTGAATCAGTCAAAACCAAAGTTAGTAGTCTGCTCGTTTCCTTTCTCGTCTGCGTCCATCAGCCTTTCGTGACGCTCCTTAATAGTCTCTGTCTTCATAAGCCTCATTAAAGCGTTGGAACTTGACATTATTGGCGCGTATTTACATCTAAAGACAGCTCGATATAAAAGCGTGCAAGAAATGCGAGACCCGACTTCACGGGTATGACAGCCCGACAACCGAACACGTTACGGTGCTCTTTCCTGGTCACGAAGGATGTGTTCATCGCACGACTAATGTTCTTGTTAATCCCGAACCTTCGCCCACCATTCTACGTCGGCTTAGCTTTCCACCTTATTGCTCAATCCAGCTGTTGACCAAGTCGGATACACTTGTCTTCAAAAGGAAAGAATATGGTTTCATGTGCTTTGGTTTCATGTGCTTTGTTCCTTCTTGAGCATATTGCAAACCACAGACACACTCTTTTTGTGGCACGAGCAACGAGTGACATTCTTGTTTCTCTTCCCAGCACTTCCGGTTGAGCACTTTCGGTTTCCCAAATGCTCAGAAAAAGTCTTGTAAAAATTAATACTGGTACGAAATCGATAGTTCTGGTTCAAGCAAAGAGTTATATTGGACGCAAGTGACATCAGTGGATACGCTTACTTAACGACCTATTAACAGCCAGAATAATTAATGAAGATAATTGAATGAGTTCACTAAAATAGCACACGGACTTTCTTGAGAGAGAGAGTCAAAACATTCTTGCTGGGGTCAAGGGAGGCGGGAGCCGGGAGACTAGCCCTATACCCGGAGCCCCCCCCTTCCTCAGGCGACGGCCAGACCTTGCGTCTTGGCGGCATCTTCGGCCAGCCGGACTGCCCAGAGTAGCTCATCCAGACACGCGCTGAGCGGCGAGCCTCCCAATTCTCGGGCGTGGTTATCCGAAATGTAGGGCTGGGGCTGAGTTTGATGGTGTGTGTCGCTGCGGCACAAGCCCAGATAATGAGGCCGAGGTTGGCGAGATCCGCCCCGCCAGCTGTGCATTGTGGTGTATAAACATCTTGGTGGATGCGACTATACAGCGTGGGTGTGGGGAATGTCTGCTTCTGTAATAATCGTCATGTTATCGACTGGTGCAAACTTAGCGACTTCTCAGGGGCTTGGTACTTCAATTTTGCCCTGCGGTAATGCATATGAATTTCACTATACGTGACCATGGCCTACGTGGTCTCTGAGACCCTGCGTCGCCAGCGCAATGAATACAGCAGGGCAGACAAACGCCGACATCTGTCCAAATCGTTCTGCAGTGTATTTATACTGGTTGGAATACACGTACGTATGCTCTATTACTTACACTTCATGCTCACGACTAGGGTCTTGTTTAAATACCACACGGCCAACATATATTGCTGGCTAATCTTGTCGTTTACTTTTACTACTGTCTGAAGCGCATCGACTCACACCAAAAATAATAATAATAATAATAATAATAATAATAATAATATCGGGCGTTTAACGTCACAAAACCACGATATGAATATGAGAGACGCCGTAGTGGAGGGCTCCGAAAATTTTGACCATCTGGTGATCTTCAACGTGCACTGACATCGCACAGTATACGGGCCTATACCATGTCGCCTCCATCGAAATGCGACCGCCGCGGCCGGGATCGAACCCGCGACCTTCGGGTCAGCAGCCGAGCACCGTAGCTAGCCACTGATCCACCATGGGGGGACCCACCATAAATACCAAAACCAAGAATATCAATATTGAGCTTTACGCAACGCTGGGTAATTATTTTCTAGCTGTTCCTCTGCCTCTGTAGTAGTTGTGCATATGAAAAATAAAATGTCATAATGACGAATGCTGGCCAATTCAAGAGATGTCCGGATGCCCTGAAGCCCCTTCTCACCTAATAATTTATTTGTGCAGCGCCAGCGTAAAGCTCGTGCAAAACCAATAGATTCCTTTTCCCCGGCTGTTACTGTTGTGATGCTCCGGATAGACAAGAAAGGATGGACTAATATTAAAGATAATTACATTAAGTATTTGTCATTACCTATCGGAGCACGCAGGGCCGACCAGTATGCTCACCCATTCCCTTTTCTACCGAGCTGAAAGCTGGCATGGAGCGGCATTGCTGCTGTTCCCATATCCCGGATCAAATCAGTAGCCACAGGGTGAATACACAAGCAAAACGGCATCGTTCAATGCCAATAGCTG
>JALIZH010016450.1:82500-91779 GCA_030522465.1 Rhipicephalus appendiculatus | reverse complement strand
TACGGCCGCTCCAGGACACTATTCACACCACATTCTCTTCGCGTTGAGAGCGCAGCACGTAGAAGGGTATACCGGCCGCCCGCTGTTTGCTGCCGAGATAGGGAGATAATGCGCGCGCGCGCACGCCAGCGACGACCGCGCTCGTAAAATCGAAGGTCGCTCGAGGGAACCCCCCCCCCCCGCCCCTCGCGTCTTTCCACGCTCGCGAACGATGGGCGGGGCCGGTCGGTCGAACAGTTGGGGGGGATCTTATCGCATGCGCCTAGGAGCGACGGCGATGGGCCGGCTCGTTTGATCTCCGTTTCAGCCGCGTTCATCGCTCCCGCTCGCGCGCTATTACCCGCTAGTAGAACTTACAATGCGCAGGGGGGCTCTTATCAATTTGGACTTCATACGCGACATGACGGCGGCGGCGACGGCAACGGCGATGACAAAAACCCGTCGAGACTGTCCATATAATTGCTGTCGCAATAAAACAAAAGAAAAAAAAGGCATGGCACAGTCAGTCGAATGGCCACAGGCTTTCGCCGAACACACTTGGGAATCTACAAAGTGTCCTTTAATATTTTGTGCGTGGAACTTATTAGCGGCACGAGCGACGAGGAACGTTCTCCTTTTTCTTCCTAGCACTTCCGGTCGATCACTTACTTCTAGTTTACTGAATATCCAGAAAGAGTGTTCTAAAAAATAAAACTGGTACAAGATTTATGGTTCTGGTTAGAAGGAGAAGAAGAAGAACTTTATTCATAGGGGCGGCTCGCCGTCGTTATATCACATATCATGGGGATGGTTCTGGTTAAAGTTAGATTTATATTGGATACATGTGATAACGGAGCATAAGTGCACTTCAGGAACAATTAACTCTCAACATAATTAAAATTAGTTCACTGAGTACATTGAAAGAGCAGATGGTAATATTTTGAGCGGCTGGCATCTTCGCGACACCTGGCGGAGTAGATCTCAACCACGCACTTCTTTCTACATGGCCTCTGAGATACGCTTTAGGCGGTGCGACGAAACAGAATGTTCACCCAAGGAATGCACCAGGGCACATGAACGCCGGGATGCGACTGCCACTACCAGATGCCTGCTATATTCTTATGGTGCAGGCTGAGGTTTTATTCTTCTCATACCTCACAATAAAGATTGCCACTACCAGATGCCTCAAGGATTAGTGTTGCCTCCAAGTTTGCTTGTTTTTATTGCGATAGCAATTATATGGACACTCGCGGCTGGGTTTCGCCGTCGGCGTCGCCGGTGTCCGCCGTCCTCGTCCGCCGCCGTCATTTGCCGTATATGTATATGTATATATATAACCGGCCCCGCCCGTCGTTCGTGAGCGTGAAAAGACGCGAGGGGGGGGGGGGGGGTCCCTCGAGCGACCTTCGATTTTACGAGCGGGGGCGCGCGCGTTATCTCCCCTTCTCGGCGGCCGACAGCAGGGGGGGGGGGGGGGAGCTTCGATTTTACGAGCGCGGGCGCGGGCGCGCGCGTTATCTCCCCTTCTCGGCGGCCGACAGCGGGGGGGCCGGTGTACCCTTCTACGTGCTGCGCTCTCAACGCGAAGAGAATTCTCTTAAACAAGCGTTTTCTAGAGTTGCGTGAGATCGGATCCAAAAAGAGTTAGCTGCCAGCCTCACTTCGTATAACATTACAATTTTTTGCTATCGCATTCATTGCTTCACCCTTGCGGTGAAACTGTGACTTTTTTTATTCCCAGTTTACAACAAACTGTAGTGTGCAAGTGAACTGTACATCTTCAGTTCATTCGCTTCAAAAGGCTGGCTGAATTGAGCTGCAAGTTCAATACAATAACAAAATTAAAGCCAGTAGCACGCCTGGGAAATCTGAGTAGACAGGAGCTGGCAAGCAAGCGCCACCACCTGGCAAGCGCAGATTCAGTTCTTTGTTCATAGTTCTTCCCCTTTCTTCCATCTTTTCTTCGTCTCTTTCTCATATTCTTATATCTCTTCCTTTCCCTCCTTCTAACTCGCACATCACTCCTCCTCACCCTCACTTCTCTTTCCCACCTCTTGCTATGCTATAGTGTACATTATTATGCTATGCTTTACCCTCTCACCTCCTCCTTTCTCTTCTTATCTTTTCCCTCTCTCTTACCCTAACATCCAGTCCTCCCCACCGTTACCTCCCCCCTTGCTATACTATATACTACACTATACTATACTATACTATGCATGTATATGCTACGCTAGGAGCTGCTTTGCACACACCCGCTTTCTGTCACGCATACCATTTGAGTTGTCTATATACGAGACCGGCCTTACTCCGAGCTTTAAACAGCTGCTCTGTTAGCATAGGAAATTGTTTTAGCAGTGTAGCTGGTAAGTTAACGGTGCCGATAAGCACAGTGCGAACATAAGAGCATCCTAAGAGGACAGACAGGGAAAAAAAAAGACATCGCCGATCCCTATGTCATAGGAATTCGTATAACACGAATGGGAAACGTGTCTTGAGAGGTGTAGTTGAGCGGTTTAGTGTGCATTGTTTCGCCACAGGGGCGGAGCAATTCAATGCGATAGCAGAAAATTGTAATGTTACGCGAAGAACTGGCGAGCAGTTCGAAACTTGCAGCTAGCTGCTCAAGCAGAAAGGACGCACGAAAAGAGCATGCAAAGGACGAGCGCGAACTAACAGTAACTGTCGTAACAAGAAGGAAGTCGATAAAGCGCAGCAAAAAGTAGCGCACATGTCGCACACCGAGTTTGCGAATCTGCCTTACAAGATTCTACCCGTGCCGGGGAAACCCTACATGCTTACCTCAAACATTGGCGTTATCGACGCTTTGGTAAGTGTAGCAGTGGGAACTCTACGAACGGGAATCGCTGGGTCCCCGTGCCAAGTACTTGCTCAGATTTCACAGTAGTATCAAGGGGTTTTGCTTCAAACAACGCTAGAGGGTGTTTACATTAAAAGGGGGAAGAATTACTGTTCTACGTACTCTATATGGGAGAGTTACATAAGCACGATCGACAATTTGATTTTCTTAACATCCAGCACATGTGCAGTTAACGAAGGTCAACGTTGCCAAACAAATGTACATTTGGGTCGCTAGTTATAGATAGAAAGTTTAAACGTCTCGAAAAAATTTATTAGAGATTTTGACGCAAGTGCTTTGGCAAAAAGATTATCTTAGTCACAAACGATAAACTTTTATGTTCCATCAAGCCTAGTGCTAATATTAACTGGAAAAAAAATGTAGCAGCTTTCTGTAGGAGGAAAGCTGATAGGAGTGTCTCGCAGAGGTATAAGGACTGGAGCACCGTGGTTTTAGGGGTGGAGCCTATCCTTAGCTCATAACTTACTAGGGGCAGCCGTGCGCCTCGGTGGTGCATTGGTTACGGTGCTCGAGTTCTGACTTGGAGGTCGTGGGTTCAATACCTGGCGTGGCGGTCGCATTTCGAAGGAGGCGAAATGATAGAGGCCCCTGCACTATCCAATGGGAGTGGACGTAAAAGAAAACCATATAGTCGAAATTTCCAGATCCCTCAACTACGACGTATCTCATAATCATATCAGGCTTTTGGCACGTAGGAAAAAAAACACTATGGGCATCACTGAGGAGTTGACGAATGACCCGCCGAGGTGGCTCCATAGTTGTGGCGTTCTACTGTGGACACAGAAGAAGAAGAACAAAACTTTATTTTGAGGGAAGGGGTAGAAAAGGGGGTACTCAGGAGCATGTTGGTTGGGGCCCCAAGTCCAGGGCCCCACTGGCTTGCGCCGCTCGCCTAACTTGACTCAGAAGCGCTAATTGCACCTCTGGGTCCGAGCTGGCAAGTTGTGCCTCCCACTGCTCCGAACTTCCTACAATGTTGTTGCCTAAAAAAGCGTTCAAACTCTCTGGCTTTCGGTCACACTCCCAAGAGATGTGATATAAAGTTGGCAAACCGCCGCACCACGGACAAGCGTTACGGTACAACGTGGGATATATTTTGCTGAGCCGCGATAAATTTGAAAAGACTCCCGTCTGAACCTTGCGGAGATCAGCGTCTTCCCCTTCAAGCGATTTATGGGGGGGCACTATATTTTTGTCGTGTGCTCCGCTGGTAAGCAAGAATATCTTTTGGGGCCATTAAATGGGGTTCGATTGCGAGAGGCTGATGCTCCGCTCGGGTTCGTCAAATCTCGAGCTAAAGCGTCCGCTCTCTCATTCCCTTCCAGGCCAGCGTGTGCGGGGCACCAGATTAGCCGGTGTCTCTTGGTTAAGTTAGGTCCTATCAGTTTAATTATTTTTGCGGGTAAGCGTCCGTTCATATAAAGTCGGCACGCTTCTTGGGAGTCTGAGATTATGATTGAGTGTTCTTCCTCTCTATGTTCTTGCTCTCTAATGGCCAAGGCTATGGCAAAGGACTCCGCCTTGGCAATTGAGGAAGTGCATAGAGAGGCACTCGTGACCGTCTTCAAATCCCAGTCAACTGCTGTTGCCACGCATTTCGCCCAGTTGTATCGGGCCGCGTCAACGTATATGACGTTTGTCTTTGCTGTTAATTGTTTCTTAAGCCACTTTGACTCGTTCTTCTCTCCTTCGAGTGTTTTCCTCTCTAATCATATTTTTCGGCAAAGGCGCAACCGAAATCATGCGACGGATGGTTTCTGGCACGCCTATCAGTTCCTCGTCTAAGTGTTGGGGGGTATGGTGGTATACCTAGCCGTGTCAGGATCTCTCTGCCAGACCGTGTTTTGCTTAGACGGTTTCTTTGGGAGATCAGGATTGCCGCCTTTAGCTCGGCATACGTATTGTGCACGCCGAGCTCAAGTAATTTAGTGGTTGGCGTGTTTACAGGTAGTCCCAAGGCCGCTTTATAAGCACTTCGGATAATGGAGTCGACCTGCCCTTCCTCGCTTTTGTTTAGCGTGTTGAAAGGCAGGTCGTATGTTATCCTGCTCATTACTAGCGCCTGTACCTAGTCGTAACGTGTCTTTTTCCTTCATACCTTTTCGGTGAAATGTTATTCTTTTGATCATTCTTGCAATCTGTTTGGTTGTGGTTTTCAATGTAGTGATGGTGTGGCTTGCTCTACCATTGCTTTGAATCCAGAATCCCAGGATTCTTGCTATGCTAACCTCCCGAATGTTATTCCCTTCCACTTGAATTTCTATGCTCCCATTTTATATCGTTTGCCATGTATTCGGAGGATTTCTGATTTATCCGGGGCGCAGTGAAGTCCACTGGCACTGGCAAATTTTTTCTACAGCTTTGGCGGCTTCCTGTAGAGTTTCCTCTTTCGCTGCCAAAGATCCGCGCGTGGCCCAAAGAGTAATGTCGTCCGCGTATAAGGTGTACCCCAGTCGCGGGACCTCCTCCAGAGCACGGGCGAGTCATCCCATTGCAATATTAAACAGCAAGGGGGGAAATGATCGCCCCTTGGGGGGTGCCCTTGTTGGGCATCTGGAATGTTTGGGATTTGACTTGGCCAATGCTTATTGTAGCCTTCCTTCCGGTGAGGAAGGCCTTTATATAGTTGAATGTTTTTTCGCCGCATCCAATTTCATTCAGTTCAGAGAGGATGGCGTCGTGAGAGATGTTGTCGAAAGCGCCTTTTAAATCTAGTGCTAGGATTAGGTGTTCACTGCCTTTAGGAATTCCCTTGAGCACTTCTTCCTGTAGGAGGAGGAAGGCGTCCTGCGTAGACAGACCGCAACGGAAACCAATCATTGTGGCAGGGAAGAGGTTATCTTCTTCAATGTAATTTTGCAACCTTGTTTGCACAACCCGTTCAAAGAGCTTCCCCTCGCACGATGTTAGCGATATGGGTCTCAATGCATCTAGGGTAGGCTTTTTTCCGGGTTTGGGTATAGTAATTATATTTGCTTCTTTCCATTCATCGGGTACTATCCCTTTGTTCCAGTAATGTTCATTGAAATGGTTAGTGAGACCTTCTATTACTTTGTCGCTCAGATCAGTGGCGTAGCCAGGGGGTGGCACACCGGGCACGTGCCCCCCCCCCGAAATTTTTTTTCGCCATGGCATACATAGCGAAAAATGGCCATTTAAAGGAGGTGCCCCCTCCGAAATCAAGGAGGTGCCCCCCCCCCGAAAAAAATTTCTGGCTACGCCCCTGGCTCAGATTCCTAATCATTGCGTTGGTTATCCGGTCTGCTCCAGGGGCCTGAGTTTCGCTTAGCTGCCTGAGCTGCTGCGAATACTTCATTCGTTGTTATAGGGGCGTCTAATTTCATGTTTGGGGTTCCGGTGTACTGGATTGTACTGCCGGTTGTTTGGGTGTTTCCGATGTATCTATCTTTTAGTGCTCGTATGAGCTCCTCATTAGAGCCTGCAAAGTCATCCGCAATTCTCTGTATTAATCTTTGCATTGTAGACCTAGACTTGTCAGGTTCCAGCATGTTCCTGAGGATTGCCCATGTTCTCGCAGTGCTCAGAGTGTCCGCTAAGGAGCTGCAAAACTGGACCCAACCTTCTGCTGCTAATTTATTGGCATATTCATTTGCCTGCTTTGAAAGCTTTGCTATTCGTTTGAGAAGGCGCCGGTTTAGTCGTTGTCTCTTCCACCTTTTCAGTAGGCTCCGCCTACTTTCCCAAAGGTGTAAAAGGTGTCTATCTACTGTCGGCGTTTCGGCCGTTCGCGCTATTCGCTTAGAGTTTTTCTCGTGCGCCTCCCGTATAAACTCAGTCCAATCCTTGATACACTCGGGCATACGATCGGGTAGGTTGTGTTTTCGGAACGTTTCCCAATTCGTCAACACCGTTTCTCCTATGACCCTGTGCAGCCGTGGTGTAGATAAAGAGGTGCTGAGGATATAGTGGTCACTGCCGAGGTTTTCCTCCATGTTTGTCCATGTGGCGTCTTTGATATTGTGCGTAAAAGTCAGATCGGGATATGTGTCCCTGCTGACGCTATTTCCCAGTCTGGTTGGTGCCGTGGGGAGCGTGATTAAATTTAGGCCTAGTTTGGAGGTCGTTGTCTCGAGGCGAACACCCTTTGGTGAGTCTCGTACGTATCCCCAAGCAGTGTTGGGTGCATTAAAATCTCCCAGAGCCACCAGCCGATCCTTGGAGCCCGCAAGCGTGACGGCCTTTGATAGAAGATCCTCAAAAGTTTCGCCTTTGTCTTTAGGTGGACTGTATATGTTCACTATTACTGTTTTTGCCTTTCCTCTTTTTTTGGGGTAGGAGGCTGATTATTTGGTGATTCATCTGCGTTGCCTCGAGATAATTGGCCTTGGCCGTAATTGATTTGCTCACCAGCGTTGCCACTCGCGGGAAGTCTGGATTTTGCAACGTGTAATATCCCTGCAGCTTGACCGGCTTGGGTCCGATCTCCTGCAGGCATATCACGTCTGGTTTGATTGGTGCCGAATTTATGTAATTCTGTAGTGCTGCCGCTCGTTTATGAAATGTGCGACAATTCCACTGCCAGACCTCTAAACATTCGGTGCTTTGGGAATTATTTTTGGCCATGATGTCCAGTCTCGTCCGTGTCGCCGCGGTCGGCCTTATATGGTTGACCACTCATGGGTGTCGTGCTAGGGCGTTTGTTTATTGCCCTATGCATTCCTGCCATCGAATCATTAACCTATTGTCTCGGCATGTTTAGCTCGTCGCTTACAAACTTCTTGAAGTTTCGCATCTCAGCGGACACTTGGTCTTTGAAATCGGCTAGCATCTGACTAAAGCTCTTCGACATTGATACCATATTAGCCTGCGCCTCTTGCATTTGGCTTTGGAATAGTTGCATTACTTGTTCACTATCTTTAGGTGAACTTGGGAGGGTGACTGCGTCGTTCATACCCGTACTTAAGGTCTGTCGGCTAATTTGGTTGTTTCCAAGGCTTGGAGCCTAGATTCGAGTTTCGCTGCCATAGCTAACATTGCCTTTTCGAAATCGTTGCGTTCCGCGACAATTTTGATTTCTAAGTTGCTTGTTCTCCTGAGCTAACTTTCTATTCTCTTCTATGATTTTCTGGTAGTCCGGGCTATCCGTTATGGGAGCAGTGGGGCATGCACGCCTCGCCCAGCTCACCTTATTTGTTGCCTGGCGAGGGTCGGCGTCTCCCTCTTGCACCAGGGCGGCGTCTGCATGCGGCGCCCCGCTCTTCTTGAGGGTGGATTTTCCAACGTTGTTGCCCTTCGTGACGGTGGCGTAGTCCTGAGGTTGCGATTTTGATCTTGATCTCGATCGGGAGCTGGACTGTGACCTCGACCGTGACCTCGACCGTGACCTCGACCGTGACCGGGACTTCGACCCGGATGTGCTCTGGCTCGGGCTTCCCGATGGAGGCGATTCTCGTTCCGAGCTGAACCACCGTGGTTTCCCCAGTAGCGTGGCCTTCGCCACAGATCGCGCACTTCGGAGTGCACTCGTGTTCCGGTTGTGGCTCGATTGTTCCGCATTTGGGGCACACTTTTGCATTTGGAGACGGGCAAACGTCAGAGCGGTGTTCCGTTGAGCGACACACCTTGCACACTTGTGTCGTTGGCTTGTACGGGTGACACAATGCCTCTGCTCCCATGAAGTATGCGCATCTAGGCAATGTGCTTCCCGTGAAAGTAATAAGTGCAGTCTTGGATGATCCGAGCATTCTGGCTCGTTCGATGGTCACTCCTTGAGTTCGGATACGCAAGCTGGCCATCAGCTCGTTTTGTGACGTTCCGGTGGGTTTTCCATGAATCACTCCTCTTAGAACATCTTCAGGGTCCGCCACATAGGCGTTGAACGGATAGATGTGACCTCTGATATTGAGTCGAGTGATTTCTCGTAGATGCCTTGCAACGTTTTCTTCCGGCGTCGATACAATAATAATGTTCGAGCCAGGGTGTACACGGAGCATAAAATTCCTTCCATCAAATTTCCGCTGACAGGCGTCGATGATCGCGACAGAAATTTCCGACCCGAGTAAATCTTTCACTACGAGTCCTTTGTGGGGTCTCATAATAATCTTTATGTCGTCCTTTGGCAAGGGTGGCAGATGCCGGCGTCTCTGACGTTTGCGACGGAAGCCTTGCTCTGCCGTGTTCTCTCGCGCATTTGGGTGATCAGATTTGAGTGCAGCAGGCCCTTTATCGGCTTCCTTCTGCTTGCTTTGCTGGTTCTTCTTCTTCCGACGGCTTAGAATGGTGTGCCAGCCATCCTCCGTCCACGCGCAGTCGTCCAAGTGGCCCGTAACAGCCGCCGCGTTGGCAGTGGCCTCGTCGGTCATCACTCGTTGCGCCTGCGACTGGGTTTTCGGTGGTGTCTATGCGGGAGTCGAGTTCGTGTCGTTGAAAGTTATTGTTTCCGATGGCCGAGAGGGCCCAGG
>JALIZH010016450.1:0-77500 GCA_030522465.1 Rhipicephalus appendiculatus | reverse complement strand
GTCGTTCTTTCGCACGTTTCCGGTTACTCACTGACGAAACGACCGATTCACGAGGTGGTTTCCTAGGCACGGCAGCGGAAGAGCCGAATGCCTTTATCCGGAAATTAGAAACTGTGTTTGCCGAATTGGTTCTGCAGTCGTTATTCTCTCGTTTACGCAGCGGACCGAAAAAAATGCCGACGCCCTTGCCGAACTTATCGGTGGCTACGCCATTGCTTAGTTATAGCTGGCGTCACTTTGAGCGTTTGTACGGAGTGGAAGCTGCGAAAAGGTGGGAAAATATTGGAATTACGGTTGTAGGCGAAAGTAACAGGAAGGGATAATGAGCCGATGTCCACCTAGGTGGATCAGTGGCAAGGGTGCTCGGTTGCTGACCCAAAGGTCACGGGTTCGATCCCGGACGCGGCCGGTCGCATTTCGATGGAGGCGGAAATGGTGGAGGCCCGTGTACTGTGCGATGTCAGTGCACGTTAAAGAACACCAGATGGTCGGAATTACCGGATCCGTCCACTACGGCGTCCCTCACAATCATATCGTGGTTTTGAGACGTAAAACCCCACATATTATTTTTATTATGAGCTGACCACTTACAACTAGGACACAAGAGTAACGCGACATTGTTGAAGCCTTCAATATCGCAAACATAGCTCGACAATTGCGTCAGGGCGCCTTCCGGTATCTTGATTAGCTGAGGTGGTTTTGCTAGACAAAGATGGTCGTCTGTAGGTTCATAGTTTGCATTTGAGTGGCTCGCTGTGCTTTCACGTATGCGCAGTATGTATGGACGCATTTTTCTTGGAAGATAAGTCATTTGTCAGTCACGTGCCTTTCCTTTGTCCTTGTCTACTTCATACTCTAACTTTTTTTAGCAATCAAACAAAACATGTTCATTTTATATTCTTCGTTATCCTTGAATATACAGAGTACACGCTTACATGTTAACAAAACACATTTTCAATTTCTCGTCCTCGTCTGTGTCCTCGTTCCACCATCCATCCATCCTGCTTACCCGTCGCTGCTGCTATTCCCTACAAAGTATTGCGCACCAACTCCCAGAAAGCCACCATTTGTGAGTCTAAAGTGAAAGCAAGCAACTCTGAGGACTTATTTCTCTGTTTGTCACAACCTTAATGAAAACTAGCAGATAATGAAGCCGAGGAAGCTATAGGGTATATACGCTAGTTGTACTGTTTTTGAACTGTAGTGTAATAGTTATGACACAAATGTGAAGAAATTAAAGTGAATGAAAAGACAACTAGCCGCCGGCAGTGACCGAACCTGCAACCTTCGGATAACGTGTACAAAGTTTTTTTTCCATCCATATCAAAATTACTACAATACATTTAAAAACAATACAAGTTAACATCCCCTATACCCCAATTCTCGGCTTCATTATCTGCTGGCTTGCATTAAGCTTTGTGAGTCTTGTTATTTCGCTATTCGCTTCGGGGATACCGACTGATATCGCAACACTTTGAACTCCGCGTGAGATTCCTATCAATAAATTCTCGCAATATTACGTAGTCGCACTTTATTTACTTGCAATGCCGAGGTTTGAAATAAACTATTCCTAGCTTTTCTAAATTACTATTGTGATGAAGATCAGCCTGAAGACATAATGATTTAACTGTAATATTCGCGTACTGCAAAAGCCAGTATTGTGGATGGATTGAAGCAGTGTTTTGTGGAGTCTGTTATCATGCGTGCAATCGCCATGGGTGCTCGTGGCGCCGTAGTGGAGGCCGCTTTGCGGTGGGAGACGGTAGTGATCCAGTTGAAAAGCTTGGCGTGTGTAGTCGGACATAATTTGAGAAGTCCACCGAGCCCCGCACAGACGAAGGAAGCGCCGTAGCCGATCGCCTCCGCGACTGAAGAAATAGTCCTGTTCATGCACTTGGCAATGTTCTTCGAAGGCGGGGTCCCCAGCCGTCCGGCTTATGACGTCACACTGGAGCACGCGCCCATTGGTGCATGCATCATGCGCATCCGCCTTTGAGGAGGAAATGCTGCCGACTTATAAAGTTGAATCCGACTATAATGTGCATCTACCTCCGCGGCTGGAAGGGCAGCAATTTCTGACCAGTACCATGCGTGTTAATTGCGATTACTTTCACGTAAGGCTGACAGCCGGTGTCTAAGGAAATCCTGGATGAATTTCCATGTGTGCGTTAAAGAATATTTCGAAAAGTCACTACCCAATGTAAGCGACTGCGATCGTAACAGTTAGGGATTCGATTAATCGCACACTGCAGTATATATGGCGGCCCAGAACGCGAAATTTCGCTGGCTCTGACGACCGTAGCATCGCACATATATGGAGTTATCATTGCTACAACTTTTTTTCTTCCTTAGTAGTAGAGTTGTTTTTCAACCCGACACGCAAATGCAGCGATCTCTGACCTAAATACCGCTGATCAAGGCGTTCGATCGGGCGAAACTTCTTTTTAGAACTTTCAACGACGTATTGCAGCGACAAGTACCATTCTATCAATGTCACGCCCAGCAGAGGGCGACGTGTTTTGGGAGGAAACTGACGCTCTAGGTTCTCGCTCTACATTGCACGCGTACATTGCCATGCAGCCTGACAATGCCGTGTAGTGTCGCTGCAAAATATGTAAATTAGGACATGATGCTCGCCAGCGCAGCATTTCCAAGAACAAGTGCTCGAAACTTTTTGAGTTCGTCTGCGACACGACGCTTGAAAACTTTCGACAATGCGACAACACTACTCCACTAGGTATCATCGTTCACAAATTAAAAACAAGTGAATAAAATTGAAATTACAACTAAGTTGGAAGTCTAGGCATGATTTAGAACGCAGCGACGTCGGTGAAACTTTAGAAGTGTCATTTATTGTTACAAAAGGCAAAATGAATCGTAGTGTTATACAAAACGTACCAGAGAAACTTAAGTTTTCTTGTTTCTCTGTGGTTGTGCCACTAGGCATCTTGCTTCGATAGCGAATACACGATAGTGAATGGTGACCTAAACTGGCTCCGTGCCCAAACAGAAACGAGCGCGTGCTAGTATCAGGAAATGAAGCCGGAAGGGAAGTTGCTCGCCATGTTCTTGGAGTCGCTGCACAGTGCCTTGTTTTTGTGTACTTTTTTGCGCGGCACAAGAATTAACTTCCGAGGCTCTTGCTGAGCAAGAGAGAGAGAACAGGACTGAGTGCAAACTACAGCGCAGAGCTTCGTCGACTCACATTCAGTGGAGCAAGCTGCGGAAGTTGTCACGTCGGGTTTAAAAAATATATATATTGCGACGCAGTGGCAAAGAGCAGGGGCTTCATTGGCCGCGATCAAGCAGCGCTAGCTGTTTTGGACTCTCGTGCGTTCTCGTTTCTCCTAACTTGTATGTTCTCATTCGTTATAGGCCACGCTAAGGAAAAGAGCAGAGATAACCCGGTAAAACCAGTTTTGGCACTGACTCTTTCTACGCTTCTTTTTTCAGAGTAGTTGAACTTTGATGAGAGTAAGGAAAAAAATTCATTCCAGCTCAGGTCCCAAATGCAGGGGTACAACCTAACTTTACTATTTTTGTGACGTTACCGCTCAAATCGGATTGCAGGGCGAAAAAACAAATTAATTTTTGTGTCGCAAGTACGGACGTCGGCAATAACGCGGAAGGACAAAGCAGGATATCTACTGTTATGAAAAAGACAGAGTGTGATCTGACGCGAGCAAAATTGGGTTGTAATTGTTGCCAGGCACAGACACTGTGTTCCCGAAACATTTTTTCGCGTCGCTATGTAAATGGCAGGGGCTCCTGGCGTCAATGCAAGGAGACGCATCGCGTGGCTATCTTTATCGTTTGCCTGTTTGTCTCATTTTCTTGTGCCTTGCAAAAGTGAACTTTAAACATAATGATATGATAGTGAAATGCAGGTCTATGGAACCCTACGTTAGTGAATGCACAAAAATATGAAAGATAATTATAATTAGGCCGGTACAGAACTGAGCCATCTCCGAGCAATTCGAGGTTGCTTACTTTTCGCCATATAGAGAATTTTCCCGCGGCGGCAAATTTCAAGACTCCTAATAGCATTTTGAAATATAAATATGATGTTCGCAACTTCGCTGTTCCAACCTATACCGGCAGAAATATCTCCGAGACTAGTATTGATGATTAAAGAGGAAAGATTCAACTTTCTACATGGTAATCATCATTCAGCACTGTATAGACCACCCCACGTTAATCTTAGCTCCTAAATTGCCCCAGTGACTGTTCCTCCATACTCTGACATATACTCTATGTCTAAGTCGGACTGTCTTCCACAATGCAATATATACACAGGACACAATACGTTATCAAGCATCTTTATTCGCAGTAAGGGCTTCGAAGTAAAAATATGATGCATGCAACATCGCAAAGCACCACTTCATGAAAAGTTACAGAGTGCGCAGTCATAACGCGGATATACAACTGATACTTCATTTCTGAAGGATCAAACCACGGTGGATCAAACTTATGTGGGCTTCACAAGTCAAAGACAACACTCTGAAGCCAAGTACCAACAAAGATAAAGTAAGAATACCACAATCATCATTTTGCCGGCCCGACAAGCTCAGGGAGCACAAGAATCTTGTTGGAAGGATTCTCATTTCGGGCCGCTTGTCGTTACACTGTAGAAGTTGTGCTGGTGAAGTGATTTTCGGGCAGTGTTCGGTGGTCAAGAAAGAGAACGATAGGCTGACTCGAGAAGTAATGTAAGCTTACGAAATTGATCGTCACAAAGAAAAATTGCGTGAGCGCTCCTTCCGTGACGCTCTCAAAAAAGGAGATAGAATTTTTGAACGCTGATAATCAATATGCAGAGTGAAAATTGAGGGGAGTGTCATATGCTTACTTTATTTTTCTCGGTGCTTGGCTTAAGAGTGCTTTTCATCGGCTTGTTAAGCCCATATAAGTTTGCTCCTTCAGAGATAAAAGTATCAGTTGTAGTTCAGCGCCATATCTCGTGTGTTCTTAAACTTCAACTTCAACTTTATTATTTCTTCTAGTACAGACTAGAAACGTCCTCCGGGGCTA
This sequence comes from Rhipicephalus appendiculatus, assembly GCA_030522465.1. NCBI lineage: Eukaryota > Metazoa > Arthropoda > Arachnida > Ixodida > Ixodidae > Rhipicephalus > Rhipicephalus appendiculatus. Next base: position 72,469 of record JALIZH010016450.1, on the reverse strand, counting down.
AAAGCTGCCGTCAGCAGCTTGACTGGGCCCAGGAGGCGTTGTACATGACAGCGCGAGAACAGTAAACGTTTTGGTACAAAACAAATTTGATACTCAGATGCATGATTTACAACAGGATGTTTAACATTCAACGACAGACATTTTTGTACAAATAGCGAAGTAATCAAACAAAACATGATAATTTTATATTCATCGTTATGCCATGAATATACCGTGTACATGCTTACATGCTTAACGCAAATACATCTTCGATTCTTCATCCTCGTCTGTGTCCTCGTCTGTGTGCGCTGTAACCTTTCGTGATCCAATACCAACTTACCCACCAAGCCATCCTCGTGTGCCACTTCTTCTTTACTAAAGGAAAATGTTTGCAACAGCATTGGCAAAATAAAACTCTATCCTATTCCTATCGAAGCCTGCTTGTACCTTCGTGTTCAAAGTCAACACTGAAACGGCAATACAGTGCCTTTCAAGGGACTCTTCATTTCCCGGGTTTTGATCGTTCACTAGCGTAGTCTCTCACCGCGAGACGACATACCGATGAATTGATCACAGAAAAGTCCTTCACATTGAAGAAACCCTCGTTTAGGTTCCGTCAGCACTCCAAGACTTGGTTTCACGGACTTTCTCCCGTTAATTGTCAAGACTGCTGAGTGGGAAATGTATGTGAACAACGATGTAGTAGTAATACAAGAAAAGTGTCGCAGGCATTTTTAGGAGCTTGCTCCTTTTGCTGGGGGGGTAGACTCTCGTCCCTCCTGCCGTGTACGCTAGTTCTGATTGCTCCCGCTAGAGACGCTAGAGGTGCGATGACCGATGACGCTGCCAATCACGGCAAAGCACATGCAAGGTAACCATTATACGCCATGACGATGACGCTGATGACGATGAAGAATAAGCGCGTCCCAGACCACACATTTTCTTTCTGCCATCACGGCACAGCGCATGGAATGTACCCACTATACGTCATAACGATGACGATGACGCTGACTCAGTGCACTTCGCTACCGCTACTCATCATGAACACCGAAGAAGCCAAGGCAGCAGCGCGGAGGGCAATGCAGCAGCAGCGCGGGCTTACCGCCAAGACCCTGCGGTGAGAGCTCGCGAGGCCGAAGAGAGACGCCAGCGCCGACAGCAAGCACAAGCCACTACCAGCACCGAGGCGGCGGCAGAGCGAGGGCTCGCGATGCCGAAGCTAAACGGGCCCGTCGACGAGCCGACCCGGAGGCGGCACTGGCCCGCGAGGCCGCAGCGAAGCGGGCGCAAAGACAAGCGGACCCCGAGCTGAGAGTCCCTTCTTTATATGATGACGATTGAGCAGATGTACAGAGCATTCACGGATTACCGGATTTAACCTCTGGAGCAAGCTCCTTCATCATCATTCACTTCGTGGATATGCTGTGTTGCTATTTCACGTGCCCGAAGCTTACAGAGAAATTAACTAAAGCCTTGAGAGCTGAAATATTTGCTTTGCTGGTTTTTTTTTTTTTGTCTTTTTTTTTCCAGTGAGTTCCGATGAGCTTTTCCTTCTCTTTCTGAAACTTTTGAAGCAATACCAAAAGTCGGCGTTCGGTTTCGGCAAACTACCCTTTTGCCCATTTGAATGAAAAAGAGTCATGAAGAGATGACAGAGGTTCATCAGTTAGACAGATCTTCGCGTTGTTCATAGCGATAATATTTCGCACTGCTTCAGTTTACTATCCAGCGTTTATTATGCGTATTGCGTGTGTTTCGTCACTGCGCTGATTGAGTTAAGTGCTGGCGAGCTTCGGCAACCCTTTATTCTTTTACGCGCATAAAATATACATGGCAGATGTCGGCTGCATGCGGCGGCACTGGCTGGTGATTTTGCGTTGAAGGAATATATGCATGAACGGGTGAAATAAAAGGCATTGGTCAATACAAACTTGGTAAGAGCGCGGTAATGGGCCTTTTCCGGGTCCGAACAGCACCTCCAGTGGAGATCGCCGAAATCGAAACTGGTGGCCCATGGCCTCAGAAATTGTCCGCCGGGGGCCGGTAGGCCATCTCGGAGGCCTGCATTCACGCCTTTATATGGGGGAAACATTTGCATATTTGTGACACCAGATGTCGCTTGGCCTGCACTTGTCTTCGTGGTTCGGTTATGGTGGCTAGTTCGGCCACCAAAAATCATGGCGCCTGCCTCGTCGACGTCAGCGCGCGCACGCGCAGACTACCTAACCGGAAATGGCCCATTAGCGAGCACAAGAAGGTAAGGCAGCTCACAGCGGAAATCGCGTGAGGGGCACCCGCAGGAGTAATCTCACTCAAATTCTGAAAGGAAAACATTGGAATAAATCATGTGAAACGTGTAAAAATATAAATCCTGCTAAAGCAAACAAATTGTTCAAAGTTCACAACAGAGGGGTATCGTAAAATGCCCTGAAAGCTAGGTCAACACACGCAGACGGATAACCAACCACGCAGTGATAGCTTAGCAAGGCAAGGTGCCACACTGCTGAAGTTGACGAGGACGCGGGGTTCGAATCCCTGGCACAGCGACCACATTTCGATGGGGCTAAAATGCAGGAACATCCGTGTACTTAAATTTAGGTCAACTTCAAGGGACCCCGGGTGGCTCAAATCAATCCGGAGCACCTCTCTTCGGAGTGCCTGATAATCAGGTTGGGGGTTTGGCACGTAAAACCTCACAATTTATTGCAGAAATATATGAAAATCTTAATAGTGAAAGTCACAAAAGTTCACATCCATTTTCGGAGCATCATGTAATACAGACTGCCAGTAAATAATGTCCAGCAATAATTTCCAAAAGCTCGTTTCCTCGCAAATTTCGTCGGTGAAATTTTATTCACGCCTTAAACGACCGTCTTTTTTTCTTCCCTTGCATGATAAATATGCCAGGCGGTGCTTATGCTGAATTGCGTGTATAAAGATGCCCCACAAGCATACGAAAATGCTAAAAGATTCGGAGAAAAAAAATAAGAGACCCCTAGGAGGCTTGGTAGGTCAACTTGCTTCTGAACTTTCATCTGACATTCACATTTGAGCTTAACAAAGCTCTCTTCAGTCACTAATCATGGCCGCGCGCGGACATCTCATTGAACCCTACTGCGCACCAGATGCTAACAGCTGTAGCCTCACCGATGGAGAGTGGAACACTTTGTAAACGTGATATCGGTACACCGAGAAAGCCATTCTGCTAATGTAAATGTCACAATTCAAGCCTGTCACTTGAAACAAGCTCGTTCTCTGACCTTGAGCGGGTGTTCGTTGCCGCCCACGCACATTGCACGCCACCGCTTAAGCCTTTCGGATAGGTCACTTTCGAAGATGTTTACATATTAGGCACGTTACAAGCGCGAAGCTTACGGATCGACAGCACTTAGCAGCGGCAACGTCAGTCTGCCTGAGCGAATTATAGCGGAGTCGCGCCACTCTGGAGAACTTCGCAATCAGCATTGCAAATCTTCCCCGGCATGGCACTCCATCATCCATCCACGGTCTCCAATGAGAATCCGGAAGGCAGGCTCCGAATATTGGTTTAATCTGCACGCCGCTTCCGCGAGCTCACGTTGCATCTGAGTGCGTCTACTTACTCTCCCGGCAGGAAGGGTCATTATGTAAGACGTTGTGAAGATACGCTGAACACACCGCAGATACAAATAGGAGGGTGGGAAAATGATGAGGAAAGAAAGCGGGCTTCACTATTTCCTCCATATGTTAGGTACAGGGAGGGTTAAAAGTTCCCAGGCCACGTTCCCATTGGAATACATGGGATAGTGGCCTGAGAACTTTTGATCAGTACTGTACATATGAGTGTGCCCACGCGAGCTCTTATACATCCGAGTGGGTAAGATCTACATGGTGGTTTAATAACCGGTGGAGAGGAAATTCCGTTCTGAAGGCTTCACGTCGCGGTCACGGTTATACCATCTGTGACCCCTCTTTAGGGGCAACATTACCGCGGCCGTGTTATTTGTAGTAATTATCATAAAATCTCATGAAAGTAAAGTGGACGAAAAGATAACTTGCCGCTGACAGGGCCCGAACCTGCGACCTTTGAATAACGCGTCCGATGCTCTACCAAATGAGCTAGAGCGGCGGTCATCCCTCCATCCATTTATGTGGTATATGTGTATAAGTTTACGCTTCTTTCCTTCATTTATATTGTCACGTGGGTGTGACGTCGACGAAGGCAGCAGGCGACGTGTCCGAGATGAAACTGTTTATTAGGCCGAACTTGTGGCCGGTAAACGGAAAGCGAGATTACAGCAATACACACTGGCACTGATAGCGGCGAACGGAGCGTCGGCCGTCGATCAACTGACAAGCGGTGAAGCGCGTCGACATTTATACGCGTGTCTTCGAATATTCCAGCCTTATCACTGGTTGTCGCGAAAGCTCTGGAATAAGCTCGCGTGTTCGCGTCTTGCGCGCAATCTTAACACAACGATCTACAATAATCGCGAAGCTTCTAGAAATGAGGCCCGGTTTGCGCTGAGCATTGCTTACAGTCTCTGTGGCGTAAACCAAGTACAGCAGAAGTATAATACGAAACGCGCGTGGCAATATCCCTTGGGATAATTCATGTGGAGAGTGTGCAATGTAGGTGTTCCTCTGTAAATATAATTCGTTTTGGAGTTGGTCTGTTTAGACAAAGCTGCAACAATTTACCGGAATCTGTCCCTCACTATGGCGGCTACCCTCACTGCATTTGACAGCAGCCAAAAGCACGTGGCCAAAACGCAAGCACCAACTTACATTAGACCAAAACATAACGTATAACACGGTGCAAACGATAGTGCAACTTTCTTTTCCTCAAAAGGGGACATGTTTGTATCGCTGATTTTGTATGAAAAACGTGAACGCCCCGAAAAATATTCTCTTCGATTCCGACTTGCGTAGTCAGCCGACGGTAATATCAGTATTTTAATCGGGAAAGGCCCAAAACCACGAAATGATTATAAAGGACGCCGTAGGAGAAGGCTCCGGAAATTTCAGCCAGCTGGGGTTCCTTAATGTGCTCATAAATCTACATTCTTTGCATTTCGCCTCCATCTAATGAAAAACCGCGGCTGGAAATCGAACACGTGCCCTTGTGCTTAGCTGCAGGAGGTAAGCATGTACAACACAGAAACTGTATTTACCGTTTTTAAGATGACTGCTCGCTTGTGCGTGCGCGCGCGTGTGCTTTTGTGTATTACTGTTACTATTATTATTGATCAAAATTATGAGTTCTAGGTCGACAAATCGGTCGTGCGTGCAATTTACTGAAATAGTACCTCACTGGGAGGACAGGGTTAATCGAAATGCAGGGTTTATTGACGCATTTTTGCTACACCATGATGTTCTTTGTAGATCGGCTTCGCCGTGCGTGATCTGTCTGCTGTATTCATACCAAGAGAAGTACACTGTACTGACTGCGTGTTTCACACCGTTTTTTTTTTTTCGTTGGTGTTCAGAGTCCCCAGGTGTGCCGCAGCGAAATGCATGTGAAGTTTCGTGCGAGTTAATTTACTTTTCTGCGCTCAAATGCGCTATCCAGGTGTATTTATTCATTTGTACACTGCAGCCTTGAAAGAGTATTCAGTTTCAAACATAGAGTAATTGTATTCGTATGTTCATTGCCAACAAGATTGTGTTGTTTCTTTTATTTGGCACATTTTCCTTCAGTTATGTGGAAACTAAACAGTTCTTAAACAATCGGCAACAGTGGAACAGCACGGGCCCTGCAACACTTTTCTAAGTAGCCATGGAATGGATTCACTAAAGTAGCTTATTGCCTCACGAATTCACTGCCGCAATTTTTTTTAGAATCCGTCCAGTACAAGCGGAGTTACAAAGATTTGTCGCACACTGCAATTGCATTCTCTCTTCGCTCGTCCCGACGAAAGCGCTGGAAGCTAAGCAGGGAGGGATAGCACGGGGGAAGAAAATACGTCACGCGCGCCTCGTGACCTCAAGTACTTTTTCTCTTTTTTTTTTCTTCGAATATGCCGCTTTGCAGTGCGATCGCGCGCGCACGCGTGGACAAGTCGCGGCCTCCCGCGGCGGCTTTAGTAACGACCGAACGCGCCATGCTCAAATCAGCCAATGGCTGTTACAATGGCGGTGACGAGTGATTTTTGAGTTTGCAACGTCATTTGTCGAGAGAAGAGAAAGCAATTTTTAGCTGACTTTGAGAATTTATTGTGAATTCCAAGCCGCGTGCTGCGCTATAATATTTGGCTCGCGTGTTCTCGGGAGCCTCGACTACCGATCGGCAGCGTTTTCTGACCATGCTCAAAAAGGGCAGGGCCCCTTTAAACTAAGTGAAATTTTGCTTATGGTTGATCATTCCGTCATAGAAACCGGTAGAAAGTAAAATGTGTCCTAACAAAAGTAGTTGAATGTTTACTGTACGTTGATATAAGAGAGCTTGTACATTGTCTGTTGGGTTTTGGCAGCTACTGCAGCGTTTAACGTGTATGCACCCGCTTTGACGCTTGGTGGTACATCTTTATCCCGACGACTAACGTCCATGATCAATGATTAAACAAACACTCGCGGTCGCTGTAGTAGTTAACGGTGAGAGCGCAATCAGAGAAAGCGGTGTGACAGCCAGAAGAGCGTCGCTGATTGAACGCAAACATTGGTAAGGTCGCCATCCCGGGGCATGTTAACGAGTTATCAAAAACTACGGCCGGACTATAGGGAAACGCGACGCACGTTTTGCCTCATCTGTAGGCTGGCCACGATTTTTCTCGGGGTGATCGTAAGCGGGGAATGCGGTGTTACAGCCAGGCGAGGCAGGCGCGCGTCGCAGAGCTATTTTAAGTATGGATTTACCCTGTGAGCGAGGCCGACGCTTGGGCTAATGTCGCCACCTTGTGGTGTGTTTAAGCGTGAACAAAATGGCACTTCTCTTATTGGACAATGAGTCGAATGGGACGGAGGCGTAACAACGACGCATAGCAAGAGTTAATAGCGGAGGCCACGGTAACGATGCATTACTTCTCTTTTCCGCTCCAGGAAGGCGACACCACCCCGTCGACCAAGAGCACTGCGAGAGGAAAGTGTGAGATATAAAAGGCGCGTCTGTAAAGCCTCCAGAGTGTCTCACCGTTGCACAGTGGATAGCGTGCCTGGCATCTATTGTCGTGGACCGAGAGGTCATGGGTTCAACTCCCTTTGACGGAACTTTCTTTCTTTGCCTTCTGATCGTGTTCTTTCTTTGCGACGTCATTTCCATGACGGAACTACGTCACTGAAGTCTTGGTGGACCTCGGCATGAAACACTTTCGTGTTCATAACTGCGTCCATAAGCCCAATGCTTCTCACAATGACATGGATAGCAAATATTTTTTTCTAGCTCTGTACACTCTCCGGTAGAAATTTTCACCCTTATAAAACAAAAGAAAATACACGCGCAGTTCTTGTGATTGCCGCTATGTTTCAGTCTTGTCGAGATTACCCGCGCCGATTAGAATATTCTAACCTCCATAGAGCCTGGTACACTTATTCTTGTGGGCGAAGGTGGCAGATAACCACTAAAAGCAGTCTAAGGACTAACGACGTTTTAAATCCAGGAAAATAGCTATTTTGACAGCATACTGAAAGCTTGCGACGCGCGCCTGCGGCCCATAAACCCACCCGCACTGAGCGACGGCCGCGAGCAACTCGAGAGGGTCGGCGACGCGCTCGTGCCTCTATTTTGGCAACTTCTATTATTCAAGCGTTTATGTGTGGAGCTTATTAGTGGCTCAAGCAACGAGCGACATTATTGTTTCCCTTTCAAGCACTTCCGGTTGAGCAGTTGCTTCCGGTTTTCGAAGACTCAGGAAAAGAATGAAGAAAAGTAAAACTGATAAGAAATCCATGCTTCTGGTTCAAGTTAAACCTTGGATCCATATGATATCGGAGCGTAAGCTTCCTTGAGATAAGGGCCAAATAACTGTCAGGATAATTCACGAAAGTTAATTGAACGAGTTCACTGAAAGAGAAGACAGTTTTTTTTTTGTGTGTGAGCAGATGCGATCGTTGCGGCACGTGGAGGTTCTGATCTCAACCACTCGCTGCTTTCTCCGTGGCCTCTGAGATCCGCGACGGATCACAAGGTGACCTAAGGGCTACACCAAGGCACAAGAACGCCGGGGTGCGAGTGCCAGTACCAGCCACCCGAGTGAAGGAATAGTTTGGTCCCCCCAGTTTTAGATGTGAAGCATCTTATGGCGAAGCTTAATCCGGTGGTGGTGGTGTGCCTCGAGGCATCACTTACTGCGCATGCGCAAACCCTTTCAAAAAAAAATAAAAATAAAAAAACCTCCTCTCCCCCTTCTCTCTCCTCTAGGCATCCCTCCACGCGGCAACCACACCCTCACTGTGCATGCGCCTCCCCTCCTCTCTCCCCCTCCTACGCTCCCCCTCTCTCTCCTCTAGGCATCCCTCCCCGCCCTCCCACTGCGCATGCGCGTCCCCCCCCTTTCTCTCCTCTAGGCATCCCTGCCCACAGCGTCCACACCCCCCACTGCGCATGCGCGTCCCCCCCCTCTCTCTCCTCTCCTACGCTACCCCCCTCTCTCGCCTCGCGACGCCGACGCAGGCAGCGTCTGCTAGCGAGTTTCTTGGTTGAAAAAACCAACTGCTCGCGCTGCACAACCGTTCACTGTCCATCCCGTATATATGGCAATGGATCTTGGCCTCCAAGGTGGTGCCGGTGGGAGATTTCTCCTGTGCGTTGTTGAACAATAAAAATTCGCAGCGTGCGCGTTAACTAAAAGCCGACTGCGGGTCTCTGTGTCCAGTCGGAGTCTTCTGTCTCTCATTGCCCATTAGCAGCGATTGGCATGTTCCAGTAGGAAACACCGCTCCATCACTGCGTGCTTTGCGCCTCCTCAGTTTTCTCTCCCTGCGCAACGCTGCGATAGCGCCAGCGTCAACGCCACCGCCAGTGTAAGCGTTAGCGCCCGCTGTTTCACATCTACACATGGTTCCCTTTAGCGGGAGATGGTGTAATTTTTTTTATTCCCAGGTTGCAACCCATTGTAAAGCGCGAGTAAAGTACATTTCTTTAGACAATCCTCATGAATATGTTTAATTGTGCTGCACGCTCAATACAGTAAAAAAAACTGAAAATTGTTCTTTCAGCGTAACTTATGAATATACAAACTCACTGGTGTCGCGGCCCCTTCCCACGCGTTTCTCACCGCTCGGGCCACGTCGCATTTCTGTTTTTCCCCTGGATCGTCAACGGTTCTCTCCCGCCGACCGAATCGCTCTCTGACCTATTTTTGCGGCTTCCGCTGGCTGCCGCAAACCACCAATGAGTGCCTGCTGTTCCTCCTCCTACAAGCGTCGTCATAGCAACCAGACATTGTTCTCCTCACCCGCGTCACCTCTCTCCTTCTGTAGGGGAGAAGCGGAGAAGCCGCGAGCCGGCTGCGGGCCGCGTAGCACGCGCGATTCTACATGTCGATTCTCCTCGCGTCACTCTCGCACCGTGCCTAGTGGACAGTGTGCCGCTGTTTGCCGAGCGGAGCAGCCGACGGTTGTGACGCCGCCACGGCAGTCTTTCCGTCAGTGTGGGCGTACCCTTAATGGCACGTTCACGCTAGCGTCACGGCGGCTCGCCATTTGCCGTTCTCAGGCTGCCGTGCGCAGGCGGTTTCGTTCGCGCACGGCAGCCGTTGTTTGCCGTTCGCTGAATAGGTGCGAGACCCAATTTTCGTGCTTTTTTTCGTTTGCCGGAGAGCGACGTGGCCATTCAGCGACGGAGGAGCTGCATCGATGGACCGCGTCGTCTACTTTCGGCTTTCCGCGTCGTTTGCGTCTGCTGCGGGACACTTGGAGCTGCTTGCTTCTTGCTCCGCGGTTTTCACGTTATAAAGGCGAATGTCGTCCAGTGTCGTTCCCAGGTTTGGTTCCAGCAGTTAATAGAGCGTTTTAGTCTGTCTGGTATTTAAAGAAAGCGCAGCGTAAAGCCAAATAACGTGTCCCAAAGCTGGTGCATGGCCAAGTGCGCCAGCTATCCAGGATTAGAAACCAGCAAACGCGTAATATATGTACCCCGGGATTCGGGTAGCGCCCATTGCCACTGGCTAAGCTTACAACATCGATTATTTGAGTATGGCTCTGAAAAACGATGCCGAATTGATTCGAATACTGTGTTGTCTAAAGCTTAAAGAGATGAGTCTAAAGCGAATGGAAGCATCAGTGCCGAGCTTGAAGCTACAGAGCGCACGGTCGGCCGCTTGATAGATTCGAGGTGGTCGATAACTTTATTCTGAAGTGCAGCCATGTTTTTTGAAGGCGCGAGTGCTTCGCCGGCGAAGTTTGCCGTGCACTTTGAACAGCCCTAGCGCGGGCGGCTACGGCCGACGGCGTACGGTACGGCCACGTTACGGCATGTTTGCCGCTACCGTGAACCAGCCATAAGACAACTCTGACGGTAGAAACAGGGCGACATCTGGCGCGACCATAACAGTGAAGGACGACTCGAGCGCGGTCGTCGTGTGTGTTCCTCTCCGGCTATTTTACCGCTATTTTACCGCCATGATTCACCTATTAGATGCGAAGCAGCTATTTGACTCACGTGTGTAACGCCGTACGTTACGTGCGTCCGCAGGAATGCGCCGCAACGCGTTCCCTCGCCGTAGGTGTTGGAGCGTTGCCAAGTAGGTCACGCCACAGCTGCGCGTCGACGTCACGCTCCCCTAGCTCGCACGCTTCCCTCGCAGGTGCGCGCTGACGTCACTCTCTCCCTCACCCGGAGCCTGCTCGCGGCAGCGCCCGCAGCTGCCGGCTGCTCCGCCCGCTCGCAACACCTCTGAACGTGTCACTTCTCTCTCGATTCACCCTCTCCACCACCCGCAACGCTCGACCGCACGTCGAGTGAAAACACTCTTTCGGATCGTTTATCTGCGATGACGCCCGTTTCAACCGGGTCAACGCCGTGCGCACCGCTGCTGCTTCGCATCCCATCAGAATTCCCTTCGGGGAGATGGTCCAAGTTTTTTTTTTTTTTGCTCAGGAAGCTTCATTGCCTGTAAGGGTACTTCTCTAAAAGACACTGTGTGTGCCCTAAATGGTAGTTCAATCTTGATTTGTTTGATGTTTGCGAGTAATTTTAGCTGTGCATATAGCGGAAAGCCTCATGATCGACTTGAGAAACGATGGGGGGTAGAAGTGGATAAGGTGACGCTACATAGTTTGTAATTGGTATGCATATGTTACATTTTGTGTAATCTACGTTAGCACGGGTCCGGTTGACTGCTGTCCCATACTATGGTCCGTATGGTGCCTATAATCGATGAGAATTTCTCCTTAAACATCGCCATGTTTTAAGGCGAAAGCCTTTAATGTCTTATGCTCACGTCCGCCCGTCCGTCCATCCATACGTCCGCCCGTCCGTCCATCCATGCGTCCGTGTCCGACCATCCGCCCGTGTCCGTCCTTCCCTCCGTCCGAGCTCTGGCATGGTGCCAAATGGCCTTCGGGGTGCGCAAACGGACGCCGGTCGCGTCTGACTCTACAGCGCTCGCGCTTTGCTTGCGTAGCGTCGCTGTGCCCAGCGTTTCCAATCATGCAAGGAGGGAAGACGCGCGCATCGCGTTCCTATTCTGGACCGACCCCGTCTCAATGGACACAGGCGTTCGCGGAACACACTTTGGAATTTACAAAGTCTTCGTCAATTTAAGCGTTGGAACGCGGATGGCGTCTGTGCACGATGCGCAAAGCGCGAGAAAATACGAACACATGCGAACGGAGGCAGGTTAGTCTCGCGTCTCGCTGCGAATCGCGGTAAAAATTAAAAAATGAAAACACGCACACATTCTATTTGTGTGCCATCCCACTGAGAGTGTAAAAGAAAAAATACATGGCATAGTCAGTCGAATGGTCCACAAGCTTTCGCCAAACACACTTTGGAAACTACAAAGTGTCCTTCAATGTTTTTTCTCCAAGCCATCTTTTCGTAGGAGACTGGTGTCAGATTGCGGACACCTCCGTGAAGCCTTCATGGTGCAATACATAGAGCTCTCCATGGTCGCCTAATAAATTCGTGAGCATTTTTGCAGCATCGGTGAGAAAGCTTGTGTGTCCGTCCATCCATTGGTCAGGTGAGACGGATCGCTATTAAAGAAGGCATTAAGAAATCGCAAGACGGCCTTTGCGCATTCGCCTAAGACGACTCCTAGGTGTGATTCTCCCCGCCGTCCTCCGAAAGCTGTCTGCGCCTGGACGTGGTTTTGCACTGCCTCCAAGATCGGAGGCTTCGCAAGCTTTCGGCACCTTAGCTAGTTTCATATGGCCTCCGTGATGGGCTCGCCTTTGAACAAGAGGCGATGTCATGCGGTAACTTCAACACGAGGCGTCAACACAAATTTTTGTGGTTTGTGGCGTCAGGAGGACGTAAATATGGTGACGTAATCACGTGATGATGATTTTCTTTTTTTTTTTTTTTTTTTTTGCGTCGCTCGTGTTGATGCCAACGCCACGAGATGGTGTTCGACGGCGACGGTCAATAGAGTGCCTCGATGCGCGCGCCCCCGCTTAGAGTGTGGCCATTCTTTGAAAGGGTCGACGCCGCCTCGCCTCGCGCGTCCGCCATGTTTTACCCCCACGCCGTGCTCTTTTTAAGCGTGCACGCGGCGCCTGCCGCCTTGTCGCCCGTCTGATTCGTCGCGAGTCCCGCAAGATGACTGGATGTTGCGTGCCACAGTGCACGAACCATTCTAGGAATGGATGGAAGATGTTTTCTTTGAATACTTTTATGGACAATGATAATAAAGCGTGACAAATGGCAGCCGACGAGTGCCTCTCGTCTATGCAGCGTGAGTATTGCAAGCACGTCGGGTACTTTTGGGATGATTTTTAAAACGGCGTGTATATTACTAGCAACGCCATTACAAGTTATGTGTGTGGTTTTGACTGCGTGTTGGTGCCTCGAACGTTGAGAACCGTTCTCATAAATTTGGCGTTGTTTTCGGGGTGTGCTTGGAAATTGTACTTTCGCTGTCGCGGGCATCTCCTTCTCCTTCTTTTTTTTTTTTTTTTTTTTTGATGCATGAACGTGTGATTATGAATATTGTCGCGTCTGTAATGAACTGCAACTATTCACTCCGAGTTGTGTTTTCTTGCGGAACAAGAACGACAAATAGAAAAAAAAAAGTTTTTTTTTTCGTTATCCGGTGGAATAATTTTCCAGAATTACCTCCCTGAAGGAACGCTTTTTTGTGTACCATACACGGTCATTAATTTCAACGCGCAATTTGCGGCGCTGAAAAAAATGGCTGCAGATCCACGAAGTGAATGCTGATGACGGAGCGAAGCTAGGTCCTAAGGTGCATAATGTCTACGTTGAAGTCACCGACTAGTATAAAGGACGGACAGATATGGACAGACGCACGCACAGATGGACGGACGGACGTATCCACGGACGTACGGAGGGATGGACGCACGGATAGATACACGGACGGATGGACGCACGCACGGACGGACGGGGGGGGACGGACAGATGCACGGATGGACGGATATATGCACGGACGGATGGACAGAGTACGGTCTATTTTTAAATCATACGCGCGCTATGAACGCTCTTTGTACGGCATGTGTAAGAGCCAGGCCCGTAGCCAGGAATTTTTTTCGGGGGGGGGGGGGGGGGGGCTACGGCTACGGGCCAGGTAACAGCTGTGTTTCGGTCCGACTGTGACAACGGACATCGTGAGAGCCCATGGAGCTTCGCTCCTAAAAACTGAAGCATCACAGAGTAAAGTCGTTTCCGCTGCGATCGCTAAACGACATTGTGATGCTTACCGCATTTTCGCTGGTATTTTCTCGAAATGGGAAATACAGCCGTATTTTAAATAGGCATTCAATAGGAGGACACGAGGACGAATATATCCGGCAATCGGTCACATAAAACAGTAGCCTCAGAACCTGCGCGCGAATTCTATTCGCTTTAAGATTTAGCTAAACAGCGAGTAATTTAAATCTTAGGGTTCTCACGTCAGCAAATTTATCACTGGTGATGCATGTTGGGAAATTCTGTGTGTATGCGGTGTAAAAATAAATAAATAAATAAATAAACGAACATATACACCCGCAAAGTATAGAAGTGAGTAGTGATGCCTCCAGCGCTCAGTGATCCAAAGCAGCTGTGCACCACTCAGCCGCAGCCAGCGGCCGCGCCGGCGGTGAGGGTCATTACGTCCTGCAACACCTTTAGGCGCGGAACATTCGATTACTTGCTGTGATACGTGCCTACAAACCTATAACTAGCAACATCCGTGAATGATTATGCGTTTGCGAAGACAAGTCCAGCCCAAAGTGTCTTTACTAGTGAGCAAAAGGCTGCGAATACGCGCGCTGGCAGTGCGCGCAATGACGATTGGGATCAGTAATGGCGACCGCTGTAGCAGACGACGCGCTTGTCTCCACCCTGAACGGAGCGGAGGCGAACGAGTGCATCGAGGCACTCTAACGGTCAATTTTCGTGATCGGTGAGGCATCTAAGGCTTCATCATCATCAGCCTGACTACGCCCACTGCAGGGCAAAGGCCTCTCCCATATTCCGCCTAATCAACCCGGTCCTGTGCTTTCCGCTGCCACGTTGTACCTGCAAACTTCTTAATCTCATCTGCCCACCTAATTTTCTGTCTCCCCTTCCACGAGGTCCGTGGTTCAAATCCCGGTCCTGGATAAATTCCCAACCGGACTAAAAAAAAAAAATCCGCGTGATGATAGAATTGCCTAAAAAGGCCTGGGGTGCGGTCTCACTGGCGACCACAGCCTGCAATGCACTCCCTTCACCAGAGCAGGATTGGCCACCCTGGTGCAGCACTTGGCCACTACCTCCCACATGAATACACCAATTAATCTAAGGCTTGCACCTTGATAAATTTTCTTAGCGGAGCTGAGTTGCGAATCTAGGGTCCAACGATTAGGAACAACGCATCTTACACGCTCAAGCCGGGGGAACTTGGTTGTATTCAGGAAGGGTGGTTTGTCGGACCAATTGGTATTGTACCTTGAATGAGGCGGCGCGATATTAGCAAAAACCAAGAAAAAGAGACGCAAAGACACAGCGCTGAGTATGCGCGTGGCTATTTTCCTTGCCCTTTGTTCATTCGCGTTGCCGTCTTCGAACCGAACTCATCTGAACCGTACGAATCCGATTTACTTGAGAATGCAAAACAAGTCTGAGAGAACACTTTCTATGAAATCTTGCTAGAAATGCTTTGTGAAGGTAAAATGAAAGCCGTCTCTTACAACCTTTAAAGCCAACGCGCAGGATTGTAAGCATGAAGTAAATTGCGAACTTGCAGAAATTTAATGCCGAGCACGTGTTTCGGGGATCGATGGACGCGCCTTTCATTGGGCTGTTGCGGGCGCTGATGAACGCTAGAAAGAAGACGAAAGGCGCCGTGTCGATGCCACCTGAAAATAACGTTTCAGAGAAAAGGTCGCTAGGGTGGCGTTTCCAGCGGCAGAACTCTACGCAAACGCATCACAGTGGTATACAATCGTCTGGAACTACACCGTGGTCTGAACGCTATCGTCTCGGATTGAAACAATGCGGAGCCCACTCTTGATCCTACCCACATGACGCGTGCCCGAGCCAAGGAGGCTTCAAGAAATTCTGTAGTCGAACCTCGTTCTTGGAAGCACGCGGGAAGCAATAATTTCGACCATACTTTACCTTGTGTGATGCCCCATCAGAGATGAAGTGCTCCTTGTTCTGCTAACGTAAATGCTGTATCCTTAAATATAAAATAAGCGATCAGTGTTTCCGATAAAGTGATATATCCGGATGAGTATCGGCAACGTGGCCTCTAATAAATGTACAGCCTGAACATGCGCAAGTGCACTCGTAATCTTGTTCCACGTAGGTTCTATAGTGTATGCGGCATGCTTTTTTCGAATATGTTCCACGTACCTTATTGGAACGAACTTCGAATTCAGGATTAAAAACATACGCTAACAATGTTTTCACCAAGATTAGACGGCAACGAATGTTTATTTCTGGAACAGATGGAAAACGTGCAAACACTTTAACTTCTGGCACGGTAAATACTTGGCGTGTACGTTATTCTGCGGTCATTGATTTATTCTCTTTGTGTTGTTTGTCGCCCATGGTTTGGCTTAATTGCACTTCAATACAGAATATAACGCGGGCTGCAACAAGCGATGTAGCTGTCTTTAAAATGTCCTGTTCAGGTGTGCGGGTGTGGTATCAGTGTAAAGGCGTTCGATTTCAATGTGCAGAGTAATTTAATTAAAACAATGTCGGATTAGCTCCGCCGGCAAATGTATCCTCAGCGGCAATCACTGAATGTACATTCAGCTTCAAAAGTTTACGAACCACGCGGCACAAGACAAAACTGAATATTCCACTTGCTTCGACGGGCGGCCTGTTATAAAACACGCCAACAACGCGTACTGTGCAGTTCGACCGAAATACACTCGCAAACTGCTGCGAAATTGAAAGTTTTCTCAGAGCCTATTGGTTCTCTCAACTTTTGGTGCCGGACTGTACGTACAAGCGCCGCAATACCCAACGTGATTCACCAATGTTGCGTCGTGTGCCACACAGGGGGTGAGGGGGGGGGGAGCAGTGGCGTTGACTCTTTTCCCACGTCACTCCGATGAGCTGTAAAAGTCAGCTCTATTATATTTAGTCTCATCTGAAACAGCAGGGTTGCAGCACGCTCAGACACTCATTCGTAATATGACCCCTAGTAACACTGCAGTTGGCAGCTATATGTGTCTGAGTGTCAATATACAATTAGCTGCTTCGCAACGTAGCTAGCTGGCAGCGGTTGCGAAGTCCATTCGGTGACTCAGGAGAGCAATGTATTCGTAGTGGCAGCCGTAACGGGTAATGAGTCAAGACGCGTCGAGACGACTGGGCATATCAGTCAAAGCGATGCCGTCTCTCACATAGACGATGAGGCGAATGTAGTACGCGTGTGCGCGCTTTTATGGGGTGATAGTTAAGAGGAGTAGGTGAAAAGCATTGGATATTTCTCTGGACGTAGTCTAGTTAACCTCCCTCCCTTTCCTTGCGTTTTCCTTCTCCCTCTGTCCACTACAACTTACGAAAGAAAAAGAACGCTATGAAAGCGATAAAAGAATATGCACTCCTTTGCACCAAATAGATTAGAATTCAGGGAGCATAAATAAGGCACAAGGTCAGAATTCAAGTTGAGGAGCCGGATCGCAATCGCAGTAATTTTCGCATGAAATAAAAAAAAAAAGCGGCAAGGTAGAGGAGAAAAGCGCAATTGAGATATTGCCAAAATACAGCTTAAATGACTGTGTAAATAAACGGTAGTGTGTACGAGCACAGAGAGAAAAATGAGTGTTTACTTGAAATTGAGCAGCCCTTGTCCAATTGGGAAAGTGACGTGTGCTGGCCTGACGCACCACGTTTCTTTTTTTTCTCCTATCTCACATTGCGCAATGGTGTCTCTCTTTGCGCATATTGCGGAATGCACGGCGCATATTGCATTGCCCATATTGCGCCACTTGAGAGACAGCATTGCGCATATTGCACAATGGTGTCTCTCAAGTGTTTCCTTCCTTCCTCCATGCCGGCATTGCACCTTCATACACGTGCTTAGCAACGCGACACTGCAGGCAACAACGATGGTCAGGCGTTCATTACCAGGCAACAATGAAATGTGGTAACGTGACATGACAACTGATCTCGATGAAAGATAAGACTTTCACGTCAGACACGGCTTATCGCCGACAAGCCTGCGATCGAAGGAGCATCAATTATTGGAAAACGACGCGTACAAGTAAGCATGTGACTGGCTCATTTTCGAGGGCCGCATTTCTCTATGCTCAAAGAATCGATTTGTTCGGGTGCAGGATTTTTCCGGTACCACAATGTTGCCACCAACCAAACCTGTAGCCTTCGCTTGTTATTGGCTACGGCAGGCCCGTAGCCAGAAATTTTTTTTCGGAGGGGGGGGGGGGATTGAAAACCCTGAAAACCCCCTATTTTCATTATTTTTTCTCGGTAAAACACCGCCTCAATCCGAATTTCGGGGGGGGGGGGGGGGGGGGCTAGGCCTCCCCCGGCTACGGGCCTGGGCTACGGATTATTATTGGCTGCTCCTCCAACCGCCGCGCTGCCACAAGGGTTTCCACCCCCCCAAGACAAAATCCTGCCGATGCCCATGACCTTGGACGCATTGTTGCCCCTAGTTTCGCCAGGCGATAAAACCAGGCTAACATCTCCGGGAATATCATTAAAGATTGCTACCTCTCCCTCTCTTTCTCTTGTTTTGCAAACGTATATACACATACGTCAGTAAGGGCAAGACAGTGACAAAAAAGTTGCTTGTACGTCAGTCAAATTATTTTGAAGGTTTCAAATTATCTTCCGATATTCAAACTTATCTAAGGAGAAGGATGATCTAGCCTTGCGAGGCATGGGCAGGCTACGAGGAAGACGTGCGGCGCAGCGCAACGCAAGAATGCGTGTTCCGGTGGATCATGAGCGATCCCGCATAGTGTGTTGTGCCGGGCCCCCGTATCGGTGTTTCCGCTTGAACCTTCGTGTTTTTTCATCTATTTCTCTCTGGACACTGGACATTTAGGAAGGAAGTGTCATGGCTACTCTTGCAGTTTCAAAACGTTAGAGATGTCGCATGTGGCTGGTGATAAACAACTTTCGAAGATTTAGATGCGAAGCACCTTATGAACGAGGCCTGTCCCCCCATCCCTTGTCCGCCGTAGCCAGATGACGATGACGCTGCCATCACGGCACAGCACATGCAAGGATAACCATCATATCATCATATGTCATGACGATGACGCTGATGACGATGAAGAATAAGCGCGTACCAGACCACACATTCTCTTTCTGCCATGGATGAAAACGATCGGGAACGTGCTCTCGCCCGCGAAAGGCAAAACGGCAACGCCGACAACAAGCTGCTACCCCGGAGTTGAGGACGCGGGAAGTGGCGGCTCAACGGCAAAACACATTGGATATACTGTACACACGTGTTTTCACTCATTTACATGCACGAGTGGGCAATTTTACGGGTGATTTACGGTAAGAACGATCCCCAGTGCTTCAACCACTCGTCATGATTCACTTCTTGGACAGACAGACAAGGAACTTTACTAAAAGGTCCTGAGGAGCCAGCCAGTGCAGTCCTACAGAGGACCCCTGGCTTGCTGTCGGCTAATCCCATGTTGGAGCAGGGAGGCCATGCCTCTCCGCTCTCTCACGGGCCCTCTGGACAGCCTTAGACTGGTCTTCCAATTTTGAGCTCGTGATGGCTTTCTCCCAGTCCTCGCTGTTGTTGAAGTCCTGTAACACAGGGCATTGCCAGAGCATGTGGAAATGCCAGATTTTTAAACGCTAAAGCTCGTATGTGACTGGTGATGGGTTGCACTCATATTAAAGGGGTATAGTGTGCTGCTACTCCAAAAAAATCTACAAGCGTACGTATAACCTGTACAAAAGAACTCCAGGGACAGGGGAGCTTTAGATGGGACGCAAGTAATTATTACTTCCATAAAGATTGAGACATTAGACACCTCTAAGGGATAAGGAGTAGCCGGCGCCCTGTTTGTGCGTCAACATCTCCTTACATCACGTCAATAAAAAAAAAAAAAGAGACTGATAAGAGATTATGATTTAAGGTCCATTTCTGCTTTTCAGTGTAGAGCTTAGTTTAAGTTTAGAATCTCACCGCTCCATCTCTCTGCACTCTGTGTTTCTTGTTTTGGCTGGTTTTACTTTATTCTCTATCTGGAACATAGGAAGAAATGCAGGCATAGACTTCTGCCGCATCAGCTGTGAAAGTACTTACTGCGTTGCTTATCTTTTCTCCGGGAGATATTTTTTAAGGTGTCTTAAGTGGCGCGCTGGATTTCAAGCCACAGGATGCTTTCGTGCAGCAACTGGATACTACCGAGATATTTGCGCGGAAAACACAGGCCGCTGAATATTGAAAACTCTCTTTCACGAACAAAGAAGTGGAAGACGACGTTTGTTCTTGTGAAACATGCATTAAAAGGTACGGCGGCGAAATGAAGAAAAAGAGGGTTCGCACTTTGTCTTGCCTTTCTCTTTGCTACGAAGATTCTAGTTTCTTTTATTTCTTGTGCTCCTTGTAGTTCTTCTTTTGCTTTTCTCAAATTAAAATTGAGAAACCCAACTTTCAGAGGAAGAGCAGCAGTGAATGAAAGTTTCTTTAACGTCGAGAAAGGTTTCGTCGTCGACCTCAGGATGTTTCCCCGAAAAGCCGCATCTTGACATTTCACTTTTTAGATGCAGGGAGGTCAACAATGGCGGCGTCTAGATGTACGTGTAACTCGGTAATAATATATGACAAGTAGAGGCCGGATTTTTAAGCTTTTAAAAAGCGCGTTTGAAGCGCCAAAAATGGGTAAGCAAAACAGTGTTTCTGGCGCCAAACATTTTTCGCAAAACGCGCTTTAGGCCTCCAACGTCGTAATTTGGGTACAATAAATGTTTATATATATATATATATGTAAATGCAGATGATTTCATAACGAAGACATACGCGACCTGTCTTCGTAAAGCAATGAAATGTTATTGTTTATCATGGCACAAAGGCGACGACAGTTGAGCCTCCTCTCTCCCTTTTACAAGTGAAGATGTTGTAGCTCGCCGTAGTTTGTGCGTTGCCACCAGAAAACTCATGTGGGCATGCGCTACAGGAATGGGGCACGCCCAACTACCGTATACAGCAGGTGCGAGTGTCAAACGAACACGTCAAAAAGAGATAGAGAAATAAAAAGAAAGAAAGAGAGAAAAGGAGGAAAAAGGAAAGCCATACAAAGATAAAAGGAAGAAGGAAGGGCAAGTGAAGAGAAATATGGGGAATAAAGGACATAAAAAGATAGAAAGACAGAGAAAACATAGAAAGAGAGAAAGAAAGAGATAGAGGCGAAACAGACAGGAAAAGAGATAGAATAAACAAAGAGTAAGACATAAAGCGAAAGAAAGAGAATTAAAAATAAAGAAGAGAAGAGAGAAAAAAAGCAGTAAGAGAGAGAGAGAGAGAGAAACATGCGGAAAGACACAGATAGAAGGCCAGAGGAAGACAAAAATATAAAAAAAGAGATAGAAAAGCAGAGAGCAAGAAAGAAACACAAAGGAATAGAAAAATAAAGAAAACTAAGAGAGAGAGAGAGAGAGAGAAATGGAAGCAGAAAGAAAAAGAAAGGGAAGAAAGAGAAATAAAGATACAGCGAGCGAGAAAGAAATAGAGAAAGAAAGAATGCAGAAAGAAAAAAAATCGAAACGAACAGATTCAAAAATGAGATAGAAAAAAACGGAGAGAAAGAGCAAGAAAGACAAGAAAGAAATAAAAAAAATAAAGTGAAACAAGGTAGGCCACCCAGCTTCGCACTTCCTTCAGGCCTGGCACTATTGAGAAGCTGTCAGAATTTTACCCGCATGGTTGGCAGAATACGGTAACTCCTTTTATTCTGTAGCATGGAGACTCAAGTCTCCATTGTCAAACCAACACGCTCGTGCGTCTTTTGTCTTTTCGGCATGGCTGAAAGGGCCAGCAACGGAGCAGATAGCCAGATCGCTAAAAGACCAGAATTGAAGGAGGCCTCGTGTTAGCCTTGTCTAATAACGCAGGGTCCAATTTATACCATGCATGTTGCTGGGCGAGTCGGTCGTACATGATTAAACAAGGGGCTGCACAAAGGACAAAGGACACAGGGACAAGGAAGTGAACGAGGACGGGCGCAGACTCGGGACTGGATTTTATTGAAAAGAAAACGCATATTTATGCGACACAAACTGCAAATTCATCTACGCGCATGCGAGGAACCTGCTTTCATTATCATACAATCTTATGGAGGTATCACTGACGCAAATGTCTTCATCACGAAATAAAAGAGACATTTGCGTCAGTGATACCTCCATAAGATTGTATGATAATGAAAGCAGGTTCCTCGCATGCGCGTAGATGAATTTGCAGTTTGTGTCGCATAAATATGCGTTTTTTTTTTCAATAAAATCCAGTCGCGAGTCTGCGCCCGTCCTCGTTCACTTCCTTGTCCCTGTGTCCTTTGCGCAGCAACTTGTTTAATCAATTTATACCCTCTCGGTGAACACCTTAAGAAGTAAATTACAAACAAAACCAAAGCTGCGTGCACATCACATTTTTTCTTTTTTTTTAGCTCCTCTCTATCCTTTCCCCTGACGTCTCTCCACGGTTTTGTATTTGCCAACCATTCGCACCTTGTCAGCGCGGCGGGGTATTGTGGCCGGTGTGTCCCATTTCACTGCTGGTTAGTAGGTTGCTTTCTGTTAGTTGGTTGAACTAGAGGGCTAGCTGGAACCCCTTTAAAATTCCGCACAGTCAATGTTGCTCGGTAACATGAACAGCGCTCTTAAACGGCACTCGAAAGCGCAATTTGAGTTTAAATAGCGCGCATATAAGCTCGGATTTTGAAAATTGGCATTTATAGGCGCTCATAGTCATTTAGGCACAAACGCCAAAAATAGGCGTTTATAGGCACTACAATAACGCTATAAATGCCCTTCTTATCCTCTAATTCATGCTCATATATCAGTGACCCAATCGGAACGCAAGGAACAATGTAGGCGTTTACCTAAAACCCGGTCTCTATTTCATAAGACATTCCTTGCTCGCATTTTTTTTAAAGACGATAGTCTTTCTTGGGATACCTCAACGCAAAAATTTTGGTCTGGCTGTCTGTCTGTCCGTAACCCTATTCAGCTACTCGGCCAAAGTTTAACCACTTTCTGAACGCCCAGCCATCTTGAACTGGTGTTTGCGTTCATACTTGTGAACATATTCGATCAAAAAGCAAATACTACGCACACCTGAGGCGCAACATTAATATGTAAGTGTCAGGTCGTGTGTTCTTTTATTAGAAAACACATAGGTGCGCAATTCTAAAGACCCTAGTGTTTTTTAGGCTGCGCTGAAAATGCGACGCTGTGCACGAACTGCGACGCTTTGAACGAAAAAATTACACCATCTCCCGCTAAAGGGAACCATGTGTAGATGTGAAGCAGCGGGCGCTAACGCTTACACTGGCGGCGGCGTTGACGCTGGCGCTATCGCAGCGTTGCGCAGGAGAGAAATCTGAGGAGGCGCAAAGCACGCAGTGATGGAGCGGTGTTTCCTACTGGAACATGCCAATCGCTGCTAATGGGCAATGAGAGACAGAAGACTCCGACTGGACACAGAGACCCGCAGTGCGCTTTTAGTTAACGCGCACACTGCGAATTTTTATTGTTCAACAACGCACAGGAGAAATCTCCCACCGGCACCACCTTGGAGGTCAAGATCCATTGCCATATATACGGGATGGCCAGTGAACGGTTGTGCAGCGCGAGCAGTCGGTTTTTTAGATGTGAAGCATCTTATGGCGAAGCTTAATCCGGTGGTGGTGTGCGGCGTGACCACCCTTACTGCGCATGCGCAAACCTTTCAAAAAAAATAAAAAATAAAAAACCTCCTCTCCCCCTCTCCTCTATGAATCCCTCCCCGCGGCAACCACACCCTCACTGCGCATGCGCCTCCCCTCCCTCTCTCCCCTCCTACGTTCCCCCCCTCTCTCCTCTAGGCATCCCTGCCCGCGCCGTCCACACTCCCACTGCGCATGCGCGTACCCCTCTCTCTCCTACACTCGCCCCCTCTCTCGCCTCGCGACGCCGACGCAGGCAGAGTCTGCTAGCGAGTTTCTTGGTTGAAAAAACCGACTGCTCGCGCTGCACAACCGTTCACTGGCCACCCCGTATATATGGCAATGGATCTTGACCTGCAAAGTGGTGCCGGTGGGAGATTTCGCCTGTGCGTTGTTGAACAATAAAAATTCGCAGCGTGCGCGTTAACTAAAAGCGGAGTGTGGGTCTCTGTGTCCAGTCGGAGTATTCTGTCTCTCATTGCCCATTAGCAGCGATTGGCATGTTCCAGTAGGAAACACCGCTCCATCACTGCGTGCTTTGCGCCTCCCCAGTTTTCTCTCCTGCGCAACGCTGCGATGAGCACCAGCGTCAACGCCACCGCCAATGTAAGCGTTAGCGACCGCTGGTTCACATCTACACATGGTTCCCTTTAGCGGGAGATGGTGTAATTTTTCAACCAAGAAACTCGCTAGCAGACGCTGCCTGCGTCGGCATCGCGAGGCGAGAGAGGGGGGAAGCATAGGAGAGGAGAGAGAGGGGGGACGTGCATGCGCAGTGGGGTGTGGACGCTGTGGGCAGGGATGCCTAGAGGAGAGAGGGGGGAGCGTAGGAGAGGGGTGACGCGCATGCGCAGTGGGAGCGCGGGCAGGGATGCCTAGAGGAGAGAGGGCGGAGCATAGGAGGAGAGAGAGAGGAGGGGAGGCGCATGCGCAGTGAGGGTGTGGTTGCCGCGGGGAGGGATGCCTAGAGGAGAGAGAGGGGGAGAGGAGGTTTTTTTATTTTTTTGAAGGGGTTTGCGCATGCGCAGTAAGGGAGAGCACGCCGCACACCACCACCACCACCGGATTAAGCTTCGCCATAAGATGCTTCACATCTAAAAGCCCTGTGCCGACGATAAGGTGCTGCCGCTGGCAGTGGCCCTTGGTTACGGTCACGGTCACGGTGTAATGTACTTGGTTCAGCACAAGCTCATGTCTTTCAATGGCTTCCATATCTCGCGCAGCGCCTCCTCCATTTTCTCAATGCCAGCTAGATGCGGCCAATTCAGCGTAGAGTAGGCGCTGTCTGAGGCAAGGCAAAACATAGTACGGCCGGCACAAGACTATCGTCTTTCGACGAAATTTGCAGCGAAGCACGCAGATACGCGGCCATTTTTTTTTTTTGTTATGGTAGAGTCGAATACGACTACCGTAACCTTAACATTCAAAGCGGTATGCATAGTGGTGTTTGCTGCAGGCTATGCATTTGCAATGTGTAAAAAGGGGAATATTTTCCCTCTAAAAGAACACAGCTTCGAAAATTCTCCACCTACTTGGCTGTCGTCAGCAGTTCCTGGAAAAGCATCGTGATATTCCCATAAAGAAACTGTTAAGCACATGTAGCGGGCTTTCCCCGCATGGCCCTTAGTATCACGAATGTTGCAATTACGAAATTGATAGTTCCACAATAAACCGTCTATTCGTGAAGAAGGTTAATAAAGTACGGAAGCCGAAACCTTCTTTTTTTTAAGTTTTAAAGCTATTTGTTTTTGTTTGTTTTTTTTGCCGGCCTTTCTTGCGTTTATTTTTTCATGTTGGAGTTCCGTTGATTCATCTCTTACCGACTCGAGGCAGCTCTCTTGCAGAGCCTTTAGCGCTTGCGTATAGCTATGGTTCGTTCGGGCAACGATAATAGCAGTCAATCAATCAATCAATCAATCAAATAATCAATCAATCAATCAGCCGGATAAACAGGCACTTGTACAGCCCATTTCGCGCAACAAAACCAAAAAGAAAGACGCGTAGAAGCAGTCAAACAAACAGCGAGCAAGCAAACATACAAACATGCATACAAACAAACAAATAAACAAATCTTTTTCAACAATTATTGATTTGTAAAGGCAGGGTTATTGATAGGCTCAGTACCGTATTACCTTCTGCGTTTCGAAAAAAAAAAGAAAGAAAAGATTCAGAGTCAAGGACAATCAGTGCAGATAAAACGTAGTTAATAAGTCCTGAAGAATATGCAAAGCTACAGGATGCATATTAAATTAGCCGCATGCGAGCTTTCAGTCTGTTCTCCTTTGTTTTGTTGTAGCTGGCTTGCTGTAAAGAGGTTGAGGTTCACATCCCCTCGGCTACTCCTTAGAGCCAAGAGAGAGAGAGAGAGAAATAGATGAAAAGGGAAAAGCAGGGAGGTTAACCTGGTACAGTAACCGGTTTGCTACCCTGCACAGGGGTGGGGAAATGGGGGGTTGTAAAGAGGACAGAGAGAGAGAGAATCCTTCTAGTTGCACTGGCGTGGCGTTCAATAGTATGCGCTCTTATTAGCGAGTTTGTGTGCTTTAAATGAAATCTACGGTACGTTACGTCGCGATTTAATGCTTCAAAATGGCGTGGAAAACTTGCTGAATGACAAAGCTTGAGAAAAAAGGTAAGTGCCCGTGCGGAGTGCGATGGAAAGCTAAATGATTGGCTGGCGTGTCTAACTACAAAGGAACACTTTCAGTAGCGTACAACTTTCTAAGATCTACGGCATTTCCTCCTCAAAGGCGGATGCACACAAACCTGCACCAATGGGCGCACGCTCCAGAATGACGTCATCAGCAGGATCGCCGGTGACTCCGCCTTTCGAAGTACTGAGGCGAATACGTTAGCGCGACTATTTCTTCAGTCGCGGAGGTGATTGGCGGCCTCTCTTCGGTCCGTCTAGGGCGGGGCCTCTCCAGGCTTCTTAAGTTGCATCCGACTATATAGGTGCCCACTCACCATTCCCGACTTGGATGAAATGCACTCTAGGCACAGGTATTGGACCACGAACAATGATTTCGCAGTTAGTTTCGTAAAAAAAATTATTTGCTTAACAAAACATCGAAACATTGAAATCATGGCGCATCCCGGAGAGGATGCGCAGTTAGGATTGGTTTTAAGGTAATCAAAAAAATTTAACGGATGTTTCACTTCCCTAATATGTATACAAGACTTCTGTTTGGACGTAAATTGCGTAGGGTTCGTAAACCAATGGCTAAGGTGATGGAAGTGAAGCGAAAAACACTCGGCAGTGGAAACCAGCAAGAAGCATGTTTCGAAAGATAAAGGAAACAAAATAAGCACTCGTCTGTATTAAAACTTCGAAACGCAACTACGCATCCCTTTCCTCTTTATCACCAAGGAATAACTGGAAACTACCTGCGTGCAGGTAATCAACGTTGCATGAAATGAACAGCACACGCAGCTTTTCTTTAAAGCGAGGCCTATTCATGTGTTCCCGAACTTCCATCTTAGCAGCGTATTCTGTTCTCCTGGAGCTGATGGAATTGGTTACCAGGTTTTTCGAGAATCGTCAGGCTTTCCAAACGCCTTCGTCGCGCGCACGAAGTCTTCGTTCGGTATGTCTACGCCCCAACCGTGAGTTTTCAGTAAAAGCAGTAATCATCCCAGATTGGGGAATTCGTTTTGCTGCCGCTTTGCTCCTGGATCGTCTTTCGTTTATTTTGCGGAGTAAGAGGTGCGCTGATTTTTCTCCTCTTTCTTTCCTTCATTTCGTGGCTTTCATCATTGTAGAGTAAACAGCATGAGGCCATGTTGCATTTCTCAGATTGCCAATCTCGGTTGAGGAAATTTTGCGAGGAATGCCATGACTGCCACTAAGATATTAGTTATTTTGTGAGCTGCGCTTACCTAATCTAACTTTGTATAAAACCTTATTCACATAATCTTATCATGTTGCACTTCTCAGATTCCCAATCTCGGTTGAAGAAATTTTGCGAGGAATGCCATGACTGCCACTAGGATATTTGTTATTTTGTAAGCTGCGCTTACCTAATCCTAACCTTGTATGGAAACCTTATTCACACAATCTTATATGGTCCTTGTATTTTTGTTCCAGAACCATACATAAGTCATAAACTGACGTGGAAGCTGCGGTAACTTTGATCTGCACTTTAGTTCTTTTTTTTTTAATTTGCTGAACAAAAATTGGGGCGGAATAGGAAATGCCAAATACATTTATTACTGGCAGCATGCAACGTGTCTCGTTGCATGCTGCCTGACTACGAAACCCGCAAAAAAAAATTGTCGTTCTAAAGAAGTTTCTCACTGGTAGAAAAGTGTGCATGTGGTGAAATGGATTTTTTTCCCACTCATTGCAAATGGTTGGGCGCCTGCGTCCTCCAGCGATGTATTGACATTAGGTTTGCTAAAAAGAAAACACCCCAAGGTGCTTCTTGTTACTCGTAGAACTTCGCGAATATTAGTTTGAAAATCACTTCGGTTCGTGGTAGTCGCTTATGAACTGGATTAGGTTACAACGAAAGATGAAGCAATTTCCACAGTAACTTCCAAGGTGATGGGGAAAAAAATCGACGCCATTCTCCTCGGTGAAGGTGGAATGACAGGCGGAGCTGACGGTCAACTGGACAACTCCTTTGGAAGTTCTCTAACGAATGTGTAAGCGTAGAGTTTCATAATAAGCAGCGACTTTTCCTACAACTCTTCTTTCGGGGGACATCGTCATCGAGTTTCTTTTGTAGCGTTCGCCAGCATCTCGAGCGTCCCCTTAAAGAGCGCATGTGTTTTGCCATGCACTCTCAGATTCTCGCAAAGCCAGATTTTCGCTTACATGTGCCAATCTCCGTGCCGGCGTTTTGCATGTTGTCCGGATGAGGCGTTTTATTCCAGCCACCAGTACACCACTGTATAACAACGGGCATCAGTCGCGAACAGGCTCTACGAGTCTCTTGCAGCTACTGCGAGTCTCTTATGAGACAGCTAGGTACGAGTATCTTACGGAGGTGGACAGGAGCACCGTCACTTTAGGGGTGGAAGCCTATCCTTAGCTCTTAACTTACTATGAGCAGCCGTCCACCTAGGTGGTAGGGTGGTTACGGTGCTCGACTTGAAGGTCGCCGGTTCGATCCCAGCCTGCGGCGTTCGTATTTTAATGTAAGCGAAATGCTCGAACCCCGTGCACTTTGCGGTCTGAGTGGACGTTAAAGGGGCCCTGCGACACAAAATTAGCGTGTTGTTTCCATCTCTTCTTCTCGAACTGTGGAATGCACCGATATCGTTGCGCGAGTGGACAACGCCAAGAACAAAGCTGTTATAATTTTATTTCTACGGAGAAACCGCACTGTTTTCGGACTGGAGCGACATACAGCGGCTATTTTTGTGATCGGAAGTGACGCTTCACCACGTGGGAGTGACGACATAGGCCGTGCGTTTTGATTGGTTCGATGCCGACAAGTCGCGCGTAATATTCATACGGTCCCAGATATATCACACTATTGAGCGCTAAAAATGATAAAAGCTCTCTATATACTTCCTCAGATGCAAAAGGATTTCTGTTTTTAAGTATGAAAATGTGAAAACAATTGCAAAACGACGCTAGGAGCGCTGCACAACGGCAACCACGAGGCGAGTCGCCCAGGTACGTCTCTGTAAGAGGCGCGCGGTGATTGGAAGCGGCCTTTGACATCACTGGGAGAGTTAAATGCGAAAGGGAACGTTTGTTCTCGTCGACTGCTAGGGTTCTGAAGTTTGACGGCTTATAACTTCCGTTACCGTGTACCGATTTCGATAATTCTTTTTGCGTTCATCTCAGTATTCCGCACTACACGAATTCCAGCGCTGCAGAATGCAGACGAAAAAGCGTCGCAGGGCCCCTTTAATATATGCCAAGGGGTCGAAATTTCCGGTATTCCTCCCTCCACAGCGCCGTGCCTCGTTGTCATATCGTGGTTTTGGCAGTTAAAAACCTTATGCACAGCCTCTGAGGAGTCGACGAATCTCCCGCCGAGGTGGCGTTCCTCTGCTTCACAGCAGGTCGCTGGTTTGATTGCTTAATGTGACGACAGTGTTTTAATGGCGTCAAAACTTAAACAAAAGACATCATTACTGTATTTTCAACAGGAACACGATTGGAAAAGCCTACGCGATGGCGAACACCCAAGATCCGTCCACTAGACGGCGTTATTTTACCCAAATGTAGCTCAATCTCTATCAAGGCAATCAATCAAGTAAGGATAGGTCGGAGGTGTCTTTAATTCTACGTTCCCCATTAACGTAATCATTCTACATTCTGGGCGGTCGCAACGTCCACCGAGTAATGTCTATTACACCTACATTATGCTTAGAGAAATGGTTGACAATTTAGAGTACAGTGTACCCTATTAAGGGAGTGCAGTTTGTCATACCGCCATGGTGATAAGCTTACTCGTTATTCAAAGCATACGTTCTCTCCACATCGTTATGTTGAAGTCCCCTCTCTCCCATTTCCCAGAGCAGGTTAGCCAACCGGCTTCGGTTCGGCTAGTAGCCCTGTTTATCCCTTTGCTCTCTTTCTCTCTCTCTCTCTATACTCTTCTTGTCCCTGAAGTTTCATTTCATTTCGACCATCGCCTTTTGGTTAAGCTCCTTTATTTTTCCAAAAGTACGTTTTCCTTAACATTTCGTGTACGCTTGCTGCTCTGATGTAATGAAC
The DNA here is from genome assembly GCA_030522465.1 of Rhipicephalus appendiculatus. Lineage (NCBI taxonomy): Eukaryota > Metazoa > Arthropoda > Arachnida > Ixodida > Ixodidae > Rhipicephalus > Rhipicephalus appendiculatus. The sequence goes on along the minus strand of JALIZH010016450.1, from coordinate 42,375 downwards.
GACTTTAGGGCACATTAAAGATTCGAAGTATATAAAGCTCGCAAGTGAACGCGGATTCCTTGAACTGAGAGGCAGGCGCATAAACGCATACTATGTGGCTCCATCAGGACATTGAGTAATCGCAACGGCGTGGTTGGGCGAAGCTATAATGATTTCTCCAGTAGTAACTTGAACCACACATAGACCAACAGGCTCTCTACTCCCATCCTTGAGCACTTTCACTGCGTACCTTTAGGACATAATAACCCAATGCGAGATGGAGCTTTTTATCTGAGACACGATCACTAAAAGTTAGTTCATGTTGCTAACAGCGCAACCAGCCACATCAGTTGAATTCCTCGATCGTGAACTTCGCCACGAAACAGTGTCAAATCGGGCCGATCGTGGTGGTGGGTATACGTTATTAGGGGATCGTGATCGGGGATACACGCATCTGATGTGGACGTAAACCATGCCCATCTTATCATCTACTTTAATTTGCTCGCATTTATATAATAATTAATGAACTACAGTAAAAACACCGTAAATAATGTCCCCCCTATACCTTCCTTGGCATCATTGTCTGTTGGCTTCAGTAAGTTGTGTCTAGCAAAGGGGAAGAGTCCTTGATCTATTCTCCTTCTTTCGTCCGCTGCAACCTTTTAGTGTTTGGAAATGTCACAGTACGGTGGGTTATACCCTAACTCAATGTGATTCTATGAGCCAACGATGTTGCTTGTACTAAAACAGAACTAAATAAATGATTGTGTGCGGGGTGCGCACTCTTCGGTATAAGAGAAATACTTCTGCAGGTAGTCAGGAGGCTGCCCAAAAGCTACCGTGCACCTAAAGCCACGTCTTTCCTTCGGCATGCGTTCCCGCGTAGCACGAGGACCTGAACCTTGCGAAGTGAAAGTGGCTGAGACTGCAAAAGCTGTGGCGCCGAAAGGAAAGGGTCTCAATGTGACACTGCGTGGCTCGCGTAATACCTTTCTACGCGTGCTCTCAAGTTCTACTCTCACTGGAAGATCTGGACAGGTGACGCCTCTGGTTTCCTTTTCTTTTTCTTTTTTTTTCATTGCGCAACTAGCAGTGAGATTCTTGATGCTGGAAGGCCAGACGCCGGTTTCAAGTTCCTCAGGGTATCTGCGCAGGGCAAGACAACAACAAAAAAATGGCAAAGGTCAACGAACCTTTTACGCATTTGTTACGGGGACCGAAGAAGAAGAGTGCGTCGGACACTTCACATCCCTTTCTTCAGGCAGAGGCACGTGTGGCCGGTGGAAGGCGCCAGGACTTATATAAATGGCCGTGAGGGAAATCCATACTTCAGAGCACAGCCGTGCCATTACGGTGGTGGCGTTGTCCATCGGTCCCTCATTCGTCTCTCTACTTCAGCTGCTGCCTTCTACTCGATGAGACAAGAACTCGGAGGCCATATGCTCTGGACAAGCTTCCATATCTCGTCTCGAACTCGTCTTTGCGAGTGCTATTGTCTCGGTTTATCAGTTTCGTCGCTGCTGAGGCGTCCGCTTTCAGGATTTCTGAGGTAAACTATAGCGTGGCGGGCTAAAGTGGTGCATGTGTCCCCCCTGCCTTTTTCACACGCACACACACACACACACACACACAGGCGCACGCACACACACACACACACACACACACGCGCGCGCGCACGCACACGCACGCACGCACGCACGCACGCACACACACACATACGCGCGCACGCACACACACACAACATTGCTGATGTTACCATTTTAGAGAAGAGAGTAAGGCGATAGCCACGTGCCGGTACTCTTGAGATGCGTCCTACGCTTAAGCTAGCTGAAATTCAAGGGTAACGAATTTACAGAAAGAAGGAGCTGTGGAAGTGGGTTCACGCTGCTCGATACAGTAGTATGTACTGTTATTCGAAATGAAAGAAAATTGTTGGCGATTTTCGGTAGATGGCTCTTTGACGAAAACAAGTAGTACTTAGCAGCGTAACTGGGAGAGCTGGTTTGTGCTGAATCCGTTTGTGAGTGAAGCGTGAATTGTAAACCGACTCACACAAACAAGGCGAGACGGGGCTGTTACAAGGCAAGATAGTTTCATTAGGACGTGACCCGAAACACGTACAAAAAAGCCCAAATCACGTGACCATAACCAATCGTTTTTAAACATCAGCATTGGACACAAAGACGGGGTCAATCACTTAATACTAGACGCCAGGATTATCTAGTGGTTTCTGTTGCTCAACTGCTGAACCGAAGGTCGCGGAATAAAATCCCGGCCAGCATAGGTCGGCAAAAACTGGAGCTCACTCAGACTCACTCATGAAATATGTGTTGCCCTTGGGACTCCCTCGCACTCAAACTCACCAAAGTTTTCCTCAACCGGACTCACTCGGACTCAGGTTCACCAAAATTTCCCTCAACCGGACTCACTCGGACTCAGATTCACTAATATTTTTCTCAACCGGATTCACTCCCACTCAGACTCACCAAAATTTTACTCACTTAGACTCACTCAGACTCAGACTCACGTCTCTACCTGAGTCTGAGTGAGCCGACTCATGAGTCCGTTAGCGTACAATTGGCTTCTTCTAACATGGTGTCAATGCTCTTTAACACCAATATCTCGCGTCATCGATGCTCTACTTGGCACCTTTTGATCTCATACCTTCACATCTGAGATATGAGTGGTTTCAATCCAGTAGGGACATTTTATTGAAAGAGATGACTCAGACGAGATATTAAATGCGAAGCATTTCTTAGCGAACTTCAGCGACTTGGAGTGTGTCTATCTAGCCGCCTACGACTTTGTGCTCTCCTGACCGTATTGTTAATGGGATTTACGAATTTGGGCTCTCCTTGACCGTATCGTTAATGGGATTTGTACCAAAATTGGTATGGCATAGCATGACCGTATGACGCACATGACTGACTGGTCATATCATGAAAATCATGACTAACTTGTCATGAACGGCATGATTTACATTACATGGCCCTGGTGCTCCTGTGGCCGTTTCCTCAACTTGATATATCAAAAAATTGGTATGATGAGACATTTCTGCATGATCAACACAAATGACAGGTGGTAATATGAAAAACATGACCTGCATGTCATGTGCAACATGACTTGCATGCCACGCTCATGGCACGCTCGCGGCCGTTTCGCTAGCTAGATATACACCAAATTTGGTATTGCGTGACGTGACTGTATGACGAACATAAATGACAAGTGGTAAAATGGAAATTATATGTCAAGTGCAACATGACTTGCATGCCACGCTCATGGCACACTCACGGCCGTTTCGCTAGCTTGATATACACCAAATTTGGTATTCCATGACGTGACTGTATGACGAACATAAATGACGTGGTTAATATGGGAATCATGACATGTCAATGTGCAACATGATTTGCATGCCACGCTCATGGCACACTCACGGCCGTTTCGCTAGCTTGATATACACCAAATTTGGTATGGCGTGACGTGACTGTATGACGAACATAAATGACAAGCGGTAATATGGAAATCATGACATGTCATGTGCAACATGACTTGCATGCCACGCTCATGGCACGTTCGCGGCTTTTTCGCTAGCTTGATAAACCCCAAAATAGGTATTGCGTGACGTGACTGTATGGCTAACATAAATGACAGGTCCTAACATGTAAATCATGACATGCATGTTATGTACAGCACGATTTGCTCCTTGCTGGCTGCTTCGCATTACATGAATTCCCTTAATGCGTAGGATCTGCTGATTTTTTTTCAGCCGTCTCCGGCATTTTTCCTGATAATTGTAGAGATAGATAGATAGATAGATAGATAGATAGATAGATAGATAGATAGATAGATAGATAGATAGATAGATAGATAGATAGATAGATAGATAGATAGATAGATAGATAGATAGATAGATAGATAGATAGATAGACAGATAGATAGATAGACAGATAGATAGATAGATAGATATAGATAGATAGATAGATAGATAGATAGATAGATAGATAGATAGACAGATAGATAGATAGATAGATAGATAGATAGATAGATAGATAGATAGATAGATAGATAGATAGATAGATAGATAGATAGATAGATAGATATAGATAGATAGATAGATAGATAGATAGATAGACAGACAGACAGACAGACAGACAGATAGATAGATAGATAGATAGATAGATAGATAGATAGATATAGATAGATAGATAGATAGATAGATAGATAGATAGATAGATAGATAGATAGATAGATAGATAGATAGATATAGATAGATAGATAGATAGATAGATAGATAGATAGATAGATAGATAGATAGATAGATAGATAGATAGATAGATAGATAGACGGACGGACGGACGGACGGACGGACGGACGGATCCAGACTACATGTAAGCACAACCAGCAAAGATGAAACCCTAATAACGTCGCATACGCCATCGTTAATTAAATTTGCCTCGCTAACGCTATCGGCTGCTTTATATACGGCTCGCTTGCACCACAATATTGGCAACACAACATCGTCAAGTGCTTGGAACGGAGCAACGCGACCGCTAGGAGTCATTAAACAAGCACCTCACGCGAAGCTGCGTGCGTGTCGTCGTTCAGTCTGGATGGTTCTCTATGCTTCTCTCTGCTGCTAAGTTGTTGCCACCTTTCGGGGTATACGTGCGCGTAAACACTTCACGCTCGCGTTTACGCAAGCGCGTCACCAGAGTATCGTGGTGGCTGAGTATCTCCTTCGCGACAATAAATAGGGCGGGCCTTCACAGAGGAGCAACGTACGACATTCAGCGCATAATGACGCTGGAATGTCTGTAGCGCTTAACGTTAGCGCGCCCACGTCATGAAATACCATGGGCGCCGGGTGAAGGTCGGGGTGCAAAGGTCAGGGGCGTAAAGTCAGTTGGAAGAGAGTGAAGGGCAGGGTGCTTTAAGCAGATATTAGCATTCGTGTTGGCATACATAGGTGGTCAGAGAGTTCTCCTTAGGCCGGGTGGTGGAAGTTCACTGCACCGCCCTCCCCCCCTCCCCACCACCGCCGCTTTCGCTCTTCTCGCACTTATGTCCTTACTATCAAAACGCAGTGCGAAAATGCGGTATCAGGAGAGACAACTGCCTATTCTAAATAAAAAAAATATATCTCGGAGAGAATGGGACTCGAACCCGGGCCCTCTGCATGGCAGCCTAGTATCCAACCACAGTGCCCCGCTGGTGCTGGGAGTTGCTTTGCAAACAGAACCTATGCAGGCTTCTTGTCGGGGAAGGAAATCACGTTAACATGTGTAAGAGAGCGTTTTAGAAGAGTAACATAACAACCAGGCGTCACACAATGCGAATTGCTTAACGAGTAGGTCCTTGAATGCTTCCAACCCATTACAAAAGGATCGGCCACAATTGTTCATCGTCGTCAACCACATCGTCAGCAAAGTGCACATGATGTCTCACAGGTGTGTAGAGGGTACCACTCTTCTCCGAAGAACTAATACTGACGCATTTGGCGTTTCCCTAGTTCTGAAAAAATTGTGATGATTTATGGCGTAGTGGGTGCTATGCATGTGTACTTGCAGTAGTTGCAGTAGTTGCACCAAGAGTCTTTTAAAAAAAAGGCTCTAAAAACGCCGCTCTTCCAGATTGCCCTCTGACTGTGCTGCGTGTTCCGCGCAGGCCTTGGTGTTTTCTCATCTCGGTGATGTCACGCGAGCTACCGGTTCAATAAAGAGAAACTCAAGGAGGAGGAGGAAGAGGAGAAAAGGAAGGACAGGGAGGTTAGCCAGTTCTCAGACTGGCTGGCTACCCTGTGCTGGGGAAGGGGGTAAGGGAATAAAAGATGACAGAAAAGAGATGTTATAAAAAGGAGAAGAAAAAAAAAGAAAACACTAATACGATAAACGACACTGCTTAGAGTCTGTCTCGAGACCAGTTGCACGCAAGAAGCGCAACAAAGCTCTCAATGCCTTGCGTGTTTCCCAAAGAGGGCCAATGTAGGCCAAAGAAAGAGATGCGCATTTCAGACTACTACTATTGGTGAATGTTTCTGTTCAAATTAATACAGTGAAACCTCGGTGATACGAATCTCACGGGACCAACAAAAATATTCGTATCATCCGAAATTCGTATCACCACAAACCATGGAAGGTAAGCATGCGACAAAAGAAAGCTGGCGTACATTTTCATTTATTGTTTTTCATGGGCCGCAGCAACGTCAGCAAGAACTCTGAATGATTGTCAGTTAAGTGTTTAGATGTCCGCAATCACACCAGCCCTGGTAAATATACGGCCCGTACGCACGTGCTTAATTAATGAACTAGTGCGTTGTGACCCGCGACAGCAGTAGCCCCTTCCAAATTTTAGTACGCTTTTTCACAGGACTCCGGAACACTGCGCCGAAAGTAACAAAAGAAGCGCTTTGACGCGATAGATAATGGCCACAAAACTTCAGAACCACGGTCCTCTGTTATGATTTTGTTATCGCGGAGGTGTTGGGGATGTTTTTTTGGGAGACCTTTACGGCCGTGCCAGCCCAAGTGCGACCCCAACAGTCACGCATGTTGACGTTGTGAGGCCTGACTCCTTAACCAAGACCATCCAATTGCGTTCCTTCGGTCCTCCACCTTTCATAGGATGTCTGATGCACGAGGCAGGCGCGTAAACACAGTACAACGACAGCAGCCCGCGGCGACGCGTAAAAAAAAAAAAAAAAAAAAAAAAAAAAAAAAAAAAAAAAAAAAAAAGAAGGAAAAAAAAAAAAAGGAAAGCATGGCACCAACACCCTCTGCAATCTAAACGCGAAGGCACACAGAGGCACAATAGAGCCTCGAAGATTCGCGCACACAATCTCGGAGGCCATGACACGTCTCTGACGGTTTATTCTGACCTTAAGAAAAGTATTTTTCTTGCACCGTGATTCTGACGATTTGGCGCTGCGGAGCGCATGTCCGCGCCTGCGTTCCCGCGCTCGGACGTGCTCGGCGCGTCTTCCGCGACAGCGCGGCCGGTGACTCTTCGTACCTGGGCCGCGGCCGGTGACTCTTCGTACCCGTACCGTATCAAACGCCGCGGGGTGAAAATCGGTTCGCAACAACCGTACTCCATTACACTGATGACCAATGGACCTTGGCCGGGACCAAAGAAAAATCCGTATCACCCCGAAATTCGTACGAGCTGTGATCGTATCACCGAGGTTTCACTGTATTCATAAAATATGTGCCCACGCGAACGTCCATGAAAGCATACTGCCACGCGCGTTTCTTATTTTCACTTTTGCACTATTTGGTTTTCGCCCACAAAGACAGCCAGCAATGCTCAGCGCAAACCGCGCCTCATTGTTCTAGAGCAGGGGTCTCAAACTCACCTCAGCCAGGGGGGCCGCAGTCAGGCAATTTAGTCCCGTAGGGGCCAGGACAGTTAGCAAAGTAAGAGCGGGGGGGTGTTGCACAAATTGTCAGCAAACGGTGCCATTTGATCGAAAACCTCTCCCCCCTCTCCCATATCTCATATACGCGTCATTTATGAAGGAGATTAGGCGCCAGAATTCCAACAACATATCGATACCGATCTCCCAAACGACGAAAACCTGAATATCTTTTTTTTTTTTTCACGGTTATGTTTCAACACATGCTGACCACAAGGGGTGCCTCACGAAAACGATGCTTTAGGCCAGCTGTGCCTGTGTATTTCATGAACATATTTATTAAGAAAATTAAAAAAAAATGTTGGGCCAAGAAGGTCATGTGCGGGCCGCGGGCCGCAAGCAAGAGGCTCGCGGGCCGCGCGTGTTTGAGACCCCTGTTCTAGAGGCTTCGCAATTATTGTAGATCATTTTGTTAAGATTGCGCGCAAGGCGCAAACAGTCGGGCTTATTCCAGAGCTTGCGCGACAAACAGTGATAAGGCTGAATGTCCGCCTCGGTGGAACAGTGGCTAGGGTGCTCGGCTGCTGACCCGAAGGTCGCGGGTTCGATCCCGGCCGTGGCGGTCGCATTTCGATGGAGGCGAAATGGTAGAGGCCCGTGTACTGTGCGATGTCAGTGCACGTTAAAGAACACCAGATGGTCAAAATTTCCGGAGCCCTCCACTACGGCGTCTCTCATAATCATATAGTGGTTTTGGGACGTAAAACCCCAGATATTATTATTATTATGTGATAAGGCTGAAATATTCGATGACACATGTATAAATGCCGATGCGCTTCACCGCTTGTCAGTTTTTCGACGGCCGACGCTCTGTGCGCCGCTATCATTGTACAGCGTGCCTTCCTTGCTGTAATCCGACTTTCCGTTTCCCGGCCACAAGTTCGGCCAAATAAAGAATTTCATCTTGGACACGTCGCCTGCTGCCTTCGTCGACGTCACAACCACGTGACAATGCTATGACGTAGAGACTTGGTTCTGAATTATCTTCTCAAGTTTATTGAGTAGCAAACTATTTTTCTGTGGTTTTTGTCACGAGTGTGCGCACATTTTGCGCCCTGAGCACATTTAGAGAGTTTTCTACACTAAACCATATTTTCCAAGAGCTGTTGTTGTTGTTGGTTATCGTTGTTGTTGCTGCTGCTGCTGCTGCTGTTATTTCCAAATCACAACCTACCTTGTCATGCAGTCGCCAAAGATAAGCAACCATAGTCACATAATTTGATGTGACAGGTTCTCACCACGATGAAAGAGGATATGAAGTTGGGAGCGATTTGCTATTATTGGTTCCTCTAAAAAAAACGGCGCGAAAATCTATGATGGAACGAAAAACCAGGGAATACTCGACTACTCCTGTGCTTTTCTGTGTACTACATTCTCTGCGCCACGCCCGCCATTCTTTTTTTGTTTGTTTGTTTGTTTGTTTGTTTGTTATTTTTAGTCTATGGATCGACATAAAAAAAAAGCATCAATTCTTCGTGCGTCCATCCTGCGCATAAAAACCGTGTCCTACCAAAAATAGTGAGCCGTTAATTAAAAACGTCCTGCGATTTATTATAAAAAAGAAGCCCCGCAGGCTCAGTCACATCCTGTGTAAGCGACAGTTAAAAATATCCCTTGCGAATATCCTAGAAAGTAGTTTGTTGGGGTCCTGTGTAACTACAAATTATAGTAATACGGAGATTGAAGTGAAAGTTTTCTTCAAATCCGTAGTTTTTGTTCACGCGGCGCTTTGAAGTATACAGAACACTGCAGCGCGGAGCTCTTTACCTGTAACAATAATCTCTGCAGCGTTGACAGGCGCTTATCCAACGTGCATTTTTCCCCTGGCCCCGCCCCCCCTCCAGCCTGTCAAGAAACGCGATTTTGACAAGTAAATTTCGAAAATGAAATTTATTCTTTTCTTTCTTTTTCTCGGGGTAAGGGGGGGGGGGGGGGAGGCTTATGGGATTGTGCGCTAGCTCAGCAGACAAGGCTGCGTGACAGCAGTGAAACAAAGATCATAATTGATTGGCGTGGAATTACGGTGGTAAATCTTTATTGAAAACCTGCAGGCTGTAGGCCTGCCCTAGGCCACCCCTTTGCTCGTGGTGAGACCCAGCCTTTCCACTGTTTTCCGGGCCTGCTGAATATTTGGTCTTTATGCACTGAACTTGTGCAATTTTCGCACCAACGTTTCTGGGGACATCAGCTTTTCTTTTTTTTTTTTTTTTTTTTTTGCTTGAGATCGCCCAAAGGTCTCGGTCATCTCTTTTTTTTTCTTTTTTTTTTTCCTGACAGCTCGTCATCATCATGGTTTTTGTGTCGTGAATCTTTGCTTCATGCGGTAGTTCAGTGTCCTTTGGAGGAATGCCTGTCGCGAAACGAGGTTGTTTCTCGTTGAACACGCAAAATGGGAGAAGCTAAATGTTCTATTATCCCACCATATTGACGAGGCAAAGCAACATCTACCTAATGAGCGTCCCTCATAAAACAGTCATATACTCAGGTCTCACACGGGCTCACCAACTTGACTGTCCATCGGTTCGAGCGAGGCCTGCTGATGAGGCACAGTGACATGGCGAGGTAGTGAGCGATGGTAGAAGAGCTTCGAAGAGGTTGGAACTGGCTCCCGAAGACTGCCAATGGAAGCTTGAGCCTTGTGGAAGCGAAGCGTTGAAGGCGGGAGACATCAGCGGCCACGTGAAGCCCGCAGCTCCAACTCGTGGACCGCGTCCCAGAATGTCGACACTCCCCGCGCTCACACATTTCCGCGCGAGCACCACAATCGTCGTTGTCTTTCTCTTCAGGCATATAGCACACCGGCTCTACGATTGTATTGCGCGCACATCCCAATGTTCGACTTGCGATGACGGAACTTTTTTCTTTGCCGTTTTGATCCTGTGCATTTTTTGACGTCACTTCCGTGAGGGAAATACGTCACTGGAGTATTCGTGGAGCCCATATTGAAGCACTTTCGTGCTAAAACTACAGCAGAAGACACTTCGATAAGTCTTATAAAACTTCTTGCTGGGCTAGTTGGTGCATAGCTATAATAAAACAGGAAAGTGGCGCAACACGGGACAAAGGCGAAGACGGAAGACGTGGGAACAAGTACGAGCGCACTTCTTTGCCTTCACACCAAAGGTCCCCGGACATCATGACCCCAAAACCACCCGGCTTATCGGGCACCAGCTGTTGGTCTCGTTCCCAGCTCGTCATAAACACCGGGGTCACATGTTCCAGCTTCGCTTGTTAACCATCTGTACGGAGTGCTTGGGCGGGTATTTTTTTTTAAGTAGACTATATCTGTTCTAACTGGTCTCGTCTTTTATTCAAGAAATTCGCCGTGACCGCGTACTCTTCGTTTTTGTCTGCGCAGAACTGGAGATTACGCGGGTAGAGCGAATGAGTGTTGCTTACTGTAACTCCACCGCCAGCCTATGCTTACGGACGTCCGGGTTCCCACTACCATGCATCGAATTTCTGAGCAGAGTCTGACTCCTCTTGGAGCTTCGGTGATTACGATCTCCAGCTTATTCCTCACTTCGCTGTTCACTTCTTTTTATCTCACGTAAATTTTCGTTTTGGCCGACCTCCAGCGTTTCCAAGGCATTAACTTCCGATGAGAAACCCAGTGTCGCGGAACTGGCAAGAACCACTGAAGTGACCTTCGTTCATTTATTTTTTTTTCTTGTGAAATATCTGCCTCCCTTCGGGAGAAGTACAGTCTGATAACCACGCACCCTCATCCTCCTGCTGCCGCTGGTCTGTCGTCACGTTCGGCTGGCTGGACGCCACAAATTAAGTGAGCACACCAGAGGCCGTAGAGCTTGTATCGGATGGATGACGTCATGTAATCGTTCGGCGATGTTAATGAGAGAAGTAATTCAGGCGCTCTCGGACAGGGGTCACGGATACGTTAGTGCGCAACATAAGCTCTCCCGGTATCAGTTCGCCAGTAGTTCTTTCTAAAAAAGGAAAAAAATCCGGCAGATCCCATGCGTCGGGGAAATCGATTTCATGCGATGCTGTTCAGACAGTAACAACCTATGCTGGATTTTTCTCTTTGAACCAAGCGCTGCGGGGTGTTTCTATGTTTTCGTATAACTTGAGCAGCTGCGCGCACATCGTGTGTGCGCTTACCATGTACTTTTTATAGAAAACATGATTTCTCTGTTCAAAGCGCACACCGACAAAGACGAAAGGAAAGACAACAGGACAACGATAGTTTATAGAAAACGTTGACAGCAACTAGACGACTCAGGACGAAGAAGGGGAACTCAAATCACGAGTGATGTATACAGCGCGAGTGCTTTATAGAAATCCGATACCACTTAGTCCACCTAGCTGATATTTTTACAAGCTACACCTAGGACACTGGCGTGTATATAAAGGTTATAAACTCATGGTCCGGCGTAACGCCGATATACTCACGTTAGAGTAGAGACGTCCTTTTCATAGCCACGAAGTGTGCGCTACAGGGCGAGGATGTGCATATAATGCGTAGCTGTCGTACGCGTATTCGCGCTACGCCTGACTATGGCTTGAGGAGTCATAGATATGGAATGATCGTGACATTGTTATGAAAGTCAATAGCCGACGCTGCCACCGCAATTGGCGTTGTCCTGACAGGACGCTTGTGTAGAGTCTTTTTCCGAAACTGTTTCGCGCGATGGTGTGGTTCTGTGGTCGAATATTTCAATGCAGCCTTTCTAGTGCAGCTCTCTAAACGAAAAAAACAATAATAATAAAGAGAGAGAGAGAGACTCGCCACGTAAATGAGTCTCTTTAGAGAGACGGCTTAACTCTCTTATTATCTTTCTTATGGGTCTCATGACTCTCCGAAGGGAGTATAATAACCTTCTAAAAGAATTCACGTGTCTCTTTAAAGAGGTTCATATACGTGGCCTGTTAGGATGCAGAAAACCACTCAAAATTTTTTTTTCTTTTCTAAAAGTATGTCTTCATCGCAGTATGGTATTCCCTGCTTCTCTGGTGCCATTTGGTTATGCGGTTCTGCGCAAAGCGTGGGTTTTGGTGCGTACATGTGTTACGCTACGGCGAATGGATAGATTTCGATACACGTCTCTGAAATAGAAATGTCCAACTGCTTCACCTCCAAGTCGGGATGTCGGCAAATGTAGAATCGATTGCAGACGCATCGTCGTGGGGGGACGACGAAGGAGCTGACCTGGAAAATAACGGTTAACACTCGCTGCGCCATCGATTCCACATAATATTTATGCTTAGTTTTTGCTTCGACCTTTTTCGTTTTTGCACTCTTCTAAAGGCTATATCGACCACGTAGCTGGCAATATACTGTACTGGAATGAAGCTATCATCATTTAATACACGATACGAAAATATGTAGGCATGGTGCAAAAGGCTTCGATTCTGAGCCGCCACCTTTCGTTTGGATATGCTTGTGACATGAAAGAGCACATGCATTTCAGTGTGGGTAATCCACACTTTACGACGCCTTCGGCGTCGAAGACGGCCGGCGCAAAGTTCGCATGCGAAAACCATCATCGCGTTTCGAAAGCACCATACGGTTAGGAGCAAGTTTTTTCTTACGCCGACCCCTTTTTTTAATGATCCTGGGCTGCAAGCTGGCACGTGGCTCGGCAGAGACGAACAGGATAAAATAAATTACAGGATTTCACATGCCAACAAAAGTACACATCTATAGTTTATTTCGAAGGCTGTGTTAGCTTCATCATCGAAACTTCAGCTTCTTTTTTTATGGTGTCTGCAAGCTGAAGAGCCCTGTCTCAAAGAAAATTGCTTCGAAAGAGATCGTTGTACATGAAAAGTATCGAGAAAAGAAGAATCAAGTCATTTCGCTTGTTTGAAGACTAAGCGACTGAGAGGCAGGGCTTGAGAGAAAATCTTCGAGTTGTCTTGACATAAGGCGAGCGTCTCTAGGCCACTGCCTTGTCGATGTATCTAAATCGACTGTCACGGTATATTCAGAGTTCTTGCGAAACTTTCCGGCCTCTTTGCAGGGACGGCGACCCCCCTGCCCCCTCTGCTCCACCAAGAGCAAACATAGTCAAAACTGAACCCATCAAGTTCCTCGCCTCCTTGTCCCCACGAAAGGCACTCACCTGTCGTACGTTGCACCCCCCTCCGCCCCCCCCCCCCCCCCCCCCGTCCCCACAGTAAAGAAACCCTGACCCCGCTCCTGTTTCTCTGCACTACCTTTGACCCTCGGAATCTGATAACACCAATCAGTGCCTTTGAAGCGGCCTTTTAATCGATCGGCTGGTGAGTTGCAAGCCTAAACCCTCTGCCGACAGTACAAAGCACCGTCTAGAGGGATAATATTATGTTAGCTCGCGCTGTGCTGCCTCGGAGTGTCACTGCTGCCTTTGATCCCATGCAGAGCTCCTAGTCGAATTACTCACACACATTGAACAATAATAACTCGAAAGAGGTACCTTAGAAATCTTTTTCTGATCGACCGGCAGGCATGTTGTTTTAAATGTGTTGCGGCATTTAAATCTATCTAAAAAGTTTTAAGCATCGTTTCGCATCAGTTTTGCTCAGCAAATTGAAAATATTTGCATAAACGTCCCACGAAGTAAAAAAAAAAAACATGGTTGAACCCTCTGTCATAGGAATTTTTATAACACGAAAGCAAAACGTATCCTTACAGGAGCAGTTGAATGTTTACTGTACATTGATATAAAAGAGGTTGCACAATGTATGTTGGTATTTGGCAGCTATAGCATCGTTTAAAGTGGATGCAACCACGCTTACCTTTAGTGGTACATCTGCATCCCGACGACTAACGTCTATGATGAGTATGTGCAGATGAGAAGATAAAGCACATGAATAATTCTCACTATATTTGTTTCTCTCTCTCTCTCTATGTGTGTGTGTGTGTGTGTGTGTGCGTGCGTGTGTGTGTGCGTGCGTGCGTGCGTGTGTGTGTGTGTGTGTGTGTGTGTGTGTGTGTGTGTGTGTGTGTGTGTGTGTGTGTGTGTGTGTGTGTGTGTGTTTGTGTGTGTGTGTGTGTGTGTGTGTGTGTGTGTGTGTGTGTGTGTGTGTGTGTGTGTGTGTGTGTGTGTGTGTGTGTGTGTGTGTGTGTGTGTGTGTGTGTGTGTGTGTGTGTGTGTGTGTGTGTGTGTGTAACTGTAGCCCGATGCTGCTGACCAAATACGTTCCCCCCTGGTCAAACTTGCGTGGAACAACATCGGAGAGTACACAACGCAATATCACTGTGGACTCTACAGTAAATGGAGGCGTGTTCGATGTCCTTCAAATCCTCGAGAGAATCTACTCGCAGCACGACTGCGCACGAAAGCGAGCGCTTTGGCGATGAAAAAAAGGTCGGTGACGGTCGTGTCATTTTCCTCGGGCACAATCGGACTAAACCCCGCAATTCCTCGCCTCGCTGCTTCCTTGATCCCGCTCATATCGGCTCTTGCACGCACAGCAACGAGCAATCGCGAACTCGTCCATACGTTGCCTGCGCGCCCAGCTGCATTCGTTCGATTTGACGAGGAAGCCGCGCCACGATCCGCCGGGCTGAAAACCGTCCGAGCGGCTTGACGGGAGGGAGGGAGGGGCGCCTAGTGTTCTGCGGGCATGACAGGCGTACGTTCGGACCACGCTTCGTTAAACTCGGCTCGGACTCACAGGCGTGTCCAGTGCTTCCCGAATAATCCCGGGCAGTAATTTTCTGCATTCGAGGGTTCGCTTTTTTTAGCACGAAAGTGTTTTATGCTGGGGTCCACTAAGACTTTACTTACGTAGTTCCATAACTTATATACGTCAGTAAAGTAGAAATGACAAAGAAAAATCAGGAGAAAAAGTGTTGTAGATTAAGATGGCCTCGTAGTCGAACCCACGACCTTTCGGTCCGCGACGATAGAAGTCAAGCGCTGCAACAATTTCGCCACCGACTTTCAATCATGCAGCTCCACAAACGCTCCTTATATCTCTCTCACGGCGTCTCCTTTTCACGCTTGGAAGGGTAGCGCTAGTAGACATGGACTTATGGAAGGCACACAGACACACAGACGGGAGCGTGTCAGCGCATCATCGATAGTGCTGTCAGATAAAGAGATGGTGTTCTTGAATTCGTCAGTGCGTTGAAATAGTCACGTGGTCAAAGAAAAGAAGAAACAAAAGCGGTGTGTATATGTAGGGCGGATTTTCAATAAAAAATCAGTTGCTAGAGCGCTTCCGTCTGTGTGCCTGTGTGCATTCCATAAGTCCATGTCTACTAGCGCTACCCTTCCCAGCATGAATTTCCAACTCGCCCAAGAAACAGCATCCTTTTCACGGTCGCGTTGGTTCGCGGGTGGTGTTGTCGCCGTTTGGGATCTATGAAGGGAACTACGGCCTCATGACCATGGCCTCCGGCATTAGCGCCGGCAACTCGCTGTTACTTCCCTGCTCGCCCTGCAAGAATCGTGTCCAGGCTTGAGGGGAGACACGACGCACGTTGCGTTTACCTTCACGTTTCTAGCCCGGCCCTGGTGTGATCTTTTTGTTAACTCTTTAATATTCTGTAGGGTGGTGACCTTAGCCCATGCTCAGCGTCCAATCAGTGACGCTCATAGGTCGGCGAACTCACTCATGAGTCGACTCACTCGGACTCACTCAGACTCAGATCGAGCCGTGAGTCTGAGTCTGAGTGAGTCCGGATGAAGAAAATTTTCGTGAGTGTGAGTCCGAGTGAGCTCGGCTCAGGAAAACTTTTATTAGTCTGAGTCCGAGTGAGTCCGATGCGCAAGATATATTTCTTGAGTGAGTCTGAGTGAGTTCCACTTTTTTAGCCGACCTATGGGGACTCCTATCTACTCATCTTCAGCTTTACTATCAGCCTTGCCTGGATTCACGTTTATACTGACGTCTACTCACACATATTACAAAGCAGTATCGTACATATATCATCTCAATATTTATTGATAAGGGGCGCCAATCACGTAGGATGTGCCTTGGCCTCCCACCCCCGCCAACTCTTCCAGGGAAATTCTTGATAAATATATCTTATGTTGTCATCTCTTTAAAAAAAATGACCTTACTTCTTTGCGAGTACTCATAATTCGTATTCCAAGATACTATATCAAAAGGCGCCAAGAAAAGCACCCAATACGTGAGATATTGGTGTTAAAGAGCATTGACACAATGGTCTAAAATGCTAATTCTAGGCTAACGGACTCATGAGTCGACTCACTCGGACTCAGACTCGCGGCTGGATCTGAGTCTGAGTGAGTCCTGGTGATTAATATTTTGGTGAGTTTGAGTCTGAGTGAGTCCGGTTGAAGAAAATTTTGGTGAGTGTGAGTCCGAGTGAGTCCAGCTCAGGAAAATTTTGGTGAGTCTGAGTCCGAGGGAGCTCGAGACGCAAAATATATTGCATGAGTGAGTCTGAGTGAGCTCCATAAGTTTTGCTGACCTATGGTGACGCTCTTCTGGCTGTCACACCGCTTTGCACTGTTAACGTCCTCTAGGTGCGAATGGAACGGCCTGAGCAACGGCGCGTTGCCCGAGCCAATCTCGGAGGCCACGTCATGACACTAACGAGCGCCGACAGGGAGTGTTTCGGTAGTTTCAGCTTTCGGTGCAGCGGGAAGCAGATCGCCTTCCCGCGTTAAGTTTTCAGTCTACGAACTTTGCCTCTCGCGTTCCTGAACCGCTGTGTGGAATATGCACGAGCACAGGAGTATGCTGAGCGCACACCTTGTTGCTTTCTGCAACCTTCGGATTACGCGCCCGATCGTCTTACCAATTGAGCTAGGGCAATCCGAAGGTTCAAGTTAAATTGAGGACGACGCAGCGAGCGATGGAAAGGAAAATGGTAGGTGTAACCTTGAGACACAGGAAGAGAGCAGAGTGGGTCAGGTAACAAACGGGGGTTAAGGATATCATAGTTGAAATCAAGAAGAAGAAATGGACATGGGCCGGGCACGTAGCACGTCGGCAGGATAACCGCTGGTCATTAAGGGTAACTGACTGGATTCCAAGAGAAGGCGAACGTGTGAGGGGGGAGACAGAAAATCAGGTGGGCAGATGAAATTAAGAAGTTTGCAGGTATAACGTGGCAGCAGAAAGCACAGGACCGGGTTGATTGGCGGAACATGGGAGAGGCCTTTGCCCTGCAGTGGGCGTAGTCAGGCTGATGATGATGAATCCGAAGTTTGCGAGTTCTGTCCCTGCTCGCACAAGTTGTCTTTTCGCCCACTTTGCTTTCTTCACGTCTATACCATAATTGCTGCAATGCACTTAAAACATTGCAACTAACGTACCCTATACTTCCCTTGGCTTCATTTTCTGCTGGTTTCATTACAATTAGGCAAAGTTCGACGAAAAAAAGAGACGATGCCTTAGGTGAACGCGAAGTGTCTCAGTCCTTTCAGACCGCAAGGAGGCACTGTGAATGCGCAAAAATGCGAGCGAAAGGCAAAATCGAGTATTTAGCAACATTCGCATTACACGTCTGCAATAAAAATCTAGATAAATAATGAATGGCAGAACGGAAATCTAAAAAGTGAAGCAAGTTCCTGACGTCCCTGCTTCAGGCATGAAGAAAACACGCACCAAGTTCATGCGACTGCTCTCCTTGTCAGGTCACCAATCATTTTATATTTTTTTTTGTTGTTGTTTGAGTCCGAGAGTCAGGTCGCCACCGTGGTTGTTTGTACCAAGTGTTCTGAAATTTGGCCTGGTCTATACCACGCATAAATTTGTAAATTAGTGAGGTTAATTAGTGATAGTTAATTAGTTAATGTTGCATGTCGATAAAAAGTGCACGGTAACATAGCCACACCACATGGCTTTCGCCTTCGATTAGCCTTAGTGGACTGCAAAAGGGACCTATTGAGTTTTTATTCTTGCGATAAATAAAACCCTGCGTGCAAGGTGTTTTCACGCAGTTCCCTCAAACACGCACACGAAATAT
Organism: Rhipicephalus appendiculatus; assembly: GCA_030522465.1. Taxonomy (NCBI): domain Eukaryota; kingdom Metazoa; phylum Arthropoda; class Arachnida; order Ixodida; family Ixodidae; genus Rhipicephalus; species Rhipicephalus appendiculatus. The sequence continues at coordinate 24,091 of JALIZH010016450.1, read as the reverse complement.
TCTATCTTTATAAGGTGTGAAATACGGGTTGTTTTACGAACCTCTTACAAGCTGGACAGGCTGGGCTGTCAGAGGCACCTTATCCCCCATACAACTTCTTTTGCACATTGTGTTCCTATCTGTTTAATACAATCTTCACATTGAGTATCGTTATAAAGTGTATCCAAACAACGGTAACGGTTATCAAACGTACTTCCGCAGCTTTGACGAAAGCTAACAATGGAGACACGTTCTCCAAGGCATCACAGGTCTCAGCTGAGCCCTGAAGATGTCTGAGTACAAGTGCATGTGCCTGTTCAAAAATCCAGTATAAGAGGAAACATGCCAGCAGCTCAGCGAAGTGGATGTGCTTTCCGATGAGAAATGAGTCTTCTAGCGAGTGCACTTAAAAGAAGGATCGAACACGTGCGCTTTCTCTCTTGACTATGTCGAGCGGCTTTAAAATTGTGGTCGTAGAGATAACCCTGCAACAACACCAAGATGGCACGATCTTCAATGCCCGCAAGAACATAAAAATAGTCGTAGGCCTTTTGCGGCGACCTCTTTTGTGCCCTGTGAATTCATTTTGAACCGCTCGAAATAGCAATTCTAAAGCAGTTTAAGTCGGCCCGATTCAAACAATAGAGAGATCCATTAGGCCGCAGCAAAACTTCAAATGAAAAACTCTGAAAGACTGCGAATGTAGCCGCTATGCCTACTTTAGAGGCTCTTGTCGTCGTAGCAGCTCTGTCAAGACTTATCACCGAGGCAACAACATCAAATCCCGCTGGAAGAGAGTCAAGCGCTAAAAGGAAAAGCTTGCTCGAGTATCGATTCCTCTAACGCACTCCAGCTGCCATAGACAACACCTTGCGGAGAGTACAGACACCGAAGCATTACCTTGATGGAGCTTGTGTCACAACTTACTCTCAGCCGTCCTTTCTTTTGTGGTCCCTGCAGAAACCTCGACAGCGGGCTTACCTTGGAGCTTCCGCCTTTGTCGTGGATAGCGTATAGAGACTTTGTTTTTGGATGTTTTTACTCTGGCTTTTATCAGGTTTCAGCGTCGCTCTGATCAGAGTGCTCTTTATTCTTTTGTTTGTTTGTTGCCCTGCGGGCTTTATCGATGAATCGATTCACCACAAGTAATTGCCAAGCAATCTATCTTTTGCTGTCACTGTTTGTTTTTCTGACGCTAGATGACGTATCGACGCAGGGAGGAGGTAGGGATAACAGCGGATGTCATGTAAGCTTCTCCTTTTTTTTTCATTTTTTTGTTATAGGTAGAGGGATTGACGCTAAAGTGGAGTCAGTTTAGACTGATAAATTATAAAATGAAGGCTCTAGTGTCATCAATATCACTGCTATAGATTTCTCAATAGATGAGAAGCTCAATGCCAAAAATTTCATTTTCAAATGTCCCACCGAAATCTCCGATGGCGACGTCACAGATTTCAGACTGTTGTTGTTGTTGTTGTTGTTGTTGTTGTTGTTGTTGTTGTTGTTGTTGTTGTTGTTGTTGTTGTTGTTGTTGTTGTCGTTGTCGTCGTCGTCGTCGTCGTCGTCGTCGTCGTCGTCGTCGTTGCTGCTGCTGTTGCTACCGTACTTCGGCCACATCGCATCTATGAAATTTCCTCTTAAGTGTCTGGCTCCGTCAGAAGAAAATGTACTTCATTTTTACCCATCAGGAACTACGTAAGCCCCAGTAGAGCTGTCAAAGTCTCGGACGTCACAGTGATACTCTCTTTTTGCGTGATTTTTTGCTTAACAAGCGTCTTCTCGGAGCAAGTGTGGTGTTCTTGCTATCGCGGAAGAGTAATTTACAAATACGTGGAAAACCGCTTTTTTTCTTCTTCTTCAGTGTCCCTTTAGCTTGTATTACACGAGACAAAACTTTCAACTGCTCACCCACACCAGGCGAAAACATTCGTTGACTGAACATGGGAACGAGTAGAATAATGTTTACTAAGTTTTGTAAAATAGTATAATAGCAATAATTTCTTCGATTTTACGTGTCAGAACCTATGACATGATCATGAGGCATGGTGTAGTCTAGGGCTCCGGAAATTACAACCCACTGGCTTTCTTTGACGTGCACCTAAATCTATGCACATGGGTCTCTAGGATCTTCGCCTCTATAGAAGTGTGACCGCCGCGGCTGGTATCGGACCCGCGACCTTCGGGGTAAGCAGACAGGCAACGTAGGCACTGTACTACCGCGGCGGCTCTATAGATTTACAGTTGATGGCAAAAATACCCTGATGAGAAATTTGATTAAATTGAGACGAAACATTGGCGAAACAGAAATATGCAACATTTGCGAAGGCTCAATCTAGGCTTACCATTGATGACTGGAATGCACGATTGTATAAAAGGTCACAATCAATAACGGACGAATATTTCTTACGCGAAAGCTTGCAGTGCGCTGTCCTATAAATCAAGCACGGCATGTGAGATGGAAGAGAACGTAACGCTCGATCAGGCGGGTAAGTTTTCTACAACGGGTAGATCAGTTCTCGTATCAGAATACAGAGGTCTCTTCGCTCTATTCATTCATATTATTAGCCAAGGCCAATTTGGTGAGCACGTAGTCTCTCATCGTGACATGATCTAATTGATAACGTCACAACACACCCCGATGGATGACTTCATGATGTCGTTCCAACATGATGTGATATATGACGACATCTGGCATTTTGCTCTGAGTTTCATTGCAGTGTCATTGCGGTGTCCGCCGTTCGCCGACGCTGGACACACACTCTTTACTCATGGGTGATACAAGGCTTTCTCCTTAATTTAAACAGCGCCATCATTCTAAGCAGTGGCGTAAATCATGGGGGGGTCAGGGGGGTCCTGACCCCCCCCCCCCGGTGCTCAGGCTGGGGGGGCTCAGGACCCCCCTGAGAAGACCCAATAGAACAATGCAGTTTCGCGATTTGGGAACCCATGGTCGTTTTTCAATTAGATTTCAAGGTAGGATTTCAATTTTTATATGAGTAAAAATAAAACAAACATTTATATAAACAAAATGGCCGCCATGGCAAGCTGTGTGTCCCCCCCTTCTGATTTTTCTGGATTTACGCCACTGATTGTAAGTCACTAGCCCTCGCTTGCAGTCCTAGTGCAAGAACATTCTTTTAGAATATTGACCGAGTATCCTGATACTGTCGTATTGTTCTCGGTATAGTTTTGTAGTTGTGTTTCTCAAAAGCACTGGACTGGATACCAAGCTGTAGGGTACTGTGCTAAGTGGCTACTGTACATACGCACCACCTCTTCCTGTCCCCATCATCACCCTTCATCCCTCTTTTTTTCCCCTTCCCTTATCCCCGGTGTAGAGTAGCAGGCTAGAGCGCATAAGCTCAGGCCGACCTCTCTGCCTTCTAATAAATTCTCACTCTCTCTCTCTCTGAGCAGGCATTGACTAAAGCGAGAAATTCTCGCGTTTTGGTCGTAGGTGGTCTCGGAGTGTAGCCTCGGTTGCCTCGGTCTTATCCCCGTTCGCCAGACGCCCGCGCCTAAGCTCTCTCGGAAATTGCCTCTTCGAAGTGTGAGACGGGGAAGAGAGCCTCTTCTGCGGAAGAAATCCACTTCCCAGTGAAACCGGGTCAGGAAGCGGAAACTTCCGGGCAACACGTAGCAGGAAGCGAGAGCTTATGTTTGTGCTGGCACGGCCGCTCTGCCGGAGGCAGGCAGTAAAGTATGTTAAGGTCTGTCGGAAAGACCAGTTGCTTCTTGCGAGTTGGCTCGTTGCACACGTCAACAAATCGGCCACCAACAAAGACGCCACTGCGAGACTAACTGGGACGGAAGTCAGTTATTTTTGTGTCGTTTAGTGCTTCACGTTGAGCCGTCTTCTGAGCCCGTACGCGTAATCTCATGTAACAAACCTCACCGGCGACAAACCGAGTGAATGCCAGGAAGGGTGATAGAAAGAAAGAAGTAACAAGAGAGAGATGAAGGGCATAAATGCTCTGTTCTATGTTTAACTGGCTTGTTGAGTAGATGTTCCCGTTTATATACCATCTCGGCTACTTCATTTTTATAAGTTCTGCAGTGAACAAAAAGTGGCTACCCAAAACAAAAAATCAACAAGTAAAAAAAACATGTGTATGAAACTGAAGTAGATAAAGAAAATAACATGGCAATGTGTAGTTCGCTTGCAGGAGTTTACTTTGCACGTTCACATGCACGCATTTCTCTGGACGGGATGTTAACAAGTTTAGAAAAAAAACCTGGTATGCCACCCTACACTGAAGAAAGTGACAGAATAAATTGAAAGTAAGAGGTAGAGAGAAAGAAAGAGGGAGAAGGAAGCACGCACACACGAAGCCACACTCCGCGCAGTCACAATGCCGCTATTGGTCATCGCTGCAGTGTGCAGAGACAATCACTCGCAGTCACTCTAACTCGCAATGATAGCAGACCGATGATGAAAGTAATCCATTTTAGAATGTCGTCCTTAGAAGTCGTCGCAAACGAAGCTGATGAAGACATTGCTAAACTTCTTGAAGGAGAGAGAAAGGTAAATTGAAAGCAGGGAGGTTACCCAGAGTCGACTGCCCGTTAGCTACCCTGTATTTGGGAAGAGGAAAAGGTGGTATGATAGTATGTAATGATAATAATAATAATAATAATAATAATAATAATAATAATAATAATAATAATAATTGGTAAGGTTTAACGTGCCAAAATCGTGACATGATTATGGCGGACGCCGTAGTGCTGGGCTCCGGAAATTTTGACCAACTGGTGTTCTTTAACGTGCACGTAAATCTAAGTAAACGAACCTCAAGCTTTTCACCTTCATCGAAATGCGGTCGCCACAGCCGGTATTAGATACCGCAACCTTCGGCTTAGCGCTCGACCACCATAACCACCAAACCACTGTGGCGGATGCATACGCAATCTTAGGAGTCCTGTTTAGCATGGAACCATTGGAAACTCCAGCTGTCCCATCCTTTGTTCCATAACAATATGTGGGTTTTTACGTCCCAAAACCACCATATGATTATGAGGAACGCCGTAGCGGAGGGCTCCGGAAATTTTGACCATCTGGTGTTCTTTAACGTGCACTGACATCGCACAGTACACGGGCCTCTACCATTTCGCCTCCACCGAAATGCGACCGCCGCGGCCGGGATCGAACCGGCGACCTTCGGGTCAGCAGCCGAGCACCCTAGCCACTGATCCACCGAGGCGGACCCATCCTTTGTTCAAAGAGATGCGTTTGCCACCGGATCGGAAAAGTCTTCTTCTCCGTGTTTTACAGTGAACGAATTTAAGTCTAATCGAGAAAGAGAGAGAGAAGCATTTACTGTTCGAACGACGAGTGATCTTCCTCTTAGGGAACATCCTACCCGTATGCAGAAAACCCGTAGTGCAGGCATGGGCCACAGAAACTGGACAAGCCCGTGAACCGCCACTTGTCTACTAAGAATGCAGGAGTTGTGTTTGGGCAAAAAATTTATACCATCTTCCCAAAGGGAACCCTGATGGGATGCGAAGCAGCAGCGTTGCGCATGGGAGCGGTGGAGAGGGTGAAGCGAGAGAGAGGTGACACGTACAGACATGTTTCAACGCGTACGTTAGGCGCGCGTCAGGCGGCAGCTGCGGGCGCTGCGGCGAGCACGCGGCAGTCGAGGGAGAGAGTGACGTCAGCGCGCACTGCAGGGGGGCGTGACGTCAAGCGCGCAGCTGCGGCGTGACCTACTTGGCACCGCTCCAACACCTGCGGCGAGGGGAGCGCGTTGCGGCGCGTTCGCGGACGCACGGACGGAGGGACAGCGTTACACAGCCTAGTCAAAGAGCTGCTTCGCATCTAAAACGCATGTGCCGCAGAAATTGGGCAAGCCCCGTTACCCATCGCTGGCCTACAGAAGTCTAGAGAAATAGAGAATGCGGCAAATTACGCATGTTACTCAAATAGCCCCTAGAGGTCGTGCACGAACCTCCAAGCGCACGCGGCAAGCCCGATAACATGACGCATGCCGCGGCAAAACAGGCGCATGATGCTATAATAGAAAACTTGAAAGGAGCATCCAGTACCTTTCTGACCCTTTCATCCAAATTCAGTGACACCTCTGTGTTGTGTGCTACACAGCTTCAATTGTCATTCAACTTCACAGAGTAGAATGGCTCGCGATTTTGTCCAGCTGTTCCTCGCGGTAATAGCGCATAATGGAGACGCACTTACCGGAGAGCGTGGTAGGCTGCTCCGTGGGGCTTGTGACGTGCTTCCTCACTCTAGCGGCGCCGCCACTAAGCATGCAAGGGGACCGTGATAACCAGCTGTTGCCGTCAGCACACCCCCCCCCCCCTCCTCGCTATTTTGCCACGCGGAAAACACTTGTGCCCAAGAGGCGCTGAACCAAACGCCAGATTCCTTCAGTTCCTGGTCGCTGAACATGATATGTTATGCCGTCTCCTTTCCAATGCACTTGGTTGGAACCACTCCTCAACGGGTAAACTGCTGACGCTTAGGTCTAGACCAAATTGCACGGTTTCTTGTGCATTTATGCATTGCCTGGGACGACTGGTGGGCAAAAACCTTCTTTTTCTTCTCATTTGATTTTATTGCCCCCCCCCCCCCCCCCCCCCCCCCCCATTTCCTTACAGAAGCTTTCTGCACCCACGTGTTTCTGCATTGGCTCCTAGGATCTGAAACATTGGAAGATTTTTGCACCTCACTACGGTGGTCAGGCCCGTAGCCAGGGGGGGGGGGGAGACCAGCCCCGAAATTCGGATTTAGGGGGGTGTTTTACCAAGGACAAGCAATAAAAATAGATGTTTTTGAAGACCTTTCAACATGTGCCCCCCCCCCCCCCCGAAAAAAATTCCTGGCTACGGGCCTGACAGGTGGTTTAGTGGTTATTGTGCTCGACTGCTGACCCGAAGGTCGCGGGATCGAATCCCCTGCCGTGGCGACCGCATTTCACTGGAGGCGAAACGCCTTGAGGTTCGTGTACTTAGATTTAGGTCCCCAGACGGTCATGGATTTGGGCACACCAGATGGTCAAAATTTCCGAAGCCCTCCACTACAGCGTCTCTCATAATCATATCGTGGTTTTGCAACGTAACACTCCAACAATTATTATTATCATTATTATGCCCTTAACGTAGTTTTACAGGCCTTCGATATCTACCTACCTTTGATCAAGCGAAGCCGTGGTGACGTCACAAATTATGCGACCTGTGACGTCTTCGGCTGAGGTCATCACGTGACGACGATGTTTTGCATCATTCGTGTTTGTGCCGACGGCCTCGTTTCGAGTTTGATGAGGCATCTAACGCTCTCCTCTCATCAGTAGTGAGGGTTCGGGGTATAAGCCTATTCTGGGAGGCCGCAAGCTGTCTCCAAGTTGATTTTAACACACGAATGAAGTCGAATTTTGTGCCGTTAGAGTTCATAGAGATACACTGTACGTTATTCAGAAAGAACTTAGTCCAAGCTGGTGTTCCAATTCGACGCCACCTCCTTTCCGGCGCAAGTTCCGTGCTGAACGAGTGAGTTAATGACAGGTTGAGTAATTAGACGATACTTCATTAATGTGAGGTCGCTAACCTCTACTTAAGACGCCCATCGAAACTTTATCTTGAAACGTCAGCAGTATCCACGGTAACCCACCGAGGCACTAAAATGCGGTCGGAAAGAGAGGTAAGCTTCGGGATGAAGTGGCACGAAAGTGTTATAGAAGATGCAGTTAGATTAATTTTGCACATCTTGCCGAATGATTGCATGCACTTGCATGCACTCAAAAGCACATGCAATCAAACTTGCACTTGCATGATTAGGCAGCTGTCATTAATAATGCACCCCAATCCTACCAGTAAAGCTCTATCTTTAGTGAATAGCTCGTAAAAGTTGAATAACTTGCTCTGAGAAAATGTAAATCTTGTCGTTATTAGCACGTTCCTTGCAGTTACACTGATCATCATCATCAGCCTGACTACACCCACTGCAGGGCAAAGGTGTGTCCCATGTTCCGCCAACCAACCCGATCCTGTGCTTTCTGCTGCCACGTTATATACCTGCAAACTTCTTAATCTCACCTGCCCACCTAACTTTCTCGCTCCCCCCTCGCGCGTTTGTTGAAGTAGTTACATTACTATAATTTTATTAATAGTGCATTTCGCCTACGGTCTTCCATGAATAATTGTGGCAACGACGTCATGCGACGTCGGCTGCCGGCACGCCCACAACATACGCGAGCATCGCTAAGAGCAAGGCCTTGCTGTAGCGTTACCAGAAACGCGACCACATAGGCTATTCGCACGGCGTATTAGGAATCGACAATCGACGTCTAATTGCTGGAAGAAAACAAATTCAGTGTGAACTCTCATAATTCCTACATGGGCGGAACAAAACAAAAACTCACAATTTAGCTGTAAGGGCGAATGCGTCAATGCGATAGCAACAGATTGGAATGTTATACAAAGTAAGGCTAGCAGTTGACTCCTTTGGGTTCCGACCTGGCGTGACTCTACAAAGCGCTGGCGTAAGGGAATACTGCCGATCCAACGATCGGAGCGGTTTTCGTGTTGTCTATCGCTTCAACGCGCAATGAACGGGAAGAGCACAGTACGTAGAGGCAAGAGGCGCCCGCTGATCTCTGTCGGGATAGCGCGTGCGATCGCGTCCATTCGAGAGCAACGCCAGAGCAACGCTGCCTCCCCACCCACCTGCACCCCTTCTCGCTCCTTCCAGCGAAGCCGGAGAGTTTCACCTCTGCTTCAGCCACGACCAACGGCAGCCTTCGCACACTTTCACTCGTACATAGACCAACCGACGCGTTGGGCGATGTTATCGATTTTAATTTTATGCGGGAACATGACGGCGATGGCAGAAATGCGACTCGAGTGTTCATGTAATTGCAATCGCAATGAAATGGTCACAATCAGCTGCAATTAACCGCCGATCTTAGTGGAAGTTTTGCTTTTCCCCATCGGACTTAATACTCAAAGAGTAGTGACCTCCTTGGGGAGTATTTTAGTGCAAAACAATAATCGTCATCCAGCATGCTCGCGTTTTCTCTCTCGAAAGCTCTTCTCTCCCAGGAATGTTTTGCTCCGATGACGGAGTGCTTGCCGTTCGTAGCCACGTAAGTACCACACACGCAGCCTCAGAGCGGGGAAGAGCTCCCAAGACAGATGAAAACTATCGCGCGTAGGTCCGAACATCGGTCGCTTATAGTTGCTTTTTGAACGCCAGTCGCAAACGGTCGCGCGACCGGCGCTATACTCGCTGGTGTAAATGAGCATTGGAGGGCGTTGCAGTCATAACAGCGTCTAACACAATCGTTGGTCGTCGAGTTTAAGCTCGCGGAGAAAAACACCACCTACCATTTCTACGTCTATACGCCGTATTTCGTCGCGTGCTAGTGCTCGCAAGCTTTATTTCTTTTTTTTCGCTAACCAAAATATTTCCGAATGCAAAGGTTCGCCTCCGAGGAGGAAAACAATGAATACATGACAGCATAGACGTGCGCAGGATTCCCCTTCAGGGGGGGGGAGGGGGGAGGCGAAAGTTCGTCGCAGCGTCCCCTCCCTATTATGTTAATGTATGGGGCTGATTTTGCACCCCCCCCCCCCCCAAAGTCGCAGCGCCCCCCCTCCCTATTATGTCATTGTATGGGGCTGACTTTGCGCCCCCCCCCCCCCCCACTTAGGTGATGAGGGGGGAGGGGCGGCCGCCCCCTCTGCCCCCCCCTCAAGTGCACGCCTATGCATGGCAGTGTTAGAGTCACTAGCTGCGAACGCATTGTTACGTTCAGCCCGCATTCAAATATTGCCTTACCGGTGAACGAAAAGAAACACCTCGCATTTGAAAGAAAAAGAAAAAGCTCAGATGGGATAAATAAGAGCTTTAGGAACGGGAAAAAAAAACTAATATTCTTTCGCTCCGTCGGCCTTTCGTAGAGATAATTGAGAACTCCATCCATGCGCGTAAGCTGACGGCGCTAACGAGAACCGCATGCAAATGAAGGCGTCCCGCTAACGAGCCTTCGCGGTCTACACTTCGCCGAAAATGATTGAACCCAGTGAAGAAGAACTAATTTCTCCATCATGTCCACGTCACTGCGATGTTGGATGGCGAAGTAAAAGAGATGCGTTTGCCCAGTGGGCAATTATAGGGACCATATTCGTCCTTACTTCGTATAGTAGAAAATGTGGTGATGTTTGTTTCGATGTCCTTTGCTTGTTTTTTTTTTTTTTTTTTTTTTTTTTTTTTTTTTTTTTTTTTTTTTTGCCCTTAGTCGACAGGTTTGTAACCTGTGTTTCGATTCAACCATAAATTATGCTTCGTGACGACTGCTCATGCATGCAAAAATTTGCTTTGCGCTTCAACGAAAACCAACGGACAGTGAAGCCGAGCAAGGTATGGAGGACGTTATTAACGCGATAGCGTTAAAAAACTCGTTTCGTCGCGGCGTCGCCGTCGTTGCTTGCGAGCGAAAAAGTATCGTTTTTTTCCGTGACCGAAAAATCGAGAAAGGTGCAAATAAAATAAAAAGTCACAGTTTCACCGCAAGGGTGAAGCAATGAATGCGATAGCAAAAAATTATAATGTTATACGAAGTGAGGCTGGCAGCTACACTCTTTTTGGATCCGATCTCACGCAACTCTAGAAAACGCTTGTTGAAGAGAATTCTCTTCGCGTTGAGAGCGCAGCACGTAGAAGGGTACACCGGCCCCCCGCCGTCGGCCGCCGAGAAGGGGAGATAACGCGCGCGCCCCCGCTCGTAAAATCGAAGGTCGCTCGAGGGACCCCCCCCCCCCCCCTCGCGTCTTTTCACGCTCACGAACGACTGGCGGGGCCGGTTATATATATATACATATACATATACGGCAAATGATGCCGACGCCGACGCCGACGGCGAAAACCAGCCGCGAGTGTCCATATAATTGCTATCGCAATAATAATAAAAAAAACATTTGTTGGAGTGAGAATCGAAGCCAGGCCAGTCTGCGTGGTAAGTAGGTGTCGTACCACAGAGCCACGGTATTGGTTGAAACTCCTTCGCAAAAAAAAACGCTATATGAATGTCATCTAGTGGAAAGAGGAGTCTCCTTATTTCATGGTAAAGCAGCGGAAAACACGAAGACACGAGGGGGGTGGACTACACAGGGCAGGCGCTGATCCTATGCGCTGTCCTCCATATCGTGTCTTTGTCTTTTTGTGCTGCTTTACCATAAACTTACACTAACTATAGCCCAGTTTTGCATGCTATTGAGTCTCCTTAACGCATGTAAAACTGCGTGGCAGAATGCGTAAAATCGTGTCACGCGTCAAAACTTGGGAATTGCAGCGAGTGGTTATAGGCCACCCATTACAAAAGCGCTGAGGTCCGCCTCGGCTACTGACCCGAAGGTCGTGGGTTCGATCCGGCCGTGGCGGTCGCATTTCGATGGACGTGAAATGGTAGAGGCCCGTGTACTGTGGGATGTCAGTGCACGTTAAAGAACGCCAGATGGTCAAAATTTCCGGAGCCCTCCGCCACGGCGTCTCTCGTAATCATATCGTGGCTTTGGGACGTTAAACCCGAAGAATTATTATCCAGTTTGCGCAGTGTTTGTGTTCTTTCCTCTTGTTATAGCGTCCTTTCGCGCACCACCGATCTGAGATTATTTACCAAGTCGCCCATCAATCCGTCCTTCTTTCTGCTTCCTTCTTCTGTGCCTGTAAACCATAGAGTGTCAGCCAGCGCCGCACTCCAGGTTCCTGAGACGCTGACAAGTGCTGGTGAGAACATGAAAGGCGACATCCTCGTGCACCCAGAAAACGGAATTCCAGGGACGGCTGCTACCTATAGTAAAACGCAACGCTTACGCACCACTTAAACAACTCCCAAAGGAGATTCTGTATGAATATCTTTTTTTTATTATTATTATAACGACTGCTATGAGCAGTTTCTCGTAATCATTGCGTCTTGTCGCTGCGAGTTTGACCACTAAAGGCAATGCTGGCTCTGATGTAAGCGTTCGAATAAAATTTACGCCGATGTGGCTCGAACTGTAGATATTACAAACGAAAGTACGTGCGTTACATAGCCCAGAATTTTTGTGTTTCAATCCATGAGTAGTGGACCTTAACGCTGAGGTCGATTCAAGCTGAGGCGTGAAACGCTTTGTTCAGACAAATTGTTAAAGATTTAAAGTACTGTATATACTCTGTTTATCGAGGGCAGTACGCTGTCCTCACACTTAAACGACAATATATGTGTACTGACCAAGACAGTATAAAATTTTGAGATACTACCATGATGATGCTGTCACACTGTAAGTACGCGGGACCATGCAGCTTGAACGAGTTTGGTTACGTTTGTAGTTGTCAGGAAAAATGGTTGAAGGACTTTGTTGTGGAGCGCACAAGCAAATCGTCGTGTTTGGCAAACAAGGCGTGCTTCCTTTATTTGAACGCACCAAAATGCACGCACCTATAGGTGGACAGATGAAAGCACTCTTGTTTTGTTCGTAAACTATCATGGCAAAAGCGTGCAATCGTCAGATTTAAGAACGGAGTTGTTTAAGCCCGGTCTCCATGGCTAAATCTGAACACTACCGTATTTACTCGAATGTAACGCTGTTTTTGTAACGAGAGCTACATTGGCCGTATTCTCTCGCCGTTTCGATGTGGCTGGTGGCCGCACCGCGAGCTGAGCCGTTGCCTAGCAACTGCCGCAGCTGGCAGTGCCACTCGCTGTGCCATCTGGCATGACGTCAGAGGAGGAGCCGGTGAAACCGCGTTGCAACAGAGGAGGAGTCGGCGTTGCATCGTTTATATAGAAGGGGCGACTCGGTGAGATTCGTCGGCAGATATGGAAAGTGAGTCAGAGAGACTGAAAGAAGCCAGGCTTCGTCATAGGAACGAACCCAAGGGGAGGCGGCGAGCCGAGGAGACGGATGAAGAACAAACCGCTCGCCTCAAGATGCATAACCGTACGGATAATCAAGCTAAACAATAAGATTAACCGCACTTCTCGCTACGCGCACCCACGCATAACTAAGTTAAGCCACAGCCAACTTTTTTTAACACGAAAGTGTTTTATGCCAGGGTCAACCGAAACTTCAGTGACGTATTTCCGTCACGGAAACGACGAAGAAAAAATAAACGCGATCAAATGACAAAGAAAAGAAAAAGTTCCATCAGCAGGAGTCGAACCCAGGACCTCTTGGTCCACGACAACAGATTCCAAACGTGCTATCCACTGCGCCACGGTCACATACGCTGGCGGCGTTAGAAACGTGCCTTTTCTATCCCACACTCTCTCATTGCTCTGGGTCGACGGGTTGGTGTCGCCGACTGGTAGCAGTAAAGTGAAGCACTGCATCATCACCGTGGCCTCCGGCTCCTGCACCGCGTCGTTGCTACGCGTCCGTTCCATTCGACGCGTTTCCAATGGGAGAAATGTAATTTCGTCCACGCCTTAACACACCGCGAGGTGGCGACCTTACCACAAGTCACGGCCTCGCTCATAGAATCTATCTATATTAAAATAGCGCTGCGAGGTGCGTCCTTTCTTGCCTGGCTGTAAAGCCGCTACCACAACCCCGCGTTCCCCGCTTACTCTCGCCCCGAGAAATATCGCGGCCGGGCTGGAGACACGACGCGCGTGTCATGACCCTGTAGTTTTGCCGCGGTATTTAACATGCTGTGGTATGGCGACTGTAGCCCAAGTTCTTCGTCCAGTCAGCGACACTCTTCTGTATGTCACAGCGCTTTCTCTGATTGCGCTCTCACCGTTAACTACTACAGCTACCACAAAGGTTTGTTTAACCATTGATCATGGACGTTAGGCGTCGGTATCAGTGATGCCAATTTAGCGGATTTTCCGCTAAATCTCGCGGATTTTATTTGATTCTGACGGGAAAAAATTTTGTCTAGCGGCTAGCGGATTTTTTGACGGGCCATTTTCATACATAGCGGATTCCTGGCGGATGCCTCACGCAGTGCATTGATTCAAAATCGTCGGAAGCATTGCCGAGAAACATTTAGAATACCTAATCAGCGAAACGTACTACTGGTTGGCAAGATCCTCTGCCCGGTAAATTGCATACAAGAAGTTCCACGATCTGATGAATTGCGGCGATGAACCACTGAAAATTTTGCAAGAGTCCAGGACGCGGTAGCTATCCCTCGTCGAAGTAGCTGTTTCAAGGATCGTAGACCAGTGGCCCGAATTGAAGATGCATTTGGAGATGGCGAGGTGCACTGAAAAGTGCTACGCGGCAGAAGTGCTGTACGGTATGTACGAGAATCAGATCAATCTGGGGTACTTTGTTTTTTTGAGACTGATTCTGACAGATGTTCAGAGGTTAACAAGGCATTCGAGGCGATAGATGTGGATCAAACAAAGGTGCCGAAAGACCTCATGACTTTGCTTTCAAGCTTGCTTCATAAAATCGTGATTCCGATAGAGAAGATGGACGTTCAGATGTTCAGACGTGAGGACCACTTTAACCCCAAGCCATATCTGGGCTACCTTCTTTGAGACGTACTTGACAGCATGAAGGATGAGAAGAACGACGGGTTCTCTCTCGCAGATGAAGCTGTGATGCGAGAAAGATGCATAAGGTTTATTACCACGCTAGTTCATCGAATGAGGCAGCGACTTCTCTTCATCACAGTTCTCCAGAAGACATCACTTTTGTCGGTCGAAAACACTTTTTGCGTCATGAAGGAGCCATTGATTCATCTTCTGGAAGCAATACCAGGCCCCCCGGAATCAATCGCAACGTTGAAAACCAGTGGAGAAAAATCGCCCTGCTGCGCTGTGAAACATTGGAATAATGCTGCTCCAACTAGCGCAAATTCTAACGTTTAGCCTCATCTATGATGAGGTTGACGACAAACACTGAAGCCTCTAGCATTCTAGTTACACTCTTTGGAAGACTCTTTTATATGTTAGTTCAGCTCTCATAGTTTTGGGGAGCATTTAAGAATGATAAAGGTTTTTATCATACGAAATTTCACTTAGTCTTAGCGGGAAATCTAGCGGATATGTTTTAGAATCTAGCGGAATCTGGCGGATTTCTTATTGCTTTCTAGCGGATTTTTCACGTCCATCGACGGCAACACTGGTCGGTATGGAGATGTGCCACCTAGCATCGACGTGGGTGCATCCACGTTAAACAGTGCTATAGCTGCCAAGCACCAATAGACGTTGCGCAAGCTCTCTTATATCAATGTACATTATACATTCAACTACTTCTGTAAAGACAAGTTTTACTTTCGTGTTATACCGATTCCTATGATGGAGGGATCAACCGTTTTTTTTTTTTTCAGATTTTTGCTACCTGAATTCGACCCTCGCGTTACAATCGAGTACCGAAATTGAAATTATTTTTTTCTTTCTGGACGTAATAAAAATTCACACCCGAGGAGGTTAATTTAAACCTTCCTGGTCACCCCTCGTGTTACAATCGTGGTTGCGTTACTAAATGAGATATCATCATCATGAACCGGCCCGTGCTCTCTTCGTCTTCATCTTGGTCCTCTTCTTCCGCTTGGCTCCCAGAACGTGAGCGCCGATTTGTCCGGCGTGAAGATAGGACGCGAGAGAACTAGTACAGAGAGAGAGAAAAAGAAAGAGATAGAGGAAGAACGGGAATGAGATAATGATAAAATGAGAAAGGAAACGGAAAAAAAAGAGAAAAAGATAACAAGGTAACACGACAGAGAAAGAATACACAGCGAGAAAAAGAGAGAAAGAAAAACAAAAAGATAGAAGGCGAGAGAACGTCTACTGAGAGAGAGAGAGAAATACAGAAAAAGAAAAGGAATAGAAAGACAGAGAGAATAGACTGTGAGAGAAAATGGTACAAAGAAACACACACAAAAAAGAGATAGAAAAAAGAGACAAGCATAGCCATGTATGGTGTATATCAATGAGTGGGAAAGGAATGTGCGGGTGAGGAGGAGGGAAACGAGGCGTTGAGAGGGTAAAGTATAGCACAGTCTTGTATAGTATAGTATAGCAAGGCTTAGGAAAGGGAAGTCAGGTTGAGACAGAGGTAAAGGAAGAGGGCAACGCTACCAGTTCCCTCGTTTCCTCCGTCTTAACACCGCCAGCGCATAGCTGCTCCAGTTTCTTTAGAAGCGCACTGTTACTGCAAGGAAAACCCGCGCAAAATCTCCTCTAGGAATTGTCTCACTGATTCGTAAGCGAAGAAGTCTGCTGCATGAAACTCTATGGTTTTCCTGAACCATTGTTGTCAGACTGCATCGGCACTGCATTTTATTGCGAGAGCAATCATACGGACACTCCCGGCGCACTTTTTTCCGTTGCCGCGAGCGCGTGAGTTGCACCGTCGCCGCAAGAAGTGCAATAGTACCGATTAGTTACGCCATTCTGCACCGCATGGTGCGCAGCTGGTCGTGTATGCGTTGGGTCTGACGCAACGCGGTACTCATGTGTAACCTTTCCAATAAATGAAGACACTGTCGATCTGTTATCTGACACATGACTCAAGTTTGCAGCACAAGCGGCTAACAAATGTAAGACATCGAAAAAAAAGTGAATTACCAAACCAAATTGTTTTACGATGTACACGCGAGAGGTTTCAA
Organism: Rhipicephalus appendiculatus; assembly: GCA_030522465.1. Classification (NCBI taxonomy): domain Eukaryota; kingdom Metazoa; phylum Arthropoda; class Arachnida; order Ixodida; family Ixodidae; genus Rhipicephalus; species Rhipicephalus appendiculatus. The sequence goes on along the minus strand of JALIZH010016450.1, from coordinate 7,545 downwards.
ACAATTGCTGGGGTTGGAAATTACGTCTAAAAAGTGAAGGCGAGTCCTCACCATCTAACGCGAGGCTCGACAAAACGTTGACGTGAAGGAAAAAAACCAGGAGCGTTGTTCTCCCCCGCTCTAGGAATATATTATGGCGAAAATTTCCGCACCAATACTGCTCAACGCTTGTCATTGTGTTAATTTTTTTTTCTTTTTTTTTTTTGTAGCCTCGAAGTCCTGGCAAAATTTGATTGGCCATGAATGTCATCAGTATGTGCAGAACACCAAAGAAAATTGCAGTGAGCAAATAAGGCAAATGAAAGGCAAGAGATTTTAACATGTTCCACCTGCTTTCCCGCCCGACAATGTGGCCGAGAAATGCGCGCAAAAAAATTACACCACACCAGAAAAAAAAAAAAAAAAAAGAAATACGAGACTTCGTTTCCCCCCACTCTTCACAAGAAAAAAAATCATAAGAAAACTGAGAGTTCACTAGGAGGTGCCTCCATTAAAGGCCAACTCCGGCGATTTTTTTGACCGTGTCAGGGTAATGGTGCTTTTATGTTCCTGAGACACTCTTGTCACGCGCCCGATAGCTGAAATGCTTAGCAAATTCGAAAAATAATTTTTAATAAGCAAAAAAGTGCAATACCGAAACCGAAACCCAACCGAGTGTACTGTCTACGTATGACGTAGTAGTTTGTTACGAACCGGAAGTCGTACAAGGCATGCTGGCCCCGCCGGCGCGGAATATCGCACGCTCCTGCACAGAGAACAGAAAATCGTGCGCAGAAAACCGTCGCCTTGTGGCAAGCACAATATACGCTGTAGCGGCCAAAGTTAGCGAACCCATCGGCTGCGTCACTTCCGTCGACCGGCAAACCAACACGTCACACACGCAATGTTGCCAATAATTGTGGGAAGCCGGGTGGGCGTTTGCAGACAATCTTTAAAATTCATTTGCAAACAATCAGCGCATCTCTCAAGCCTGAAATTTGGCATAAATGACGGAAATGTGCAAAGGAACGTACCCAGCGAATTTCATTGAGATCCATTGACCTCGAAAAATCGCCGGAGTTGGCCTTTAAGGGAACCAACGAGAACCTCATGCAAATGAGGATATTTGGTAAGTGGACATTGGCGATTTCCAGTCTGGCGCGACTAAACGAAGCGGAATAAAGTGAAACGTTGTTTCACTTCATCATTCGCCGCCTTGCTAGCGGCGAAGTCAGTTCTATACAGGACACGTCTTCACGATTCGGGAAATTACCAGCTGTACCACGCCTGCTCTATTAAGCGTGTACCCTGGGGGGCACTTGGAACAAAGCAAATGACCTCAGTGTTTTTTTGTTTTTTTTTTCTCTTTTATGCTTTATGCTCTTTTTATTCCTCGCTTGTTCTTCCCAACATTAATCTTAATTCTTTTTTCGCAACGTAGGCAACCTTTGTCGCTCATCCCGGCTCCAGGGCAGATAACGCTTTACATTAAACGGCTCCTGAACCACTTTTGAAAGTAATCATCTAATTACCTCAGTATTTTAGTTTTTCGCCTCACGAATCGATTGCCCGTGAATTTTCCCAAATCCGTCAAGAACGAGCCGAGTTGCAGCGATTTGTCCCACGCTTTAACTCTCATCTCTCGTCCCGACGAGCGCGCTGAAAGCTACAATGGTAGGGATGGCATGACGAAAAGGAGTTACGTCAACGCGCCTCATGACCTTGAGCGCGCGTGATAAAACACAGTCGCTCACTGCCGTTGCGATTCGCCTGCGCACTAGTGTAGCTATACTGTGTAACTGTAGTAGACTATAGGCTTCAAAAGCAACGTCGAGCGGCGCCACTGCTCCTATCGTAGCTGGGAATATTCACTGAGGTTTTTTCGTGCGCTAAGAAAACTCAGTGTGACATACCAACACGCCCAAAACGCTACGTTATTAAGGAATATCCACGGCGCTCCATTCGCCACAGCACAGCCGCACCCACTTCCGCGCACGCACAGATATCTCGAATTGTATCTGTGGTGCGTCACAATGTGAATATTGCTGACTAGCACTGCTCCGGGTCGAATAAGGAGCGCATGCGCGCACGTGTCCTTGCCGCCGCTGCTGCCAAATCCGGCGACAAAGCGCCTTTGCCGGCAGCGTCTATCCCCAGTAACACATGGCTCAGCCGCGCGAGCGTCGCGCCCAAACTTGAGCTCGGGTTCCCTATGGACTGCGGCGCCGGAACGCTGTGGTACCCCGCGGCAAGAAGAGCATCTGATGCAAACGCCGTTCTTTTAACAGCGAAGCTGTTAGAATTTTTCGTTGCGCAGGGTAGTGACAACTGAAATGAACCAGCACGCGTTCGCTTTGTCCTCTTCATACTCTGATTCGCTCCCGCAACCCGTGCGCGGATTTTTCCGGCTGTAAAATGCAATAACTGTGATGTGCGAGCATGTTACGTGACTAAACATCGCGTAACATTGCCGAACAACTAGCCAAGAGACTAGTGTAAATTTAAGGACTCGTTTTCTTCGTTAGACACAATATTAATGAGAACTAACAGACAATGATGTCAATCAAAGTATAGGGGAGGTTATTAGAAGTAATTGTAATGTAAATGGGAAGACAGAAAAGTGGACGAAACGATAACTTGCCGCCGGCAGGGACCGAACCTGCGACCTTCGAATAACGCGTCCGATGCTCTACCACTGAGATGAGGCGGTGGTCATCCGTCCGTCCAATTGATAGGGTATATATATTCATTTAAACGTGGGAGCGTCAGTCAGCGCCGCCAGTAGCCATTACGGCAAGTGTGGAACCCTCTTTTTTTGCCTGTTGGTGTCACGTTTACAGGATAAAGTAGATGATGATGATATATCAGGCATTTTTTTTCAGTAGCCCGCCAAAAATTTGTTGATAGCCTATGGACTTGGAAGTGATTTACAATTGGTAAGCACTAAGATCAACCTTTACGAAAGCCTATGAGCGACACATACGCCAACATAAGACGGCCAGCACATTTTGTCAACACACAGCATGCAGACAGTTCTTATAGTCATATAGGCCCTAGTTCACCTTCAGTCAATAAGAGGTTGATAGTGGGTATGAAGTTGCATGCCGTAGGCGACGTGTCCAAGAATAAGACGGACGCCAGCCTGCGTTAATGCAAGCGCGTTATTCGGTACACTATCTGGTTAGCGAAAGCGGTTGAGTGCTAGGACCCTCATACCATCTTACAACAAAGTGGGACAATTTGCTAAGTCCGCGAAATTGCTACGTAGTTCTTCAGCGACAAGCCCCTGTTGTATTGGTCTCCGAGACAAGCGGCCCTAATAGCTGTTAGCTCAGCATGCAAAGTTTTGATAAGCGTATCTGGCTGAAGTAAAATTAGAGGTTAAGCTCTTCGCATGCTTATTGTTCTTTATATTAGTGCACTAAACACTCCCTGTCAGATGTTTCTTTAAAAAATTTCCCCATCTCCCGCTAAAGGGAACCATGTGTGGATGCGAAGCAGCGGGGTGGCTGGTTTGAGCGGGAGAAACGTCGCCGCTCCCGTTTCGCGGCAGCGGCCCGGGTGCTCATCGCGGCGCTGCACAGGAGAGAGAATGAGGCGCGCGCGCTCCGTCATTTTCATACCGCGGAACTACCGTGGCGCCCCCCCAGCAGAGTGTGCTGCTGTCGCACCGCCTGTCGTGCGCGCCGCTCCGTAGAGGATTCCTAGAGCAGAGAACGGGGGGACACCGTAGGAGAGGAGAAAGAGGGGGGACATTGGGGGACGTCCCACGCCCCCCACGCGCATGCGCTGTGGGGGGCGTGGGACGCGGGAGCCGCTCCGTAGACTAGAGGATTCCTAGAGGAGAGAGGGGGTAGAGGACGCACATGCGCTGTGGGGATGTGGAACGCGGGCGCAGCTCCGTAGAGTAGAGGATTCCTAGAGGAGAGGAAGGGGGGTGAGCGAAGGAGAGGAGAGAGAGGGGAGGGGACGCGCATGCGCTGGAGGGGTGTGGAACGCGGGAAGGAGGGATGGACTAAGCCCCCCGCAAGCACATGCAAGCAAGATCCAGGAATGAAGTCAACCTGGGCGACAGACGCCACCTGCCCAGCCATTACTAAGCAGCCCCTCTATGCTCTCGGCCATGACTCTGGTGACTGTAGTGGTGGTTGACGGCCTTATTGTACAACAGTGTTCTGGTTCACATAATGGGTGCTTCCCTACTTCATGAAAGTGGCCGGACGTGGGACGCGGGACGGGGGACGCGGGAGGGACGGACATAGCCCCGAGCATAAGATGCTTCGCGTCTAAAAACAAACCAAGTATGCGTGGTGTATCCAGCACCTCCAGCATGTATGACGTCTTCGTTGGGAAGACGTTCATTTGACCCATGGACTCAGCAGCGAACAGCCGCAGTGCGCCCCCATTGATGATAATGAAGCATGGCGAAAATGATAATGCGTAGCCAAACGTATGATGATGCTGATGTTATGCAGATGAGGAACGTGTTGTGAAAAACGCCCACAGTATGATTTTTACTTAGAAAGTGGAAATCTAGTCAAAAAAGGATTCGAGTTTTCTTTCTCCCCAGTAGTTGAAAAAATTAGCCAATAATGTGTTTTAACATCCTTAATAATCATGCTCCATTCATACCGAAAACATTATCGAAACTTGCAAACACACCTTACGAAAAAGAAGGCAAAAAAAAAGGACTCAAAAACAGACTTTATTCCTGCAATATTCTCATTTGCTTCCACGATACTTCCTTAGCCTCCGTACCACATGGCCAAATACTAAAGATTTCATTGGCCTTTTTCCACGCAAAAAACAAGAGTGGGTCGAATTGAACTAAAGTTGCGACAACAAAATTAAGTTCCAGAGCATGACGCCCATTCGAAGTAACGGTGGTATGTTGGGCAGTATACTGTTTGTGTTTTTAGTGGAGAGGTTCCTTTCCAGCTTGGGGGTGAACTTCTGAAATGACCGTACGCAGGCACCTGTCGGAAATGTGACATTTAGTATCGAAAAGAACGGAGAGGGGAGGTTGCACGGTACGTGTCTTTGTTCCCGGTTCATTCCCATGAGGGAAAGCTGGGGTGACGATATCAAATTCCCGATTACCCTGTCAAGGAACAATACAAAATAAAAAGCGACCCACACAAACTTGTAGACGCGCCAAACAACCTTTCAATGAAAGAGATAAAGTGGCACACCCAGGGCAAGCTTTCGTAAATTCTTTCGAAGTTTAGATGCACTTTTCTGGGCCGGTAGTTGCTGTGAAAGAAGTGAACTCTGGACATCGATCGCTCTTAAGATACGGTGAGGCAGCACACGTCACGCAGGAAATAGGAGGGAGTGAAAGAGAAAATGGCGTTATTTATGGTGGTGTCGATGTCGCTTCTTTCTTTTTTTATGCCCGGATATATCCAGCAATCTTTCGACGATTCTTTATCGGGGCGAGAAAAAGTCTCTGTTTCTTTACACTGGCTCCCTAGAATGATATAAATAAGGTAGCGCAGTTTCAAGACGCTGGTATGTCTATCTTATACGGAAAACAATTGGTATCTCGGATCGCTTCTCTTGCGGCGAAAGCTGTCGCCTATTTTCTGAATCTTTCCGAGTATCGTATTGGATGTTAGCTTTAAGTCTACATTAACACGATCATTTGTTCTTAAAGCATTGTCCAATATCCACAACTTAAAAACCAATACTTTCTTCTCTTTTTTTCGTTTTTTTTTTTTTTTTTTTGTAAAGCGTGAAAGTTTTACGGTATTTTCTGCGTTCTAGCGTCCTATCCGAACGATGCTGATTGGAAGGTCCGGACGCCTGTGTGCATGTGGACGTTTTTTTTTTTTTCTTTTTTTTTTTTCAAGTGCCGGGCTCTTGAGCGGGCCGGCCTTTCGTATGCTGTCGTATACTGGGACGATGTGGTTCACCTCTTCCGCCGAAGACCGTGATCCTGAGTCTTTTCGACGCAGTGGTTCAAGAACTAGGTCGTTGAAGGTCGCCGCACGCAAGTTCACTTTCACGTCACCTTTCCGTCGTAGTTCAGTAGTGTCCACGGCTGCCTTTTTCTTGACCAGGTCCACGAGTTCTTCCGAGTTGAGCTCACGAGGTAGGTCTACCGCTGCTTCATCTTGAACTTAGTACTTCGAAAAGATGATCTTGTCCGCGGAGGTTTCGTCAAGGAAGAACGTCACCCACATGTTGGCTTCGATTGCCGGCTGCGCCAAAATGATGTGGTGTTCCTACTTAAAAGAACGGAACAGCATTAAAGAGTCAGTGAGGAACTGGCGTCCATCTTGTTCTTGTTCTTGTTCGCTTATTAACTATGGCGCCCCGGCCCCGGCTCTCGTGCTTCTTCATCTTCTGTACCAAAGTCTCATACCACTTCATGCTGTAGTATGCTGTCGCCGTCGCTTGGCGCAACGCTCCATGGGTAGCATACTAAGGGCGCACTCGCACCACAGAGAAGTCATCTTACTCTTGTTCTTCGAGAGCCTTGATGATGGTCACTTATCATCGTCAGCAAAAAGACAACTAGTGCGCTTGGCGCAACGCAAGCAAAACCACGTATAAAAATAGAAATAAACGAGGAAGCAAGCGGGAAATAGGAAGAGAAAGAAAGGGGAAGATGAGGAAGAAAAATATCAAGAACAAGAAAGAGAAAGGAATAGATAAAGAGAGAGGAAGATATAAAGAGAGAAAAAAAAGGCAGAAAAAAAAACGGAAAAGGAGGAAAATAAGGAAAGCGAGGGGGGAAAGAAAAAAAAAACCGAAGAGAGAGAAAGCTGCCCAGCTACGCACTTTCTTCAGGCTAGGCGCTACTAGGGTGAAGATGCCTTAATTTTTTTTGTTTTATCTCTCTTCCTGTCTTCTGACCCACACGTGTGCAGGGTAGTACACCGGATGCTTTCTGGTTAACTGTCCTGCCTTCCCCTTTATCTCTCTCTCTCTACAGTGAACGAATGAAGGGAAATTTTGGCGAGGTGCCCGTTTTTCGTTAGCCACAACGAAATGAATCCAACAGACAATTATACCAAAGGAGGCATAGGGGATAGTGATTGCCGCACATAACTATAGCGTAGATATTTTGACGTAACTTTAAATGAAGTGAAGTGTATTTAGGAAATTAAAGCTTGTGAATTCGGATCCGACCTACAGTAAGGGTGGGATCTTCGTTCACTTTATTTCATTTCAGTTTACGCCATATTTACTGCAATACACACAATCGTAGATCCCAAGCTTTTCTCGGTCTAGTTATCTGTAAGGTTCATTTGGTTGTGTCTCTGTATACCGAAACTCTGTGTTGAATTTTGTCAAAACTTTCTGACAGAATACGCGCTTCGCTATAATAGAAAGGACACGAAACATAGAAAGGTAAAATAAAAAGGAAAGAATGGCGTTTGTTCTTGTGAGCTCGAACGTCGCTTCCAGCCGGCCCCCTCTTTTTTTCAATTTTTTTTTCACGCCTTAACACCATCGAAAGTCAATTCAATCTACGTAACGCCGCTGCTCGAAACGAACACAGAATGCACAAATAGCTTCGAAAAGGATGAAACGGCAGTTTCACTATCACCCCTTTTT
>JALIZH010016449.1:0-27509 GCA_030522465.1 Rhipicephalus appendiculatus | reverse complement strand
AAACAGTTCATAAGAAGATCAGGAGAAGATGTAGGGTTAACCCTTTCAGTCCCAGTGATTCCAATTGGAATCATAAATTATGTAGGTCAGTCAGCAAGCATCTGGTAAAGATAAAGCGTTGTTCTTCCTCAAGAGCCCGTATTTAGCATCTGCCCTACATGTGGTGTCAACATGGCACACACAATAATGCGACGTCACGTCTGAATGAAGAAATTACAGAAGCAGTTGTGCTGTTCGCGCATTTTGCTGAGGCAGCGTCTTCTTTCACTATGTAGAGATAGGGCATTTATTTTAGTTCTGTGCCGGAAATTTGAATTTTGGCTATTGGACATTATGCTATCCTGTCTAAATAACATTTTAAGTAATAAATGAAGTAAAAATTGTGGAAATATTATTAAATAATAATTATTTATTAAATTAATTGTCCCATTAATTACTCTTCACTGGAAAGTGTGAGCAAAGATTTTTTCAGTTTTTTTCGGACTACCACGATCATGTGCATCTCGAAATGTAAAAAACTAGTTGCTTACATTGAAAATAGTTAATTCGGGACTGAAAGGGTTAAGGAGATGATTATCCTTAAACAGGGGTTGACACTAGAGCTACCTCCTGGCCTTAGAGACACCCGGTTTTCCCGAATATTCTACACTTCATTCCTAACACGAGAAAAAACAAAACTAAGACTCTTTCCGCAGAACTAAATGCAGTGAATGAGTTATATTCGCAGCCTTCGTTGCAATCATATGCACCGAAATAAAGACAGCCAATCGGATTCTGGCCTGCGGCTCTCTGTTATGGGAGAAGCGATGTTGGGCCACATTTCCTGGGGCTTGCACTATCTCACGTCTGAGGCACCTTCTCTGACATATGCGGCAGCATGCTGCAATCGGTTCCGCGAAAGCGAGCCCTGAAGCCATTGACGCTGATCTTTTCATTGGTTACGCTTGTCTGCGCCTTTCATCCTAATATGGCCTTTGGGCGCTCATCTATCTCCGCAATCATTCATCTGCCAGCACCACCTTTTTCTTCGCTCCCGCTGTGACGCCTTAATCACGTATGTTTGCCCGTATTCTTAGATTCTGGATCCTGGACTGGGCATGAACTTGTGACATATTCGCGTTCCAAGACATGCATCCAATTAGTTCCCCTTCCTACTACTGCCCTATTGATCGATACAGTATGTGTTTGTTCTTCTAGTTCTTCAAGTATTTTTTTTCTTCTAAAGAAGAACAAATACTTGACAATATGGGGCTGCTCAAATAGCTGTCGCTTTCTCGCACCAATGGAAAAAATACAAAACCACCGAATAATGTCAGCATCTTGTTCTTGGAACTCTCGAAAATTTTCTAATTTCTGCTTAGATTTGAAACAAAGAACTTGTTTTCCAACTGGCTTGAACAAAAAAAAAGCGAAGGATAAGTCCTCTTGACGATAAGCTGTGCAAAAAACACATTTGTTTTAAGCTTGTGAATATTTACCAACGGGGCTGTCATACACACAGGATCAAGAAACAATGATATAAAGTACAATAGGCATTTAAGGGTTGTCCAGACATGTCTTTCAACCAAGGGATGATCACACAAACTGGCTGGTGTGGAAACTTGCCCAGTGTGTGACAGAAGGATTTGCGGCTGCTAGCGCTGTGCTTTGCCGATTAGGGTTTATTTTAAGTTTATGTTTGCCCTAGGTACACTACTACCTATTTTTTTTTCTTTAGTGATTATTCATGAATAACATGTGGCGTCATTACGAAATTCTTTCAACTGAACTGGGAGACGAGGTAATCAGCGGAAAGAGCTTGGTCAATTTTTACGACACACCATAGCTGCAGCTGTTCAATTTAAAGCTGTATAATATCATTAAGAGGGGGAAAGAAAGCGTATTTAAAAAAACGAATAGGAAAGGTACATCTTCACTTCCGTGAAGAAACGTAGTGCAGTGGCATTAACTATAATCCAATGAGGAATCTCAATTCCAAAGACGTAAGAAAAAAAACAGTTTTGGATCCAATTTGCTCCACCTTCAAGCATAGCTATGAAGCCAACTTCTTTTATCTGTTCATAATCAATCATGTTCAAGTATATCTTCAACGCAGATCCAATTATCTTTCCTTAACTAACGAGAGAGCAATTTTCAGCAACTCTCGAAAGGAACTTCAAAGTGGGCCCTCGCATTTTAGCAAGAGTGGTTTAAAGGTTCTTTAGTTTCAGAACACATTTGTACGCGCAGTCTACTGACAGCAGATCGCAGTTCTAGAAACAGCGCCTCATTGTAGACTTAGAGCCGGTAGCTTTGATAACCAATTTGACCAGTAACAGTAAAGAAACGCACAAATCTGAGAAATCTGAGAAACGCACAAATATGAGAAAAACTGGTCAGAAATTGTCAGCTTGCGGGACGCGTTGCATGGCAACACGTACGCATCCTGCAACCTGGCAACGTTGATCAATATGAGTGCAGTAAAAATTTGTGTTTGAGAAAAATTAAAGCGGACTCCCTAAAACAACTTCCTTGAGTACACGAGCACACCTCGGAGGCCATGCACTTGTACTCTAGAATCACAGGAAGTGCTTACAAAAGTAAGAACACGTTCTCACCTCCTCTCAAAGTGTCTTCATAGTTTTGTGTTTGAAGGTAGTTCGTCTCGGTATTTTATCGCGCGAGTGAGAGAAATTGCTGGCGCAATTCGTCTTGTGTGTTACATCTCTCTCGGTCGAAGAAGCATGATGGCGTACTGATGGTGGGATGCGTTGCATCGCTAGGGCAGCAAAATTGAACTTTGACCAAAAGGGGGCGCTCTCTAGAAAAAGGTCAGTAGGCGGCTCTCACTACTGTACGTGTTCTGATATCGGCGCCTTGATGATGTTCAGGTGACAGTAAACACAAAAACCTCTTCACTCTCTGAAGTGGCAGTATTCCCTTACAAGGACACTTTGAAATGTTACGTGAGATGAGATCCTAAAGTCATAAACTGCAAGCCTTACTTACATGACATTCCAATGAGTTGCTATTGCAGTAATTGCTTCACCCTTGCGACGAAACTGTGCCATCTTAGTTTTGTTTCAAGAACAATTGCACACCACTTAATGTGATGCAATTAGTTGGGAAGTGCTGTGGAGCCATGGCTTCTTTAATTGCTCGTCTGTCAAGTACTGTGGTATCTATAATCGTCCCACAATCTGAATATACATGTTTAAGCTATTATAACCTAGCTTCGTCTACATATTGAAGAAACTTGAATAGTGTCGGCGCCGTGGTTTTCCTGGAGAACAATTTCTCTGTTATCACATGTCAGTGTATAAGTTTTCGAGGAAACTCTAGCTTGGAAATTTCGATCTCAACAGCATGCATACTGAAAAAAAATCATTTCTTTAAGAAGCACTGGGCCGATACAGTTGAAGCTCAGTTCAGCCAAAGGGATTCATATTATTTCGTCAAAATTGGGATGCTTGCGAAATTGAGGAAGATATTTTTCAGGCCTTAGAAATCTGGAATACTAACGTTGCGTCGCCCCAAAGCTACCGCGGCATTTGACACTAATACATGCATGTGCCTGTGAAAAGTATGTGAGGGCAGCCACAGCATGAATTTCTCCTATGACGCGAAGTAGGCGGTCACGTCAGGTTAAATGAACGGTCAGGTCAAGCTGCCAATATTCAGTGGCAGGGAACAAGTATTTTTGCTTTTAGGTACAAAACCATTCACTGTAAAAACAATAGTATGTTCATAGCCAGCAGCGGGCCTTCAGAAAAGAGCGATTGCCACCAAAAAGTTTCTTGATGAATCAATTAGTTTATGGAAATATTAACGTACACAATGTTATTGCCTTCCTCTTCGTACTGCTAGCAAATGTGTGATGTTGTGATCGTGTTTGATGTTATGTGCAATTATTTCTCTTAGTGTGTTTCCCTCCGCATACCAATCCATACAGAATATAAAAGTTAGGACCTGTACATGTGAACTTATTTTACCTGTTTGAACTTATGCTCGACTATTTGTGACTCCTGTGCTGCTCAGTTGTGCTGCATTTGCACATGTTGTGCTCAGAAGTATAACATTTGGTGCACTTCTTCATATTATTTTTTGTTGCACATTTTGTTTGCCAAGCGAGAAGGAGTAATCAATGTCACCATAATGGCACTAACCTCTCCTCTTCATCGTTTCACCAAAATACAAAAACAGGGAGAACAAGGGCAATTAATCTACAAGCTCGGAAAGGAAGGATGGCGTGGGGATAAGCATTATTAATACCAAATTGTTGGGGTAATGTAGGAACAAAAATTCCGTGGAGACGATAAGTGCTCTCTGTGGTTAAATAACAAAAGTAACCACCGTGTTTCTGTGGCAGTATCTCTAGAAACAAAAGAACTAACAACTCACTACTATCCAGAACCATAGGATATGCAAAAGCGGTACTGACTCCGGCGTTCAGTCGCGTCAAAATAAAACTAGCGTCGCGAATAGGGTGGCTAGATGTTTTAACATAGTATCGTTACAGTCCATATCCTATTAAAAGCCGTTTGTGATAAAGTTCGAAAGAAATCGCGGCATTTTTGCTCATTCATTCATATGTTAACTGGTGGTTAACACGTTTTTTGAAATGTTCCCGTACATTTCTTTTCTTGTGAGACAATAATTTCTGGCCTAAAATAGCTATTCCTCTTTGAACAGGCTCTACAACTTCACTTTCTCGCAAAAAAAGCGAGGACTTTCATCAAGATACGCCCGGTGGTCGTTTCGTAAAGCCATGACTACTCCTTATGTGCCGCGCACGCACGCACACAGTGTTGAAGCAGAGAAATCGGAGTTGACCCGCCAATCTAAAGCTTGGTATTTCAGAAGAAAATGAACTTGCGTAACTTAATTTCGTAAGCACCTTTATGAAACACGCAACTTCATTCAATATTTCTCACTCCTTGTTTCCAATTCCGAGCTGCTGAGGTAGGCGCGCGAAGCTTTCTGTCGACCTGAACCACGTGGCTAGAAACTTACGAAACAGGGTGACATTAGGAAACAGGCCAACAGGCGTCACTGATAACTCCCAATAAGCCTTCGAAGCGTTCGTTCCTTTAGTAAGGCGAGGACATGCGGCATCAAGCTAAGCGTTATCACCATTGAATTTCTGTGGATGCACGATACCTTCGAAATGGAGAAAGTACGTTGACTATTTAAAAAAGCCTGAGGTGCTGCGTAATGCATTGGGCACAATGAGCTGACTTGAATGCCCGAATAAGCTGAGTCACTTGAAGTTCGTGCTCTTCGCTCCAGAAACACGCAGGGAATGCAAGCGTCTTTGAAGTAGATATGGAAGCATTCGACATGCCGAGTACGATCTGCGGTTAGCGTACCATGGTATTTGTGCGGGCTTCCTGAACAATCAAGGTCTAATGTCTTGTGCATACGCTAATGTATCAGCCTAATATGTACGGGGTCAATTTAAAATATTTCGTGGTGCTTAAAACTTAAAATATTTCGTTGTAGTTAGTTATAGACACCATTTACCGCTGGCGGTATGCAGATCTGTTTTTCATTGCGCAATGCTCCTACATTTTCTTTCGATTTGAAAACTGCCCTTGAGACGCGCACGAAATAGGCGCCCCTTTCTGTACCCACTCGTGATGGGGAACGAAAAAAGAAAGAAAAGAACACCGCCCACACCTCGAGTCAGACGCCACCACGTGGCAGGAGACGCAGAGGGGTGATTCCGTGCGCCGCACTTTAAAAAAGAAGAAATATTTGAGAGCATTGGGTTCTGCGCTGTCGACACTTGCGGCGCGCTGCTCAAACACAAAGGCGTAACAACTGTGATAGCTGTTCATTGACGCTTGTCCTGTGTATACCTGCGCGTCCTTTTCGAGCGTCCCTCTGTGTTTCAGCGGGAAGCTGCAAGTATCGAGCTGCTCGTCGATCTTCGTGTGACAATCCAATGTCTCGCTATCGCATTCATTGCTTCGCCCTGGCGGCGAAACTGTGACATTTTTGTATACATAATTTCAGTGAACAAAGTTCACTATTAATGAAATGAAATAAAACAGCAAGGAAAGAGAAGCTGTCAGTTTTTAGTTACTTGCAACAATATGAGCGATTGTGGCTCGCCATTCTGTTAGACTTAGCAAAAATAGTGACGACTACTTGTATATACAATATTCGGTACTCAGAACGGGGAGTCGAAGAATTATGCATAAATTGCGCAACGTAACTTACGGTACTACAAGTTTTGAACTCTAGTGTATAGACGATGCAAAATGCTTGAGGCCCCTTATCCTACCCATTGGATTTCTTGCACTCATTTGCTCACCTACATCGAATAAACTTTCGTATTCTTCAAACAGCTCGACGTTTTCCGTAATCAGTGGCTGAATGAAATGGTATGATTTTTATGCAGGTAATTTCTCTCGGAGTAATTCCATTTAATTTATTTCTTCGTGGACGTCAAATCACTTCACGCGCTAAACTTGCTCACATGAGCTGGTGTTGATCAGTTTGGTTGCACCGACTAAAATGGATGCGAAGAGAGTCAACTCAAGTTCCTTGTTCCATTTGCCCATTTATAAGCCGCGCATATAATTGCGGAACAAATGGCACAATCACCAAAAAAGTCACCGAAGATGCGATATTGCCTCATGTGAATTCTCAGCGCAGCCGTTGAGTTTGATTCCGCGATAAGTTGACGCGCTACGGCTTCGCTCGCCGCAGCAGGCAGCGCGGAAGTTAGCGCATGAGTGCGTTCCACAACAGTCGCCGCAGACAGGCCTTCGTCTATGCGGCGCTTTATGCCCATATATGGCATTGGTGGACGCCCTCACTAGATGCTTTAATAATGACATCATGGGCGACCGCCCCACGGCGCGGACTACTGTGGCGCCGCGTGTGGCCGCCGTGGAGTTCCCGATCTCACGACTGTCGTTTCCTCCTCCTGATGTTCTCCTCGCTTTCGCCATCTTTCAGCCTCATTCACTCTGCCGGAACGACGACGTTGATGACACTCAATGCACAAACAGACGCCGAACCGCTGCGCTCTAAAACTTGCTTACTATGGGCGACCTTGTGCCTGGAAAACTAGAAGCTCAATATATTAAGTGTCCGCTAGAGCGTTCTCCACACAAAGTGTCCCATTAACCAACGCACTTCTTATCCCAAGCCTCGCAGGTCAACCCCCTTTTAAATACGAATGCATTTCATAGTCGGGCTATGTCAGGCATTCGGCGTTGTGCGGCGTTGGCGTTGTCCGCGGCAGGTGTTTTCTCTCCGCTCTGAGTGCAGAGGAGGAGCGCGCTCTGACGCGTGAGGGCGCTCGCATTTTGGGAGCTCGACGGAGCTATATATGAAAAAAAAATTAAAAAAAAAGAGAGTGAGTGGAGAGGAGGAGCGCCCTCTGACGCGTGAGGGCGCTCGCATCGCGGCAGCTCGGCGGAGCTATATATGAAAAAAAAATTTAAAAAATAATAATAATAAAACACAAAAAAAAGCAAAAAAAAGGCGCTGCGCCGTGCTCCCGACCGGGCGGCAGAAATTAGGCGCCTTTTCCTTCTTCGAACCACAACCACCACATATAAATGGAGTGAAGCGCGCGCGAAATGCATTCGCATTTCCTCACGATTCCCTTCGGGGAAGGTGGGGGCATTTTTCATGCCCGTGTCGCCGTGCGTGGGAGACATGCGTTTCGCTGTCGCAAGAAGTGCGAGCAGGCACGAGGCATTGCAGACGCTAACAAAGCATCTCGCTGAGCTCCACAGTCGCTCGGTTTCGTGCTCGTTCGCTCTATCGGTTACGCCTACGCCAACGGCGACACCGCTCAACGCAGGCACAGGTTGCCTGAGAGTGGTGATATAAAACTTCCGATCTGACTACCTTCTAATTTTGAAACACTTAGCTTTCATCCTTGCTGTGGCTTTCTTCCGTTTCGCTGACACACGGCCACTTCGTCTCAGGAGACGTGAAAATTGATCGGATGTGTCATGTTGCTCTCCCCGTAATTTCCTGCGTGCACGGCTGAATGAGAAAAAGAAAATGAATTGAAACTCTTACGCAAAATAGAATGTGCACGCTAAGCGCGCGCTGCCTGTATACGCACGTGCTGCCTCTATTTCGTTGTCTAACCACTTCGTGGAGTTCCTTAAGAACTGAGAGCTTCCTACCACGTGGCGTTCTGGTATGTCCCATTACACAAGATTAAGCCAAGAAGACTCTGCATGCAGGGAAGCCGCCACGTGCTTTCTGAAGGGTAAAACACAAAGTTATGTGAAACAACGGCATAGTCATTCGACATGCGCGATAGAGAGCCTGCGTGCCTTAATCCTTCTTTGCTTGTATTCGGGACTGTAATCTCCGGATTTAGAGCAACAGGCACAGCGCACGTGGAGCGTATACATGTGAGTGAACTACCGATGGCAAAATCTATGCCAACTGAAACCTGACGGCTGAATTCCAAACAATCAGTAATCATTTCGAAGCAAGACGGGAGAACGTTTGTGCGCTGCCGACATGGATGTCTGCAGTGCTGCCGTGTCACCCCCCCCCCCCCCCGCCCCCGTTTCCAGGATTGGCTCCCAGCGCTGCATATTTCATGAAGTTCGCTGACTGCGACGTATGCAAATTCGCCTAACGCATAAATTTTTTAACTGGCCTTCGAAGAATTCCCCTATTAGAGCGTGACGTGAAATATTCCACTGGTGCATTTTAACGATGCCTCAACCCAAACAAGCAAGTATGCATGCATGGATACATGCAGGCAAATATACATACATACATACATACATACATACATACATACATACATGCATGCATGCATACATGCATGCATACATACATACATACATACATACATACATACATACATACATACATACATACATACATACATACATACATACATACATACATACATACATACATACATACATACATACATACATATATACATACATACATACATACATACATACATACATACATACGTACGTACGTACGTACGTACACTGCATTCACCGCGGTGGTACAGCGGCTACGGTTCTCACCTGATCACATGAAAGGCGTGGGTAAGATAGGGGTTGCCTGCAGTCGCTTCCGACGGAAGCTTAATACTAGAGCCCCGTGCACCGCTCATTAGTGCCGCTCCGAATCGGCACAACTTCGCTTGCACGTGCCTATGATGTTCAGAGGGTGAATTGGGTAAGCAGTGTACCACTGTGGAAATGTGGAAGCCCCTAATGTCTAACCAGGTACGTATCATGCGACAAAAATTCTGCTGCTATCGGTGTTGCAACTAATGACTTCGAGAATTACCAAATGGGATTCTGCGTGGATCTTTTTTTTTCTCTGAGGGCCTCTCACCAGGTCAGTGGGGGATGAAATAACTTTTTAAAATGGAAAAATTGGAAAGGATTGGCTCTCTTTCATAGGTGGCAGACATCAGTCTTAGTGCTCTGGTGGCATCCTCGGCTTACCGAAAGGCTTGGAGCTGCGCTTCTGGGTCTGAGCTTAGAAGTGCGCTTTCCCTCGACTCTCCGTTATTATATCTTCTATTTAGCCCTGGCACTTTGAAGCATGCCCACAATATATGATACAGGTCCGTCCTTTGTTCTCACCAGGTCGCATAATTTTTTTTTTGTTAACCAATGAAAGTTGCTTTGTGCCCAATGAGGAGCATTATGCCCCTCAATAATTTTTACATTTGGTTCCAAGCGCCGCGAAACTGTGATGCGACGATACGAGCTTGAAACCCTTGCCACTCGCCCCGTGCAGCCTTCGCAAGCCAAATTCCTTCGCTGACCTCTTCGGCATTGGAGCCGGAGGATTGCATGACGCAGACCCATTAACACGTCATGCGGATGCACGGTCACATTCACATGACGTGCTCGACATTGCGTACGCATGACGTGCCCGAGCCAGAGCAATCCCCCGAGCACGCGAGCGATGTTGTCGCGCTGTGTCAGCGTTCTCTGTGGCCTACTGCCTGTTTATGCGTGATGGATCCCTCGGTGCGGGCACGGTTGGAGAGGCTGATACGGATCATGTATCCTTCCGTTACACACCGCGTCGCATAGGTTAGACTGCTGTCAGAAACGGACACAAAAAATCGAAGGACGCTTTGTGCATTCCAAAGTGTGTTCGGCGAAAGCTTGTGGCCATTCGACTGACTATGCCAAGTCTTTTTTTTTTTTTTTTTTTTTTTTTTTTTTTTTTTTTTTTTTTTTTACACTCTAAATGGGATGGGACACAACCGGCAATATGTGCATGTTTTCTTTTTTTTTATCTTTTACCGCAAATCGCAGTGAGACGCGAGACTAATCTGCCCTCGTTGGCATGCGTTCGTATTTTCTCGCGCTTTCCGCATCGTGCAAATTAACGCCATCCGCGTTTCAGCGTTTAATTGACGGATACTTTGTAAATTCCAAAGTGTATTCCCGCGAACGCCTGTGTCCATTGAGACGGGGTCGGTCAGAATGGAACGCGATGCGCGCGTCTCCCTCCTTGCATGATTGGAAACGCTGGGCACAGCGACGCTACGCAAGAAAAGCGCGAGCGCTGTAGAGCTTGACGCGACCTGGCGCCCGTTTGCGCACCCCGGAGGCCACCTGGCACCGTGCCAGGGCTCGGACGGAGGGAAGTACGGACGGACGGATGGACGAATGGACGGACGGACACGGACGGACACGGACGGACGGAAGGACGGACGGAAGGACGGACGGAAGGACGGACGGATGGGCGGAGGGATGGACGGACGTGAGCATGAGACATTAAAGGCTTTCGCCTTAAAAACGTGCCAAGCGTTTCTAGGTCTGGCACCTGCACGACGCTGGAATGGTGAAAACCCGAACGCATGCGGAAGGGAGGCAGATGAGTCTTGAAACTCGCTGCGATTCAAAGTAAAAAATAAATAAGAAACAGGCATACATTCCGCTGTGTGTTGCTGTTGCTTATTTCACTCAACATTCAGTCATTTATTCAACCAAGAAATTACACAAATAACGCAAGTCGCCTTGAATAATACTCGCAGTGTCACGCACTACTGTGGGTGACGTCACAGCACAGATGTCTACGTGGGGGAGTCACGTCAAAGCACGGATAACCATGCATGCCATTCCTTGTCGTATGTCATCCAATCCACCTTGGGGCGCACGCCCGCGAGGCGGCGGGCTTGAAATTTCAGCTTGAAATTTGACCTATTTTCTCGGCGCATAGCGTTGCCAATTTTTCAGGCGTAGTCGTATGCATTGCGCTCATCAGCTAAAAAAAAATGGACACTTTGTAAATTCCAGGCTGTGTTCGACTAACGCCTGTGCCCATTGAGACGGGGTTGGTCTGAAAGGAACGCGATGCGCGCGTCTCCCTTCTTGCATGATTGGACAAGCTGGGCACAGCGACGCTACGCAATCAAAGTGCGAGCCATGTAGAATCCGACGCGACCGGCGTCCATTGGTGCGCGCCGGCGGCCACCTGACACAGTGCCAGAGCACGGGCGGACGGACGGGCGGACGTGTGCTTGAGACATTAAAGGCTTTCGCCTTAATAGTCAGACCTGGTGCGGGGCCCTTTAGGTCGAAGTGGACATATCATTACGGGAGCTAGAGGAATATCAAATCACGCAAAATGACAGCGACTGCACCCGTGTCTTCCTTCTTTCTGTGCTCTCGCATAATCTTTTTGGACTGTACGCGCGATGTTATAGCCGGTTTAGACTAGAGTACTGGCGTGTCGAGTGGTCTGATACATCACTGTGACAACCAGATGGATAGTGGTCACGATCAAGAAGAATGCTTTTGGTCTGCTTTAAATTGCAACCTGGTCGACTGTTTTAGTTAAATGCTATGACAATCAATTGCGTTCAAACATAGGCTGGCTCAGAAAGCTCTTGCATTGTGGGTATTGATTCAAGTGCACATCGCACACTATGAATCACCAATTATTTTTTCCAGTGAATAACGAATGAATAAACTTTATTTAAAATAAAGTCCGCCAGTTACCTTCCGACGAGGCGTGGGGAAGAGGCGATGGACCCCTGTGCCCTTCCCCCTATCCGTCGATGATGATGGCGGTTCCTCAGGTGACGGCTCGAAGTCCTTGGACCCGGGCGGCATCTTCGGCTTGTCGGACGGCCCAAAGCTGGTCGGAAAGCTTGTCGCTGGTGAGTGCCGCCTCCCAGTGGCAGCGACGCCGACGCAGCCCTATCCGCAATAGTGACCATAGCCGCGGCGGCGGTCGGCCCCTGCCCTCGCGCGGTGGTAGCAGCAAAGATTGGTCTCGGAATTTGTCCCTGCCTAACATTCGTCGCGTAGTGAGCTGCGGCAGCGACATTAACTCTCCCGGAACAATCCCAAAGCGTGTGCCGCTGTTTTCCAAACAATTTATTCTTGTGTCCACCTTCTCGATCGCACTTAGTAGAGCGCCTTTGCCTTGTCAAGAAATGCGGTGCATTAAACAAACAGTAAATTGAAGCAAAAATTTAACTGTTCCCTTCGCTCGGTGCGTTGAGTAAACATGGCAGGCGATTTAAATTGCAGAAAGACCAACGTGTCCTACGTCACTAATTGCGTCATGCTGCGATACTATGTGATATACCTGTGACGTTACAGAGGTTGAAAATTTGTGTCGGCATCACATAACATTATCAGTACACATTGTTGCTTTGATAACAGCTGGCCGATTCCCAGGGGAAGCACACCATTAGTGAGCTCCGGAAAGCTTCGAAGTTGTGGGAAGCAGAAACAATGCAATTTATTGAGAGCTATAGGAATCACCGTGATATACCAACTAGCCCAAGCCGCCACCCTTCTAAGTTATTGAGAACGTCAATCTAATTTAATGTGTGTCTCTCATACTACGGATCGTTACGTTTCGGAAAAACTCCCGTCCTTGTTGGTTTCTTCAATTTGAAAGACTGTCCCTAGGCATAATATATGTACATAATTATGACAGGAATTTGTTGCTTTGTAGATTGTGAACCAGAGTTTCACATGCTCTGCACATATTACGGAGAACGTTATACGCTACGAAACGAAAAAACAGCGCGAAACACGGGACAGTGAAAGAGACGGACCAAGCGCTGAACTAACAACCAAGGTTTTATTCCACACATGGGGGGTATATATAGCACACGCTACATGAAAGGAGGGAGAGGAGAACAGTGACATGGAACTTTTGTTCATGAAATCTTTGTATGCATCTAGAAAAAATATAGTGAAGAGGCCATCATCAACTTGACAGATATGCAATTTCCCTGGTGAGGAGCGCTAACGAAGGGACACTCACGCACATGTCACCTTTCTTGTCAATGCAAAACGCCTCATAGATCTCACGTGCTCGTTGATCACTGTATCGTCATCTTGCATTGATTAAACATTGTTTGACAGCCGCAAACGGAGCTATGCGCAGCTAAGTGGCTGCCAACAGAACCCTGCATAAGGTTGCGGTGTTCCCTGAGACGGTCATTTATACAGCGGCCTGTTTGCCCAATGTAACAGCGACCGCATGAGAGGGGGATTTCATATACCGCGTTAAAACAGCATTCAACAAACTTATTAGCGTGTTTCTTATCACACACGCGAGGCCCTTTGTCCTCTCTGTTCACCTTATGGCACATACTAGACTGTTCTGCGCATACTGTTCTGCGCATTCCAAACTTGTCAAGCGAGCGATTGCCAAATCTTGTTTAGGGGCAGCGTTGACGCGATCATGCCATCACACAATGTGCACTAGCTTTGACTCGCAGGTGCGCAGACTGCGCATGGCAGGCTACCCGGACAACTTACTGTGTTCCATAGCCGAAGGTCTTCTAGAAGACTTAAAACAGCCAACGAAACCGACTAGGTTTCAAGAAAAGAGCCCACTTTCAAAAACAGCGGCCATTCCGTATTTGCACAGGGTGTCGCATTGTTTGAAAAAAGGTAGCACAAAAAGCAGGCATCAGAGTTGTTTTTTCAGCAAGAAACAAGTTGTCTAGTATGTGCCATAAGGTGAACAGAGAGGACAAAGGGCCTCGCGTGTGTGATAAGAAACACGCAAATAAGTTTGTTGAATGCTGTTTTAACGCGGTATATGAAATCCCCCTCTCATGCGGTCGCTGTTACATTGGGCAAACAGGCCGCTGTATAAATGACCGTCTCAGGGAACACCGCAACCTTATGCGGGGTTCTGTTGGCAGCCACTTAGCTGCGCATAGCTCCGTTTGCGGCTGTCAAGCAATGTTTAATCAATGCAAGATACTTCGACGATACAGTGATCAACGAGCACGTGAGATCTATGAGGCGTTTTGCATTGACAAGAGAGGTGACTTGTGCGTGAGTGTCCCTTCGTTAGCGCTCCTCACCAGGGAAATTGCATATCTGTCAAGTTGATGATGGCCTCTTCACTATATTTTTTTCTAGATGCATACAAAGATTTCATGAACAAAAGTTCCATGTCACTGTTCTCCTCTCCCTCCTTTCATGTAGCGTGTGCTATATATACCCCCATGTGTGGAATAAAACCTTGGTTGTTAGTTCAGCGCTTGGTCCGTCTCTTTCACTGTCCCGTGTTTCGCGCTGTTTTTTTTCGTTTCGTTGATCATGTACCAACCGGCCCAAATCAGCACCTTAGTTATACGCTAAAGAACATTTTGTAGCAATCGATCAAATACCGAGCCTGTGGTACTCGGTCGACAAACATTGCAGCCCGGTGCTTATATTTTATGCGACCACAAATATTTGACAATGAAGCTATGTTTGTGGATAATTCACCGGAGTCGGCGGTGTAACGCTGGTCACTGGAGCTTACAGTGTGGCGACAGCGGAACTCGGTAGAAAGAGTGTAGTGCTGCGCCGTACCGAGGGAGGCCTGGCGGAAAGGGGGAAGGCAGTGCCTTGTCGAGAGGGGCGAGAGTTAAGCTTTGAGGAAAGGGAAGAACCAAAGGGAGACATTCCAGGAGGGGCCAGGGTGAGGACCGGTAGCGAGAGACTGTTACTGGCAAGGCCAATGGAAAGAAAAGAAAGCGAAGCAGTGAGCGGGGGAATGTGAAGAACGTGAAAGTCGTGAGATTCGGAACGCTGACGGGCTGAGCGAGAGTGGTCAGCTAGCCAGAGAGCACTACGTTCGACCTGAGGAACCAGACGGACCGAGTTGGTGCCACCAGACAAGCCGCGACGAGCAGCTGGTCCTGTGTCAGATGGGATGTCCATGACCAACCAGCTGCCGAAGGCGTGGCCATGGTGCTGGGTCTGTTCGGGTCCGGCACAACCGATTGCTGAAAGTGGGGCCTCGATGCTGCGCATGTTCCGGTCGGGCACGACCGCTTGCTGAGCGTAGCCATGTCCAGGAATTCTGGACATCGACAACTAGCGCCATCGCTTGTGTAGCTGCCGAGTGTGCAGCGTCACTCAATGGGAAACCACTTTTAAACATTAATTACAGTGCAACGCCACAATATACACTTAAATAACTCCATGTATATAATCTGGGCGCCATTATCTCACAATGCAAGCAATTTCGCTTTATTCCCATAAAAATTCTGGGTTCGAGGACCACTTTTATGCGCTATGTAAAACTCCATAGGAGAGAGTTTAGAAATTTATATAAGAACAATGTGCCTTCACCTGCTTAAATCACTGAAATTACATAATGTCCATGACTCACTTGTTCGTATATGTGAAATTTGGCTGACGTTGACGAAGTTTCTGAGGTTTGACGGGCACTTTTGAAAAGGTGCATTGCAGTGAAACCACCTTATAGGAGGGAAAGCGCTTTATAGTGCTTTCCGTTGCCCCAGAATGCGAGAAAATTTCACAGCTTTTTTATGTAAGGTTGTTTTTCTTGAAGCTGCTCAACCTAGGCAGGGTACGAATACTATGGAGATCTTAAGTTCATAATTAGCAATGACAAGTATTTGGTTAACTAAATAACCAAAAATGAGAATATGGCTTTGCAGTTCAAAAGAAAAAGAATGAACAACACACATTGATACTGATACAAATTTTCCTCCATTGAGTATAAGTAATTAAACGTACTGATGAATATAACGATTTATTTACAACTTATGGGTGAAAGCGGTCAGTATAAATGGACCTAAATAATATATACATATTTATAGATCGCACTGCAATATGTACAAGTTATCGTCGCATGTAAGTAAATAGCAGTAGTGATTGTCAAAGCTAATTTATTTTAAGTATTTTAGTTTGATTAGTATGGATAATTATTAAAATTACAATGACCTCCCCAGAACTCACATCCACTGAGACTTACTCAGCAGTGTTAATGCACATTCGCACCCTGTCGATATAAGTAATCACTTGTAATAACAAATTCAGCCATTTTAAGCGTAGAATAGAAGGCTTTAACTTACAAGGATCTATAAACGGTATTCAATGCATGAAATTGCGATCCGAGACAGATAACAGCACGGAATTGTTCTTAGTGATAGCTAACGATAATTAGTATTCAGGAATGATTTTCGGTGAAAATCTGTTCAACCTATCTATTAAAGTGTCAAGAGAAGGGTATTTAAGAGGTGATGATTAGACTTTATCAGTGATAGATCTAGGCAATCATGAAGTGCGGGTAGATAGATAATCAGTAATTATTGGACGATATTATTGCAATGTACTAAATGAAAACATAGACGGTGAGGCTGAATAAATTGAGTATGTCTTGCTTGTTGGCAATTAGAGGCTTTGTATACTAATTAAAATGATTATTTATTTTTAATAGACATGCTGTTTAAGCGTTTCGTTAGGCCGTGCGCGCCGCGGACAGAAAATAATAATAATAATAATAATAATAATAATAATAATAATAATAATAAAAAAGTGGATGACCCTCTCCAGTGACATCGCGGGTCTGTGTCTACCGCGCATTGCCCGAGGGCGCCGCTCGCTCACTCGCTCTCAAGGTCCATTGATTTGAGCCGTTGATCAAGCTACCGGCCAACCCCTACGCCAGCGTTCAATAAACACTTTACAACAACAACAATAACAGCAGTAATAATAATAAGGTATAACAATAATACATTGTTCTTCTTCTTCTTCTTCTTCTTCTTCTTCTTCTTCTTCTTCTTCTTATTATTATTATTATTATTATTATTATTATTATTATTATTATTATTATTATTATTACTATTATTTTGTCAAACACGAAATTTCTTTTAAAAAATGAGCACTTGTCCTATTAGAGTCGTCACGAATGTGAACAAGGCATGGTATACTATAGATATTGCACCAGCCACGCGTTTTTGTGAGCCACCTGCGATTTCATTGGTGGCTAAGTATTCCACAAAAAAGCGATCTGTTTAAACTTGGTCGCGTTAAACAGCTCGTTTTGCAGAGAATCCGGTGTCGGAGCTGGTGTCGGCGTCTTTCGTTGTGAGCCAAAAACAAGCGTTGCCTGTGGGCAAAAAATTCCAGATAGATGCAAATAAATAAACAATATGAACATTCGGCTCGTGCGGAAATCGAACCAGGGACTTCTGCATGGAAAACAGGTTTTCTACAACACGGCCACGACTGTGCTTGAAACTGTTTCGAAAAGAAAAACCTATAATAATGTCACGTTGTGCGAGGATCCCCCTTAACACATGTAATATTCCGTGGCAGATGCGTAGAATAGCGCCAGCGTCACACATCTGGATTGCACAATGAATGGTTGCTTTAAATACTCATCAATAAGCGCGTCATGCACCCCGCAGGGGCGTCTGCGCAAGCAGGCGTTTGGTGTGTGGCGACACCACGGACCCGAGCTAACGGGGGTTTCGACCCCTCCCACGCCTAGCCGTGCGTGGCTGAGCCGTGTCCGGGGAAAAGGGGATCCTGGGGGTTGAGCCGAAGCCGGGTGATTGGACCTTTAAGGCCCCCCGGCAGAGGCAACACACCCCTTTGGCCCCGGCTTCACGTAGACGGCACCCCCTGGGCTGACCCACCCAGGGGAAATCGGCAGTCGCCTTTTCCTATCTCTCTCTCTCTAGATCTTCGTCTTTCTCTCTCTCACTTCTTACCTTTCCTGTCTACTTCTCCTTCCGTTTACTTCCGATCTTTCCTGGCGGCGAGGGTTAACCTTGTGTAGTTGCTCAAACTTGGGTAATTATATTCGGTTATAGTGGCAATGTACGGCTGGCGTCTGCAGTCCTATACAAGTACTTCAGCGTCCCCTAGTTGGACTCCATGGTGGGTGGTCGCCATTGCTGCCGAAACAAACAAACATATCATGGGAACACCCTCATTTCCCCGTCTACTTGATCGTCTCCCTCACAAAAGGGTACGCACCGAAGAACTATCACGCTTCAACCGCCCCGAACTATCCTTCCCCAAATTCCACGTTATTCATTGTGAAACACCAGATAAACAAGCCAGATCACTCTCCCCATTTCTTGTATCAAGGTCGCTGACCGAAGTCTTCGGACTAGGTTACAAGGTGACTAAGATGGCAAGCGGTGACCTACTGCTCGAGCTACCTGAAAAACACCACTTTGAAAAACTTGGCAATCTAGCATCCTTTGGCAACATTCCAATCTCTGTTTCGCCTCACCGTTCAATGAATACCTCGCGCGGAGTCGTCTCAGAAGCAGACCTCCTCCAGCTGTCCGAACAAGAACTCCTAGAAGGGTGGAAAGATCAAAATGTCACCGATGTGAGACGAATCATCATCAGACGCGACAACAAAGAAATACCTACCAAGCATCTCATTTTAACATTTGCATCCAGTGTACTGCCTTCAGAATTAGAAACCGGTTATATCAAACTTGCCGTCCGCCCATACATTCCCAACCCCAGACGATGCTACAAATGCCAGCGATTTGGCCACGGCTCCCAGACCTGCCGAGGTCAAGAAACCTGCGCAAGATGTGGAGACCAAGGACACCCCTCTGATAATTGCACAAGCACACCTCACTGCGTCAACTGTGACGGTGATCACGCAGCCTACTCCCGCTCTTGTCCGAACTGGAAAAAAGAAAAAGACATAATAACTCTCAAAGTAAAGGAAAACATTTCGTTCAAGGAAGCGCGTAAAAGGTGCGCACCTTTCTACAACACACCCTATGCTGATGCGGCGCGCCGGGGGGCAACGTCGCACCGGCCCCCGCCACTCCTTCGGCCTCCACAGAGAGAGCCGTCGGCTGTGGCGCCTGCCCCCAAGGCGGCAGTAGTTAAGTCTACTCCGCCAACTCGCGAACAGGGACTGGCGACTCCAGGGTCGTCAGATCCCAAGGCCTCGTCTCACCAGGCGAGGCCTGAAACCCGAAACACCGGCCCGCACCTGCGGGCATCCAGTGCCTCCCAGGAGGCAATGGACATCACGGTACCCGTGGTACCAAAAGGTCGGCGTAGCTCCTTGGAGCGCGCCAAGAAAACAAAAAAGCCCATAACGGGGCCCGATGAAGGCCCTGTTACCTGAGTTCCGACTTCCCGTCTAAACAACAGATACCTGTCTCTCGTCACACAGCATTACTTTACTCTCATGATGAACACACAAATTATACAATGGAACGTCAGGGGCCTTCTCAGGAACCTCGACGATGTCCAAGAACTTCTACACAAACATTCACCTAAAGTGCTGTGTGTACAAGAAACACACTTAAAATCCAAACACACCAACTTCCTACGTAGTTACATTATTTTCCGAAAGGACCGAGATGAAGCCTTGGCATCATCCGGAGGTGTAGCCATTATAGTTAATCAAGGGATTGCATGCACACACTTCCCACTTCAAACATCCCTTGAGGCAGTGGCTGTTCGAGCTGTCCTTTTCAATAAGCTCGTCACCATTTGCTCTCTGTATATACCTCCACAATACCAACTGCATAAACAAGAATTCCAGTCTTTAATAGATGAACTTCCCGAACCATATCTTGTCCTAGGGGATTTTAATGCACATAGTAGTCTATGGGGTGACTCTCGCTGCGACGCTCGAGGTCGCCTAATTGAACAGTTCCTTTTCTCTTCCGGCGCGTGTCTCCTAAACCGAAAAGAGCCAACATATTATAGCCTCGCTAACAATACCTACTCGTCCATAGACCTCAGCATTGTATCTCCACCGCTTCTACCCCTACTCTACTGGAAAATCATAAATAATCCTTTTGGAAGTGACCATTTTCCTGTAGTTCTGAGCACACCAATATCAAATGAATGTCCTCCACAGGTTCCTAAATGGCTCACAGACAAAGCTGATTGGGAACAGTTTTACAAGATTACTCGACTTAAATGGACCGACCTATCTGGTTTAAGCATAGATGCAGCTGTACAGTTCTTTACAGCTTTTCTGACGGACGCTGCAGTTAAATGCATCCCGCAAACATCTGGAAAGCCGGGCAAGCGACGTGTCCCATGGTGGAACACTGAATGTCGAAATGCGCGCCGGAAGCAAAATAAAGCATGGAAGCTGCTTCGGGACTCTCCGACAGCGGAAAACCTTACAAACTTTAAAAACATAAAGTCCCAAGGCAGGAGAACCGCGCCGGCAGGCCAGGAGAGAAAGTTGGCAAAAGTTCTTATCAGGCATCAATTCATATACACATGAGGGGGAAAGTCTGGAACATGGTTAGTAGGGTAGTAGGAAGAGAAACACATTCACTCCCTCTCGTAAACACACAAGGCGACAGCTTGGAAGACCAGGCGAACTTCCTAGGCGCCTACTTCGAACAGGTCTCCAGCTCGTCCCACTATTCGGACGCTTTTAAACAGCATAAAGCGAGAATAGAAAAGCAGAAACTAGAACGCAAATGTACAAAATATGAGGCATACAACCAACCTTTTAGCTTGGCGGAGCTACAGACATCGCTAAACTGCTGCAGCAATTCCGCCCCAGGTTCTGACCGTGTGGTCTATGAAATGTTGAAAAACTTACCCCTCGCAACGCGAAATACCTTACTTTCTCTGTACAATACCATATGGTTTTCTGGCGAGATCCCCTCTGCCTGGAAGGAGGCCATTGTAATTCCCATTCTAAAGCAAGGCAAGGATCCATCTACCGTTACCAGTTACAGGCCAATCGCACTAACAAGCTGTCTGTGTAAACTTTTCGAAAAGATGATTAACCACCGACTTATACACTTCCTGGAAACGAATAACCTATTGGACCCACACCAGTGCGGATTTCGCGAGGGCAGATCCACCACTGACCACCTGTTACGTATCGAGGCACAAATCCGTGACGCTTTCGTCCATAAACAATTTTTTCTCTCGGTGTTTCTCGATATGGCAAAGGCTTACGACACCACCTGGCGCTTTGGCATACTACGAGACCTGTCACACCTAGGTGTCCGAGGCAACATGCTGGCTATAATCGAAAGTTATTTGTCCAATCGTACGTTCCGTGTACGAGTGGGGAATGTCTTGTCTCGAACATTTGTCCAGGAGACTGGAGTGCCGCAAGGTGGTGTCCTGAGTTGCACACTTTTTATTGTAAAAATGAATTCCTTGCATCTGTACATTCCACGCAATATGTTTTATTGCACATATGTCGACGACGTGCAGATCGGTTTTAAATCGTGCAATCTCGTAATGTGCGAGCGGCAGGTTCAACTTGGTTTGAATAAGGTAACCAAATGGGCAGACGAGAACGGGTTCGGCTTTAATCCGCAAAAGAGCACGTGCGTGTTATTTTCAAGAAAGAGAGGCCTCCATCCCGATCCGGACATTGACCTGCACGGTGAGCGGCTAGCTGTGAAAACCGAACACAAATTTTTAGGCATAATTTTAGACATGAAGTTAACATTCATACCCCACATCAAAAAATCTCAAAAACAAATGCCTGAAAGCTATGGATATACTTAAGGTCTTGTCGCGGACATCATGGGGCAGCGATAGAAAATGTCTAATTAATCTTTATAAAAGCCTCATACGCACGCGCCTAGATTATGGGGCGATCGTCTATCAGTCTGCGGCACCAAGCGCCTTGAAAATGCTTGACCCAGTCCATCATTTGGGCATTCGTCTTTCCACGGGTGCTTTTCGCACCAGCCCCGTAGACAGCCTCTACGTCGAATCGAACGAGTGGTCGCTCCACCTACAGAGATCTTACATGTCCTTTGTATATTATCTCAAAGTGAACGCACACAAGGAACACCCCTCACATCCCATAATCAATGATCTGTCCAGTGCTGTCCTATTTGACCACCGTCCTTCGTTGAGACAGCCCTTCTCACTTCGTGTGAGGGGCCTCGCTGAGGAAACGGGTGTGCCACTTTTTGAACACCGTTTGGTAGCTCCCGCTGCAGGCCTCCCGCCGTGGCAGTGGCAGATTATAGATTGCGATGTGTCTTTCATAGAAGTTACGAAGCACGCGCCCATTATACATATCCGCACATACTTCCTGGAACTGCAACACAAGTACGCGTGTCCTGAATTCTTTACAGATGCCTCAAAGACTCACACTTCTGTGTCGTACGCAGCGGTCGGTCCATCTTTTTCTGATGCTGGCGTTCTGCATCCCGATACAAGCATCTTTACTGCAGAAGCGTATGCGATACTTGCGGCCATTAAACACATTAAGCAATTAAAACTACAAAAGGCTGTCGTCTACACGGATTCCCTAAGCGTGGTGAAAGCACTGAAAACTCTAAAAAAGCACAAAAATCCCGTCCTTGTCTCGCTTTACTCACTTTTAAGCACACTTTACACATTTAAACAACATGTTGTAGTGTGCTGGGTGCCAGGGCACCGCGAGATCCAAGGCAACGTGATGGCGGACCAGCTAGCCGCATCAGTCCACGAAAACGCTGCCAATACATCCATGACCATCCCTGCGCTTGACCTCAAACCATTCCTTATACGACAGCTCAGAGCTTATTGGCAGAGCACATGGGATAGCCACACAGAAAATAAACTACATGTTATCAAGCCACATCTAGGTAATTGGCCGCCAGTATCAAAGTCACGCCACACAGAAGTAACACTTACAAGGCTAAAAACAGGACACACACACACTACACATTCATATCTTTTGTCCGGTGGTGATCCACCTTTGTGCGACAGATGTGGTGAAGCACTAACCGTGCTTCACATTTTAATCCAGTGTAATGAATTAGACGCGCTTCGAAAACACCACTTTCCATTACCCTACCGACAGCAAATACCATTTCACCCATCAATGTTCATCGGTAGGGATCCGCTTTTCAAACATCAATCATTGTTGGCATTTTTAAGAGACGTACGTACTTTTCATGTGATATACCCAGGCATTCCGTAGCACGACCTCTCTAGAGAGGTCGCTGCTGCGGTGGTTTTATTAAACAAAGCACCTGCCTCACGGCCCTTGGGCGCAAGGGCGTTGACGAGGCACTTGTGCTAATGCCATATATCTCCATCACGGTTTTTATTATCACGTCCTTTTGCCATTGAATCTCACTACACACATTTCACGTCACTTTCATGATTTTAATACTTCTATGTTTTACCCGCCTTAGCGCGAGGAATTTTAAGGCCCTTATACAGCCACCTACCAATATCATTGTTCATATCTCTTGTCCAATGACCTGGCGCTCTTTGGCCATCACATGGCCCTTGCGCCACAAAACATCACACATCATCAAGCGCGTCATGCAAGTATTAAATAGGTACTGGCGAGTGACCTTTTAAGAAACATTACCTTGTAAAAATGTAAGCACGCTGTTCTTGAGCAAGACGAGCAAAGACACAATGACACAAGTAGCAGCAAGGAAACCAGACGAGCGCTAACTTCAAACTCTCTTGTACACGTTCCTCGTTCGAAATAAAATGGGCCGAAATAGCCGGGTCAAAAACCAAGAGCTGATGCCATTGTGCAGAGCGCATAGCCAGCGAAACAAAGATGTGGTTTTACGATCGTGTACATCCAAATATTATCAAGGGTTTTACGTCCCAAAAGCACGTTATGATTATGAAGGACGCCATTGTGGAGGACTCCGGAAATTTCGACCAGCTGGCGTCCTTTAACGTGCCCTGACAGTATGCAGTATATCTAGCATTTCACCTCCATCGAAATGCGACCGCCGCTTCCGGGATCGAACACGAGGCCTTCGGGTCAGAACCCGAGCACTGTAAGCGCTTTACCACCGCGGTGGGTGATCGGATACCTGAATATAATTGATTTCATTACGCTTTCACGAACAGTTAGCAAAGAGGCGCCGACGAGCTGTATAGCATGTCATGTGCATAATGAAATACGTTATTTCGGACGTCTTTTATTATGCGCTCTTGAAACGTAAAGAACGTTGTTTAAATTAAAGTGTCGTATTTAGAATGCTTAAATTCAGAAGGTCATTGAGCAATCTCGTCCCTGTTATCAATTTCGGCCTATATTTTAGCTCCTTTTTGAGCCCTGAAAAAAATTGTCACTTGCGGTGAATATCGCACGGCCTGTTTCCTTCACTCTATAGCGCAAAAAAAAAAAAAAAAGATTATTTGTAAAGTGACGCCAACAAACATTAGGGACGTCAAGTCTCTGCATATCATCAAACCGTCATTACCATATCATAGGCTGGTATTATTGCCTTGAAATTAGCTTTCTAAGATCACAAAAACGGCAGCGACGAAAGAACGTCCTTAGTTTCTAAAGAAACCCGTGGGGCCGACAACGATACAATCGGACGAAATATATTGAAAATGACGACACGATGGGCAGCACGCCCTTTCGAAATAAGTGCTTTTCAAGCAAAGCCAAGTGACTTGTGTGCATGCATTCATTGCAATATAACTGCCGATTCACGATCGAGCAGCCAGCCGACCGCTCGTCGTACGCCTTGCGCTTATCAGTAAGCGATCACGGTTCGCTCTCGGTGGCGATAGTCGATATCGTGCTGCCTTTTTTTTATGTGTATTGTCGTTTTGTCTGCCGCGCGGCATGCGTCATCGCGCCAATTTTGAAAGTTGAAGGTCGGTACGCCACGTGGTGTGAAAAACGGCGAACTAAAAGCGATGTCCCGAATTCCTTGGTATGCTCGGCGCTACGCCGGGCATAGCGTAGGCCGCTGTGTTCCTGAGCGAGCAGTTCATGGTCTGGGGCGCTATTTTGTAAGCGTTCTAGCATAGAACGGGGAGGAGGTTAGAACAAAAAGAGGAGGGAAAGATATGCGCGATTGGTCGAGGCTGTGAGGCTATTCCGACGGTCAAGACGTGCGAATAGCCACAAAATGCGCTTAGAACGGAGAGGAGGTTGTTATAACGGGCTCGGGCGTCGTTCTATCGATGGTATGGCTACAAAACAGTCTCCGCGGACAACTCGGCTTGGATCGAAACGTAAGCGGTGGGGCCGGAGGAGTGGGTTTCTCGCGCATCTCTCTACCGCCTCACAGCTGACGCCTGTCCGCTGCTGTGTACTCGTGGGTGAGCTCGCTAGCACGTAAGGCTAACTGGGGATGCCGCTCCATAAATGAGAGCAGAAACGCCCTTTGGTTGTCGGGAAAGCGCGGACCTCTTCTCGATTGCTGCGCTATTTCGACAACTGGGTAACGGTTCGAATTGTCGCGCCGTTTGAATTTTACAAGTACACTAATACTGCTAATACTAGAAGCATTGGTTTAAACAGCGTGGGGGCCAGCGCCACTGCGATACCACCTGGCGCTACGTCAAGACCTTAACAGAAGTTAATTGTCAAAGTCACCGAGCTCTTCAACTTCAAGCTGCGAAAAACAATGCCTCTGAATATTGATGTTCAGTTATATTAATTATACATTTCTTTATGCACTGCATACATTCCTGAACTCCCCAGCTCGCCTATTGGCTGTTTGCTTCCCTCCTCTTTTTGTTCTATCCTCCTCCCCCGTTCTATGCTAGAACGCTTACAAAATAGCGCCCCTGCTCGTGCCCGCTTACACGGCTTCATCGTGCCCTCTCCTGCTGGGAGTTTGCATCACCTACACCACTGACGGTACCGTGAGTGGCGTCAGACGTACTTTATAGACTCTGAGTTAGACAACGAGGACGGGGCAATTACTCGCGTGTTCGTAGGTGCAGAACATTAAGGAATAAGGCTTGCATGAGAAGTGTATGTAGTTGATACGACCGTATCGGTGATCAACGTTTTGTTGTCCCTGACTTTGCTGTTGGTGTCTGAGGGCCCAAGAACTACAAGAGAGAGGCTAGGCGGAAAGGGCAAACCAATGAGATGCGCTCCAATGGGAACGAGGTTGAGGGTCTGCGGAAAGCGCGTCGAAAGCAAGCTGCTTGCAAGAAGCAGGTCAGTGAGCGGCTCGGTGAAGTTTTAGTCACTGGAAGGAGAAAAGTACCGTGACCGTCCGGCCCATCGCCACATATCGTCGAGCGTGCCGGAAGCTGAGACGGCGTGGTGTTTATATGACGCGGAATAACGCATGATTTACGAACTACATGGCATTTTCAGCCCGAGTGAAACATACCGTTGTTCTCTAACTGATTAGGGGATTAAATGGCGGCAGTTTTCACTTGTCTATACGCACGCACGCACGCGAACTAACTCTATGAAAAAAAAAAGACAACTGCGCGGCACATGCGCGCTCCGCTATTGCCATTTATATACAAGCGTTTGTATACTACCTGTTAATAAGAACGCACTAGAGAACCGCATAACGCAACCGAAGATGAGTCTGACGGAGGTACGAGCGCGCTGGAAGATAAATGCAAACCGCCGAGCACAAGGGTGCCACGCCGTTCACAATTTTTTTATGCAATCGGTACATGCTCTGGTGATGTCCCGCGTTGCCTAACAACCTTCTCTCAGCTAAGCCCATTGGGAGGAGACCATCAGAAGCACGGTACTAAGGTCCGCGGGAAAAAGGAACCCTTGTGCGCATTTGTTCTGCATTGAGATACCAAGATGGTCTCGTGTTTCTTCCGGGTAGGTCGTGACCTGTTAAATTCCCTGTATACCTGGAAGTCTAGTTTATGCTGACTGTTAAATATGTTGAAGGTTATCTTGAGACGGGGCAACTTCCGCCGAGATTCGAGTGTCCAAAGACCAGATTGATAAAAACGCCTAATACTGACACATGCCTACCAATTTATTGTAAATAAAACAAAACGCTTTTCTCTGAATACATGCGACTAATCTCAGTATTTGCGCATTGATCCAAACTACAACTACATACTCAAGTAACGGTCCTATCAGGGGCGTGTATGCAACAAATTTTGTATTGCTGTTACAGTGTTTTAAGCGACGCCTAAGCAACCAGAGCCGTTTTGAGGCTGTAGAGACAATATTTTTAATATACGCGTTCCAGTTTAATGTAGTGTCAGGAAAACCAAAGTATTTAAACTCACCAAGATAGGTGATTAGTGTCTTTTCTTATTATCCTTCAAGCTCACTCACCAAACGCACAGTTTAAAGCACGCATCTCTCAGATATGGTGATAAAGAAATCAAAATCTACAAGATAAAACAGCTCGGGATTAACACTTGAACCACAGATTTCAACTTCGATGGATAACCATATGTACTGAGTGATTGTGCGGTGGTTATTTTTTTACTGAACGTCCTCTTGGTTCAGCCAAAGAAGCAGCGTTGACCTCCCTACTGCGTCCAATACTTCCAATTTGCGCCGCCGTTCTGCTAATTATTTGGGGCTCCATCGCTGGTACGAAGAAGCGTGCCTAT
>JALIZH010016448.1:0-17940 GCA_030522465.1 Rhipicephalus appendiculatus | reverse complement strand
AAAAAGTTGTTCCAAAACCGCAGTTTTCATAGCAAGGTCGCGCAATTCATTGTGGTAGATATATAAATTGGGTTTTCGTCCGTAGAACGGCGTCGAAGCGATAGCCGAGCGCGTTGAGCGACGAGAGATCGCAATAACTGATAACACAACCACGAGTTCGCAGGTTCGATTCCGCCTGCGGTGTCTTTTTTCTCGCTTAGTCTGGAAGCCTTTCGCCAGATGGCATACGACGAAATGTAGGTCATTTAGTTTCGGCTCTTGTTTTTGTTTCTTTCTATCCGTATCAAAGTTATCGTGCAAAAAATAACTGGTTTCATGGTATCGCACAATACTAAAATGCTTCTAGCGCCTTTCTCGTTTAGATATAAAGTATCCAGTCAATAAAGAGACAAACGCACATAACAGGTTTTTAAAGTTGGTTTCCTAAGTGTTTATGGAGATATTATGAATATTTTTGCCTCTGCAGCTATGCATAGAAAAGGTGTATTTGTGCCACTCTTGTGCTGTCTGAAACGTATGAAACAAAAGTTTAGCGTCGATTGTGTGGAATTAAAAGACACAAAAGTATACAAGTTTCGAGCAATCGCAGTTGTAGTATTCGTACAAGCGAATACAGCTGAAGCTATTTGACGGAGTCCATTTGCATTATATCAAAGCGGAATTTCTTGCGTAAACCATCATGGTCAGCGTTTCTGAAATATGTTGCAGTAACGAATTCGTATTGTTTGTCCGTCGATAATGTCGCGGCATTTTTACAGGAGCAAGCAACTCCTGTTAAGTTTCTTGCAGACCCCGTGGATAAGACGTTTTCTGTCAACATATTTGTCAAAGATGACGGCTGGGCATTTTATGAACTTTACACGTTCTAGCGCTGCTTTGATTAGTGCAAGAGAACTGGAATTCTCCTCTACAGCTTTATGCGGTGAATAAAAAACATCATGTTTGATTTTTAGAGCGTAAGCTCTCTGACGCTATATATGTTCCAAGTTCCTTCGTCGCGTCTCATTGACCTTGAGCCGCCGGATTGCTAGCGTGGCAGGCGTGACGTCACGCCACGCGCTCCGCTAGCTATTCTTGTGCTAGCTTTTTAAATGCGAATGCATTTCATAGTCGGGCTATGTCAAGCGTCCGGCGTTGGCGTTGTGCGGCGTTGGCGTTGTCCGTGGAGGAGGAGGAGGAGGACAGGTTGAGGAGGTGTGCGCGCCGGCAGGTGTTAGATGTGAAGCATCTTATGGCGAAGCTTAATCCGGTGGTGGTGGTGTGCGTCGTGACCACCCTTACTGCGCATGCGCAAACCCTTTCAAAAAAAAAAATAAAAATAAAAAAACCTCCTCTTTCCCTCTCTCTCCTCTAGGCATCCCTCCCCGCGGCAACCACACCCTCACTGCGCATGCGCCTCCCCTCCTGTCTCCCCTGCTACGCTCCCCCCTCTCTGCTCTAGGCATCCCTGCCCGCGCCGTCCACACTCCCACTGCGCATGCGCGTCCCACCTCTCTTCTCCTCTCCTACGCTCCCCCCCTCTCTTCTCTAGGCATCTCTGCCCGCAGCGTCCACACTCCCACTGCGCATGCGCGCCCCCCCCTCTCTCTCTCTCCTCTCCTTACGCTCCCCCCTCTCCCTCTCTCGCCTCGCGACGCCGACACAGGCAGCGTCTGCTAGCGAGTTTCTTGGTTGAAAAAACCGACTGCTCGCGCTGCACAACCGTTCACTGGCCACCCCGTATATATGGCAATGAATCTTGACCTCCAAGGTGGTGCCGGTGGGAGATTTCTCCTGTGCGTTGTTGAACAATAAAAATTCGCAGCGTGCGGGTGAACTAAAAGCGGACTGCGGCGGAGCTCGGCGGAGCTATACATGAAAAAAAAAATTTTAAAAATAAATAAATACAATTAAAAAAAAACAAGAAAAAGCAAAAAAAAAAGGGCGCTGCGCCTTGCTCCCGACCGGGCTGCAGAAATCAGGCGCCTTTTCCT
Organism: Rhipicephalus appendiculatus; assembly: GCA_030522465.1. Lineage (NCBI taxonomy): Eukaryota > Metazoa > Arthropoda > Arachnida > Ixodida > Ixodidae > Rhipicephalus > Rhipicephalus appendiculatus. The sequence goes on along the minus strand of JALIZH010016448.1, from coordinate 15,967 downwards.
TCTTCGAACCACAACCACCATATATAAATGGAGTGAAGCGCGCGCGAAATGCATTCGCATTTCCTCACGATTCCCCTTCGGGGAGGTAGGCGCATTTTTTTTGAACAGAGCGATTTGTGGACGCGCTTGCGCTCATTATTGGCACAAATTAGATTTTGAACCGGAAAGTCTGCGATGCATGTCAGAGTTCCCTCTTCAGCATCATAAATGCTCGAACTTTCAAGTGCGGTGCACTCTAGGGTGGCAGGCTGTCGTATGCAGTCGTTGTCGCTTGGCGTAACGCAGGCAGGACCACATATAGCATAGCCAGCTGTAGCATGCTGAGCGCGCGCTCGCGCCAAAGAGAAGTTTTCTTCCTCTTGTTCTTCGAGCACCTTGATGATGATTTTAACGCGTCTTCCTCCTCTTGTTCCTTGAGCGTCTTGATGATTATACGCGTATAAACGCAGGCAGAACCACATATAACATAGCGAGCTGCCGCATAATGGGCGTGCGCTCGCGCAAGGAGGGTCTTTCTCTTGTTCTTCGAGCGCCTAAAGACGGACATTACTATCATGGCTGGGGAAATACGCCAACACAAACCACATGTAAAAATTCAAAGAGGAAGCAAGCGAGATATAGAAGGAGAGAGAAAGAAAAGAAAAAAAAATAGAAAGAAAAATAGAAATAAATAAAAATAAAGACAGAAAAACGCAGAAAAAAAACTGTAAAATAGAACTGGAAAGAAAGAGGGGAGGAAAGAAACAGAAAACGGGATAGAAACAAAGAAGGCTGCCCATCTCCGCAGTTCGCACTTCCTTCAGGCTTGGCATCAATAGGGTGAAGCTGCCTTAATTTTTTTAACGCGAAAATGTTTTATGCCGGGGTCTACTTGAGTGACGTATTTGCGTCACGGAAATGACGCTGAAAATGTACACGATCAGATGTTAAAGAAAAAAGTTCTGTCAACGGGAGTCGAACCCGCAACCTCTCGGTTCGCAACAACTGATGCCGGGCACTCTATCCACTGCGCCATGGTAATTTTTATTTTCTGTATTGCACTGCGCCACAGTCTGACTCGAGAGTCTTTACAAACGTGCCTTTTATATCTCTCACTTTCCTCTCACAGTGCTTTCGGTCGGAGGGGGGTGGTGGCGCTCACTGGTAGTGGTAAAGAGAAGTAATGCATCATGACCATGTCCTACGCGATCAGCTCCTGCTACATGTCGTTGCTACGCGTCAATCGCAATTTTGTCAACGTCTGAACACACCGCGAGGGGGTGATCTTAGCCCAAGCATCAGCGTCACTCATAGCCTCCATCCATAAGAAAAATAGCTCTGCCACGCGCGCCTGCCTCGCCTCGCTGTATCGCCGCACTCCCGCTTACGCTTGCCGAGAGAGACACAAATAAACTTTATCAAAAGAATCAGTCAATCAGGTCAGGAATTGCCCGACGCCCCTACCTGTCTGCCGGAATGTCTTAAGTCTTTTGGCAGCATCAAGGGCTTGACTGATGATGTCTTGCTGGACGTTGGGGTCTTGGCTGCGGAGCAGAGCCTCCCAGGGTTGTAGAGTGTTTGAACCATCGTACTGACTCGGATATGTGCACACCATGTGGACCGAATTTCCTGCCTAATCGCGAAATTTTCACTGTCACCGGAAAACTTCTGGGTGCCACTTGCTTTAGAGTACGGGTTACGTAAAATCCCTGTGTAGAGTAAAATCGTCGACGGGCTACAGGGGGCACACGACGTGCGTTTCGTTTGCCTTTAGTCCATCCGTGGCGTTCAATAACTCTTTAACGTGCCTCGGGATTTCGACCTTATCCGAAGTTCTGCATTCAATCAACGACGCTCTTGTGGCTGTCACACCGCTTTTAAATGCGAAGCATTTCTTAGCGAACTTCGGCGAGTTTCAGCGTATCTATCTATCTATCTATCTATCTATCTATCTATCTATCTATCTATCTATCTATCTATCTATCTATCTATCTATCTATCTATCTATCTATCTATCTATCTATCTATCTAGCCGCCTACGACTTTGTGCTCTCCTGGTCGTATCGTTAGTGGGATTTATACCAATTCTTTTATGACATAACATGACTGTATGACGAACATGAATAGCTGGTCATGTCATGAAAATCATGACTAACTTGTAATGAAAAAAATGATTTACATGCCACGTTCATGGCGCGCTCGCGGCCGTTTCGTTAGCTTGATATACACCAAATTTGGGATTGAGTGACATTACTGTATGACGAACATAAATGACAAGTGGTAATATGAAAACCATGACTTCATGAGCGACATGACTTGCACTCCACGCTCATAGCGCGCTCGCGGCCGTTTCGTTAGCGTGATATACGCCAAATTTGGTATTGATTGACATGACTGTATGACGAACATAAATGACAAGTCGTAATATGAAAATCATGACTTGTCATGTGCGACATGACTTACATTCCACGCTCATGGCGCGCTCGCGGCCGTTTGGTTAGCTTGATATACACCAAATTTGGTATTGAGTGAAATGATTGTATGACGAACATAAATGACAAGTGGTAATATGGAAATCATGACTTGTCATGTGCGACATGACTTGCATGCCACGCTCATGGCGCGCTCGCGGCCGTTTCGTTAGCTTGAGATACACCAAATTTGGTATTGAGTGACATGACTGTATGACGAACATAAATGACAAGTAATATGGAAATCATGACTTGTCATGTGCGACATGACTTGCATGCCACGCTCATGGCGCGCTCGCGGCCGTTTCGTTAGCTTGATATGCACCAAATTTGGTATTGAGTGAAATGATTGTATGACGAACATAAATGACAAGTGGTAATATGGAAATCATGACTTGTCATGTGCGACATGACTTGCATGCCACGCTCATGGCGCGCTCGCGGCCGTTTCGTTAGCTTGAGATACACCAAATTTGGTATTGAGTGACATGACTGTATGATGAACATAAATGACAAGTGGTAATATGGAAATCATGACTTCATGATCGACATGACTTGCATTCCACGCTCATGGCGCGCTCGCGGCCGTTTCGTTAGCTTGAGATACACGAAATTTGGTATTGAGTGACATGACTGTATAACGAACATAAGTGGCAGGTGGTAACATGAAAATCTTGGTATGGATGTCTCTACAATGCGATTTACATGCCACGCTCATGGTGCGCTTGCGTCCAGTTCGCTAGCTTGACATACACCAAAATTGATATATCGCGACGTGACTGTATGACGAACACAAATGACACGTCGTAACATGTAAAACATGACATGCAAATTATGTAAAGCATGATTAGCTCCTTCCTGGCTGCTTCGCATTACATCGATTCCCACAGTGCGTGGGATCTGCCAGGTTTTCTAATCTCATGTTGTCAGGGCATTATACATGAGCATATCTACCAAGGGTGCGAGACCTTCAATACAGCAATCACCTAAATATATCATGAAATTTCATACTACATCTATCCTACACCTCTGCTGCGAAGAATGTCGTGCCTGTCTTACGAAGACGCACTGTATGCTCTCTCGGGTGCGAACCATGTTCGCTACGCTTTCGCGCCTTGCACTACAGCATTTCAAAGGTTAGCGCTAAACAGGGTATCATTACGTTTGAGCATTCTATCCCAATTTCACTGTCAGTCATGTTCCACTCCACTGTCAGTCATGTTCTACCTGACTTGATATTTACATCGTGGCGACGAAAATATGAGCGGGAGCGTATAAACATTTCATGAACTGATCACATCAGCTTCCTGTTTCAGGAAGTTCGTTTGCTGCGATGCTATTCAAATCGAATAGCATCGCTTCTGTTCTATATTCCATGAGTCGATGAGTGTGTAGAAGTATTGAGTGTTTTTGTTAGACAGAGCAGGGATAGCTAAAGTAGGTTTTTGCTTTTGTCACTAATTAGCTTGTTTGGTCTTGCTTATCATATGGTAGCTTGCGGCGATCGTGGCAGCTTGCGACAGGGCGACGAAAAAGCAGTCGACTCTAACACTGTGGGGAGCCCAGCCTTCAAGCTTGCGCCGCCACTCGAACGCGCCTGGAAGATGGTCATGGTCCGCAGTTTTCTGCCCTAAGAAAACTGCCCCCACCTACGAAGGCGGTCACCTGTTCCGAATAATGTTTATTTCGCTCTCTCCCTCACTCTCGGCAAAGAAGCATTCACAGAGAGTTGTATACTTAGACGAATGGTACATCATTACACTACAACAGAATGTATTTATTATAGCATATCAATCCATCTCGCCAGTAGCCGCTGGAAAAGTGACCGGCACGCTGCCATCGTGAATCCCGCTCAGAATGAGACACCGTTCGGTTATCAGCGGCTAGTTTTCGCAGATTTTGGATGTCGCGTGAGAAGCAGGCGATCTTAAAGCACTTGCGAATTTTTACCAATTGCGAAAAAGCGATGGAAAAAAAATTGCAGTATTGAAATAATTTCTTCGCTAACGTTATACGTACTCATGCATTAGTCGCTATTAGACAATGGGCCATTTTCGCTGCATTAGTTGCTTCGCGTTATGAGCAGGTGCTGTGGGCATGACTCACAAAAATTCGATCAATCATAAGCAGCTAGCGACCAAAGCAGAAGCAAAGCGGGGTAGGTTAATGTTATAATCGCCCACATATATCGAAATAAAATTTAAACTTACACCATTTGCATGCGCTTATTTACTTGGATGGGCAGGAGAGGGAGCAGCAAGGAGACATTTGCCTACTTTTCCCTTTCCCCCTCTGTGAAAAGTAGGAGGGCCAGAAACGACACCTAGTATGTATATTCGTAGTCATCCATATTCTTATACAGCGCGCTCAATGTCGTTTCCATTAAAATGACTCGAACGAACTTGCTCCTCTTCCCCACCAAGGCCTTAAATTAGGTAACTCTTACAGAAACAAAAAAAAAGAAAAAAAAGCCGTCGTCTTATTCTTAGGGCTTCTCACAAGTACTTTGCTTTGTAAACCACATTTTCTTTAAAATATGAGAACTGAACATATTAAAGGCATAGTCCAAGCTTCATTCTCTTCTAATTTATTACGCCGAACTCGGACTATAATGTTTGCAGATGGAATGCCCAGATTGAAAACAGGTTAAATGTGGTGCGCGCCGGGTAAGCATATTGAAATTTTTTTTCGGAGCTGTTATTTCTGGCCTAATAGTGCATGCGTTTAGAGGGTGTGCACAAAAAAGTCGCTTCGACAAATTTGAATCTGAGTACAAGGGGAGAGTACTGGGTGAGGTGCGAAGGGCGCTGACGAGAGAGGGGCCAGGCGCCACGTAGGCCTGCCATGCAACTGGACGCCTGTTTGTCGCGTACCTCAACGGTCGCAGTGAATCACACGTGCATCTGCGGGGGTCGTTCTCAATCCTACATTGTCACCTTCATTTAGCGGCAGTGGTACGCCACAAGGAGCTTACGAGGAGAGACGCCGAGAGCAGCGAGAAAGAACGCGCCTGAGACGCCGAGTGCAATCGATGACGGCGACAACGCTGCCGATCGTTTCGCCGGGGACAAAGCGAGGTTTCGGCAAGTCTTTCTTCGGCATAAGGGAAGGAGTGGGACTTAGAACGATGGCGCGATGTTTCTTGTCCGTGATGGTGATGGCATCCCGTGCAGCGATATCGCGGTGCCGTACCACACAGCTACGTTGGTCGCACAACTTCACAGAGTAGAATGGCTCTGAATTTTCTGAATATAATGTTCATTGACAAGATCGCAAGCAGTGATAACAAGACTAAATTTACAATACATGCAGATAACACCAGGTGATACTTTCGTGGGAATCATAATAGGGATATTGTAAGAAGAGGTAATGAGATCCTAATTTCTGCAATTTGTCTTCATCCAAACAACTTAAAATTACCATACCGAAAACTCAGGAAAGAAGTGGAAATTTAAGGGCTCGATTTGCTTTGTTTGACACAATATTAATCAGAACTTACAGACATTGATGCCATGGAAAGTACAGAAGATGCTAATAGTAGTAATTTTAATGTAAATATGAAGAAAGAAAAGAGGATGGGAACATAACTTGCCGCTGGCAGGGACCGAACCTGCGACCTTCGATAACGCATCCGATGCTCTACCAACTGAGCTACAGCGACGGTCATCCCCCGGTACATTTTATGGGGTATATATAGATTTTAGTCATTTTGGAGATCGGTATACACATGTTCAGAAACGACCTGTATATGAGATATTGAAACGTTTTCTTTTTTTTTTCAAATGGCAACGATTGCTGACAACTTGCGACCGCTGTACCATCTTCTCTGCCCCGGCACTTGCGGGGCTAAATTGCGTGAATGCGGGCCGCTGATGGAAGTGAGTTTGAGATCCCTGCTTTAAAGACTCACCGATAAGCGCGTCATAAAAGTAATAATTGGGTCCTAGCGAGGGACCTTTTAAGAAACATTACTATGTAAAAAACGAAGTACGCGCAAAGAAACAATGACTCAAGTAGCAGCAAGGAAACCAGTCGAGCGCTAACTTCAATCTCGCTTGTACGCGTTCCTGGTTCTAAATGAAACTGGCCGAAATAGCCGGGTCTCAAACCAAGACCTGCTGCGGTTGTGCAGACCTCATAGACAGTGCAACAAACAGGCGGGTTTTACGGTCGTGTACATTCAAATATTATCGGGGGGTTTTAGATCACAAAACCACGATATGATTATGAGGGACGCCATTGGGGAGGACTCCGGAAATTACGATCATCTAGTGTTCTTTAGCGTGCACTGTCATCGCACTTATAGCATTTCTCCTCCATCGAAATGCGACCGCCGCCGCTGGGATCGAACACGCAACTTTCAGGTCGGAACCCGAGCACTGCAACCGCCACAACACCGCGGCGGATGGTCGTATATATGAATATATTTCGTTTTATTAGCCAAGAGGCGAAGACGAGCTGTATACCATGTACATAATGAAAATATTATTTCGGTCTTATTTTATTATTTGTGCTAGAAACGTAGAAAGCGTTGTTTAAATTAAACCGTCTTATTCAAAGTTCTTAATTCCAGAAGGTATTTGAGCAATCTCGCGCTTGTCATCAAATTCGGTCTTTATTTCTGCTCCTCCTCGGGCTCTAAAAAAATATTGTCACTGGTAGTGAATACGGCACGGCCTGTTGCCTTCGCGCTATAGCGCAAAAATAATTCATTTGTAAAGTGACGCCAACAAATATCAGGGACGTCATGTTTGTTTCTGCATATTGTCAAACCATCGCCATCTCGTAAGCTGGTATTCCCTTGAAATTAGCGTTTTTAGATGAAGAAAACGGCAGCGACGAAAGGACGTCCTTACTTTCTCCAAGATACCGGCGGGGGCCGACGACCGCAAAATCGGACGAAATATATTGAAAAGGACGAGAGGAAGGGCCGCACGCCCTTTCGATATTCAGTGTTTTTCAAGCACAGCCAAGTGAGTAGCGTACACGCATTCGTTGAAAAAGAACTGCTGATTCACTTTCGAGCATGCAGCCGACCGCCTGCCGTACGCCTCGCTCTTATCAGGCAGCGATCACGGTTCGCTCTCGGTGGCGATAGTCGGTGTTATTTTTATGTATGGATTGTCGTTTTGTGTGCCGCACGGCCTGCGTCACGGCGCCAATTTTGAAAGTTGAAGGTCTGTACGCCACGTGGTGTGAAAAACGGTGAACTAAAAGCGATGTCCCGAATTCCTGGGTATGACGTCTGTGCGCGTAACAATTACTGTTTCAAACTAGTCTACCATGCCTACTGTAACTACAGCGTGCAAAGGGGCCGCTACGCCTTAATTCTTTCTTTTGCGATCCGTAAGGCTACAAGCGCAAATGCGCAGCTGTACACTTTGTTGATGCTGTTGCTGATAATGATGATTACTTATGCCTGTGCGCTTGGGAATTGGTCGGTCTTTGAAGCAATCACTCATTGTGAAATTCAAATGTCTGACGCTGGTGCGATTCTATGATTCTGCCACGCAATATTACACGCGTTAAGGGTGCTCCTCGCACTACATGACATTATTATAGTTTTTTTTTAAATACAGTTTGAATCACCGGCGTGGCTGTGTTGTACAACCCCTTTTTTTCCATGCAGACGTCCTAGATTTGATTTCCGCTCGAGCCAAATAATCATTTTCTTTATTTATTTGCATCGATCTCAAATTTTCACCCACGGGCGACGCTTATTTTTCGCCCACCACGAAGCTCCTTAATGCCATTGCGTTAAAACAGATCGCTTTTTTGTGGAATACTTAGCCACCAATGAAATCACGCGCAGCTCCAAAAACGTGTGGATGGTGTAATATGTATAGTACCATGCATCGTTCACATCAGTGACGCCTCTGAAAAGACAAGTACTCACTTTTTCAAAGAAATTTTGTCGTTCACAGGTTAATAGTAATAATAATAATAATAATAATAATAATAATAATAATAATAATAATAATAATAATAATAATAATAATAACACTTTTATCCACACACTGTGCGACATATAGCCATGTACATCGAGCCATGTCACACAAATTGGGACGCAATTTCGCCATTCGTAACTTTTGCGCATAATACCTCCGTACAATGCACAACTGGCTATTCGCCACTTTACTTTGCCTATGGCCAAATTGTCATCTTCTCTTCTTGACATCTCGTTCTTGACCGCCCCTTTTACTCTATGTGCATCTTCCTGTGAACCATGTGTCCCGTCTCCGCCACTGTCGCCAGCTCGCCAGAGCTAACACTCAGGCAAGAAAAGAAGACCGTAAGGATCGGCATGATGCATCTCACAGCGCTGTATTCTTCCGCCCCAGCGACGAGGTGCTACTCCGGGCACGGGTTCGGACTCCTGGCCCATACACAGTTTTTGAGCAGACCTCTCCCGTTATTATCGCGTCGAACCTGTTACTGCCCCAACTGAGTGGCGCCGTCGCGGTACCGAGATAGTGTATGTCTCGCGTATGAAGCCTTTCACAAGGCGTTCACCGCACCTTTATTTTGCTGCGGCTAGGCTGGCGGCTTTCACGCGGGAGAACTTAGTGTAGATATTTATAAGACACTTCTTCATCACCGTGTACATAACCATCATTACATGGTGTTCTTCATCTTCATCGTTTGTTGGGACACATGTTGAGTTTGCTCTCTGCCTCGGATGTGACTTGTTCGTCACGTCTTCAAGGCCTAATAAAGGCGTGTAATGTACTACGTCATGATATTGTTACGGGGTTTCTAAGAGAGGTTTATTCGCAATGAGCTGGACGGCGAGTGTCAACCAGTACTGCACGTCGTTCTTCTCTTCCTGCTCCTTCACTATGGGTTAGACTCACTAACATTGCTTCTCTTGCAGACGAAGCCCTCCGGGTGAGAAGTTACTTAGGGCGTCGCGGAGTAAAGGGCTTCAGGCGTGCTATATGTGGACTTCAGTCTTGGATGACCGTCTTGCACTGGCAGTGAGGCGTGCAATCCTATAATTCAGCTCACTAAGACCCTCTATCACAACGAACGGTCCCACATAGTCAGCGAGCAGCTTTTGACACAGTCCACGTTTCCGTACCGGAGTCCATAACCACACTAGGTCACCAAGATTGTCAGTCGACACCGTCAGGTGTCGACTGTCATACTGAGATTTATAGTGCTACTGTGAAGCCAGAGTGCGCAGTCGGGCGAGGCGCCGAGCTTCCTCTGCCCGGCAAAGCGTTCCGCGATACAAGCGTCGTTGTGACTACGGAAAGCAAATATAGCAGTGAGTGATAGCTGAGCCGCTCAGCGGGCCAGCGCAACCAGCGGAGGAGCGGAGGGACCAGCGGAGCGCAAGACAAAAGGAAGAATAATAGCTCAGCGATACCCCCCTTTGTTTCAGGGGAGCGCGTTGCAGCGCCACCTGTTGAACAAGGTTGAAGCTACTGTCCATCGAGCAGAGACATTGCTTGGAAAACGCTCGCACCGATCGCACGCTGGTCCGCTGCGCACGCTTCGCTGAAGGGACGAAATGAGTGGGCGAGCGGCCCGCTCCGTAAAAACGCTGGCTGTCTCAGCGTGCCGCGAATGCGCAGTTGGCGTCTCCGCTCGTTCGCTGGGCCCGCTGAGCCGCTCAGCTATTACTCGCAAAAATACTTCAGTGCGGACTAGATGGTTCATATCTGAAAACTACTAGCTATTACTCTCTAGTGTCTGAAGTGTGTTGTGGGGGGACAAGCGTAAAGAAGAAAAAAACGGGCTGTATCCAGTGGTCTCATGCTGCGCGGTCTTATATGCGTACGTGAGGAACGGCAGTGTTGTATCTTAGGTAAGCGCGAAGAATAAGGCACTTCATGGCAAGAACAAGAACGAAAATGTTTTTTGACGAGGCTGCTGTCTTGGTTTTAATACCCTGGCCCGAAGCCGGAGCATGCGCCGTGGCGAAGGGTGGAGGCACGTGTTATCGGCATGTTCTTCGGTCCGTGAACCTGATAATTCACGGTATATCACTTCCTCCCCTCTGAGCTAGAACCTATCCGGCAGCTTGCGGGCACGGCTGGAACGTCGGAGTAGGATTGGTTCTGCCGTGGACCTTGGGCTTGCTGGCTCGATGCCACCTCCAGACGCTTCCTCACCAGGCGTGGCCAGACCAGCCTGAACCGCTTCGCTGCTAGTTGACTGGATGCCGCTGGATGAGGGTGGTATCTCCGGAGAGGAGTGTTCCATGGCAATTGGCATTTCGCAGGGTTCTTTCTTAAGGGGCGTCGACGAGTCGCGTGGTCGTAGTTGATCGACGTGCCTACGCTGCACCCCCCCCTTGGCGTGTTGACGGTTAACAATCGCTTGCCTTCGACTGTTGTCACGTTTCCGGGTAGCCACCTCTGACCTAGCTGACTGTACTGTCGACTCCAAACCTGCATTCCTGGCGCAAACTCTTTCTTTTCGGAGCTCGGAACTCCGTTGGCGGTAGCGTCCCTCTTCGCCCCGTCCTCCTCTCCAAAGCAGGCGCTCAGGCGGGTCCGTGGTTGGAATCCCAAAAGCCTTTCTGCGGGCGACTGCTCCTCTCGGGTCGGCGTGGTCCTGTAACGCAACAAAAATTTGGCAAGTCGACTTTGCAGCGTTCCCACCTGATTTTTCTTCAGACCCTCCTTGATGGTGCGTACTGCCCGTTCAGCCAAACCGTTGGATTGCGGGTAGTATGGGGCCGTCGTTACGTGGCGCACACCATTTTCCCGAAAGAACCGTGCTGTCTCTGCACTGGTGAATTGCGGACCATTATCCGACACGACAGTCCTCGGTAAGCCAAATCGAGCGAAAATGCCCCTAAGTATGTCTACCGTAGTCGCCGCCGTTGCAGTCTTCAAGGGCACTGCCTCGATCCACTTAGTCTCGGCGTCGACGAGAACGAAGATCATATGCCCTTCCACGGGACCAGCAACGGTACCATCATCTGTTGGTCTTTGGCCAGTTTGCCGGAACCTGCGCTGGGGGCATAGGCAAACACTGCACGCATTGGGGACACCGTTTTGCAAGCAACTCAATATCACCGTCTAGCCCTGGGTACCAGAAAATTGAGCGCGCTAGGTTCATCATTGCCGTCATGCCCGGGTGCGTATCGTGCAACTCTTTTAAAACAAATTCCCGAGCAGCTTTAGGCAGAACCACGCGGTGGCCCCAGTAGAGTATCCCGTTACTCACGGCCAATTCCTGCCTCCGTGCAAAGTACGGTTGGTACTGATGTTCGTCTGCACCCAGACGCCTTGGCCAGCCTTGCAAGATCCAAGTTTTCACTTGCTGAAGTACGTCATCCTTCCTGGTGTGGTCTGAAATATTCTGCGCAGACAAAACAAAATCATCCAGAGCCTGCGCATGCAGGACATATTCGGCTAGTTCCTTTTCGCAGCCATCATCGCGAACCGGTAATGGCAAACGGCTTAGAGCATCGGCATTTGCATTTAGCTCTCCTTTTCGGTATTCCAAGTTGTATTGATAAGCTGCTAAGAGCAGCGCCCAACGTTGAATGCGCGCCGCTGCCATTTGCGGAACGGGCTTATCTGGACTTAGCAAGCCAGTCAGAGGCTTGTGATCGGTCACCAGAGTGAACCTGTTGCCAAACAAATAATCCCGAAATTTGACAACGCCGAAAACAAGCGCTAGTGCCTCCTTTTCCAATTGTGAATAATTACGTTCCGCCGACGTGAGACTTCTAGAGCGGAACGCTATGGGATGATCCACCCCTTTTATGCGGTGCGACAAAACTGCGCCTATACCTTCGGCTGACGCATCACACTCAAGACGCAGGGGTTTCTGAGGATCGTAATGCACAAGAAAGTTTGCCCTGCTCATGGCGCGCTTGGTTTCTTGGAATGCTGTTATCTGTGCGGGCCCCCAACACCAGGATGCTCCTTTACACAAAAGTCGGTTTAACGGAGCCAAAGTGGACGACAAATTCGGTAGAAATTTGGAATAGTACGGGACCAGTTCTAAGAATGATTTGAGCTGGCTTACCGAAGTCGGTGGCGGTGCCGCTAGCACTGCTTCCAAATTGTCCTGCAGTGGGTGGAGGCCTTTTGCATCGAGGCTGCTGTCTTGGTTTTAATACCCTGGCCCGAAGCCGGAGCATGCGCCGTGGCGAAGGGTGGAGGCACGTGTTATCGGCACGATCTTCGGTCCGTGAACCTCATAATTCACGGTATATCAGGCAGAACTTCGTCCCAGTTTTTGTGGTCCCAGCTAACGTGTACATGGACATCATGTTCACCAGGATTCTATTCGTACGCTCAGTCAAGCGATTGGTCTGAGGGTGATAGGGCGTCGAATGTCGCAGGTTTGAGGCACACAGACGTAGGAGTTCTTCAACAATATCAGCTGTGAACTGACGGCCACGATCACTAATAATCACGCGAGGAGGACCATGACGAAGTATTATCGATTGCAGTAGAAAATGTTATAATTCGGTTGGGGTTGCAGAGGGTAACGCCGCCGTCTCGCAGAACCGAGTCAGGTAGTCGGCGCATACTATAATCCAACGGTTGCCTTTGGATGAACGTGGGAACGGTCCTATCAGGTCGATGCCTACCTGTTCAAAAGGTGAGCTGCGTGGCACCACGGGATTTAGCAACAGCTGGCTACGTACGTCTCCGTTGTCTTGCGCATTTGAGGCCAGTAAAATCTTTCTTTGGCACGATGGAGTGTCCGCGTGGACCCCAGGCGACCTGAAGTTAGGTCATCGTGCACGACGCGCACGACAGAAGAGCGAAGGGCTTCTGGCACCGCGAGAAGAAACTGTGCACCTGTCGCGGAGAAATTCTTCTTATACAGCAACCAATCTCGAACACAAAAATGGCACGCTGTTGCCTCTTTCGCGGCAGAGAAAAGTGGCTCTAAACTCGGATCTTCACGCTGTCATTTTGCGACGGCTGCAACATTTGGGAAATCCCGATCTACGGTTCCAATTAAGTGGTCGAAACTGTCAGCGTCACATTCCGTTGCACGAAGAAGCATTCTGGAAAGGCAATCGGCATCAGCCTGCCGTCGCCCGCTCTTGTAGGAGACAGTGAAGCTGTACTCTTGCAGACGTAAGGCCCATCGTGCAAGGCGGCCCGACGGATCACGAAGATTGACGAGCCAGCATAGATGGTGATGGTCGGTGACGATAGTGAACTCACGCCCATACATGTACGACCGAAACCGTTGCACGGTGAAAAAAAATTCCCCATCTCCCGCTTAAGGGAACCATGTGTGGATGCGAAGCAGCGGGGAGATAATTAGATTGAGCGGGAGGAACGTCGCCGGTCTCATTTCACGGCAGCGGTCCGGGCGCTCATCGCGGCGCTGCACAGGAGAGAGAATGAGGCGCGCGCGCTCCGTCATTTTCATACCGCGGAACTACCGTTGCGCCCCCAGCGGAGTATGCAGCTGTCAGACCACCTGTCGTGCGCGCCGCTCCGTAGAGGATTCCTAGAGGACAGGACGGGGGGGGACCGTAGGAGAGGAGAGAGAGGGGGGGAGGGGACGTGCATGCGCCGTGGGGATGTGGGATGCGGGTGCCGCTCCGTGGAGTAGATGATTCCTAGAGTAGAGAAAGGGGGGTGAGCGTAGGAGAAAATAGGGGAGGGTACGCGCATGCGCTGTGGGGGGGTGTGGGACGCTCCGTAGAGTAGAGGATTCCTAGAGGAGAGAAAGGGGGAGGGGACGCGCATGCGCTGTGGTGGTGTGGGACGCGGGAAGGAGGGACAGGCTAAGCCCCTCCAAACGCATGCAAGCAAGATGAAGGAATGGGGTCAACCTGGGCGACAGACACCACCTGCCTAGCCATTGCTAAGCAGCCTCTCTGTGCTCTCGGCCATGACTCTGATGACTGTGATGACGGCCTTCAGATTACTACAGTGTTCTGGTTCGCATAATGGGTGCTTCCCTACTTCATGAAAGTGGCCGGACGGGGCACGCGGGAGGGACGGACAGAGCCCCGAGCATACGATTCTTCGCATCTAATAACAGCGAGACTTTCCTGTTCAGTAACCGTGTAGTTGCGTTCGGGTTTGCTTAACGACCAACTTGCATATGCGATGACATGTTCTTTGTTGTCTATGCGCAGAACAAGAACAGCACCAAGACCTACACCACTCGCATCTGTGTGGGCCTCTGTTGGCGCTGAGGGATTGAAGTGTCGTAGAATTGGCTGCGACGTCAGCAGGGACTTCAGTTGTCGAAAGGAAGCAGAACACTCCAGCGACCACTCGAATTGGGTGTTCTTGTGCAGGAGGTATGTCAAACGATAAGCGACATCAGCAAAGCGACGAATGAATCGCCCAAAATGGGAGCATAGCCCCAAAAAGCAGCGAAGTTCTTTAATAGACTGAGGTGGCTCAAATGCTTCAACAGCCACCGTTTTTGAAGGGTCGGGTCTCACGCCATCTTTGTCCACGAGATGCCCCTACACCAAAGCCTGGCGTTCACCGAAATGACAATTTTTGGAGTTAAGCACAAGACAAGCCTTCCGCATGCAGCTGAGAACTGTGTCGAGCCGCGCGTTGTGCTCGTCAAAGGTGCGACCAAAGATGATAACATCGTCGAGATAGCACATGCATATCTCCCATTTTAAACCTCGTAGAATGGTGTCCATGAGGCGTTCGAAGGTGGCGGGCGCGTTACACAAGCCGAATGGCATACCGTTACATTGAAAAAGTCCATCGGGCGTTACGAACACTGTTTTAGATGCGAAGCATCTTATGCTCGGGGCTATGTCCGTCCCTCCCGCGTCCCCCCGTCCCGTGTCCCTCGTCCGGCCACTTTCATAAAGTATGGAAGCACCCATTATGCGAACGAGAACACTAGTAATATGAAGGCCGTCAACCCTACCACAGTCATCAGAGTCATGGCCGAGAGCGCAGGGAGGCTGCTTAGCAATGGCTAGGCAGGTGGTGTCTGTCGCCCAGGTTGACCCCATTACTTGAGTCATGGCCGAGAGCACAGAGAGGCTGCTTATCAATGGCTAGGCAGGTGGTGTCTGTCGCCCAGGTTGACATCATTCCTTAATCTTGCTTGCATGTGTTTGGAGGGGGCTTAGTCCGTCCCTCCTTCCCGCGTCCCACACCACCACAGCGCATGCGTGTCCCCTCCCCCTCTCTCTCCTACGCTCACCCCCTTTCTCTCCTCTAGGAATCTTCTACTCTACGGAGCGGCCCCCGCGTCCCACACCCCCCACAGCGCATGCGCGTCCCCTACCCTCTCCTACGCTCACCCCCCTTCGTCTACTCTAGGAATCATCTACTCTACGGAGCGGCTCCGGCGTCCCACATCCCCACAGCGCATGCGCGTCCTCTCTCCTCTAGGAATCCTCAACTCTACGGAGCGGCTCCGGCGTCCCACAGCGCATGCGCGTCCTCTCCCCCCTCTCCTCTAGGAATCCTCTACTCTACGGAGCGGCTCCCGCGTCCCACACCCGCACAGGGAATGCACGTCCCCTCCCCCTCTCTCTCCTATGAGCGCCCGGACCGCTGCCGTGAAATGAGAGCGGCGACGTTCCTCCC
>JALIZH010016447.1:0-55023 GCA_030522465.1 Rhipicephalus appendiculatus | reverse complement strand
ATGATGATAGTTTTTTGCGACGGAGCACAAGTTACCGGAAGCGTAAACAGCCTCGTTGTTAAAGAAAAAAATTGAAGGACACTTTGTACATTCTAAAGTCTGTTCGGCGAAAGCGTGTGGCCGTTCCACTGACTATGCCATGTCTTTTTTTCTTTTACACTCTCAGTGGGATAACACACAAAGCGAATGTGTGCGTGTTTTCTTTTTTTAATTTTTTACCTTGAGTCGCAGCGAGACGCGAGACTAATCTTCCTCCGTTCGCATGCGTTAGTATTTTCTCGCGCTTTGTGCATCGAGCAAACGCCATAGCGTTCCAGCGCTTAAATTGACGGGCCCTTTGTAAATTCGAAGGTGTATTCCGTGAACGCCTGTGTCCATTGAGACGGCGTCGGTGAGAATGATTGCAAACGCTGGGCACAGCGAAGCTACGCAAGCAAAGAGCGAGCGCTGTAGAGTCCGACGCGACCGGCGTCCGTTTGCGCATCCCGGCGGCCACCTGGCTCCGTGCCAGAGCTCGGATGGACGGGACGGACGGACGGACGGACGGACAGACGGACGGACGGACAGAAGGACGGACGGACGGACAGTGGACGGACGGACGGTGGACGGACGGACGGACGGACACCGGATGGACGGACGGACGGACAGACGGACGGACACCAGACGGACGTGAGCATGAAACATTAAAGGCTTTCGCCTTAAAAGCGTAAACAACCTCGTTAAAGATACATGGCGTCCTGTACCGGCGGCGTGGGCATGTGAATAGCATCGAAAGTCAGTATTTCGTTTGTGCCTACCGAACTCATAGACTATCGCTTGCACTCCAGAATCACAAACACAGCCAAAGCCACAGCACAATACACAGCGACTCGAACGGTCGCAGCAGACATTGACCGAGTCAACGACAGCGCTGGTTCCTCACGACTTGCCTGAAAATGACCAGGACATTCCTACGATGCTTCGCTCCCTTCTGGACACCATATTAAGGCGAAAGCCTTTAATGTCTCATGCTCACGTCCGTCCGGTGTCCGTCCGTCCGTGGTCCGGTGTCCGTCCGTCCGTCCGTCTGTGTCCGTCCGTCCCGTGTCCGTCCGTCTGTCTGTGTCCGTCCGTCCATCTGTCTGTCTGTCCGTCCGTCCGTCCGTCCGTCCGTCCGTCCGTCCGTCCGGTGTCCGTCCGTCTGTCCGTCCATCCATCCGTCCGTCTTTCCGTCCGTCCGTCCGTCCATCCGTCTGTCCGTCCGTCCGGCGTCCGGTCTCCGTCCGTCCAGTGTCCGTCCGTCCGTCTGTCCGTCCGTCTGTGTCCGTCCGTCCGTCCGTCCGGTGTCTGTCCGTCCGTCTGTCTGTCTGTCTGTCTGTCTGTCTGTCGCTCTGTCTGTCCGTCTGTCTGTCTGTCTGTCTGTCTGTCTGTCTGTCTGTCTGTCTGTCTGTCGTCCGTCCGTCCGTCCGTCCGTCCGTCCGTCCATGTCCGTCCGTCCCGTCCATCCGAGCTCTGGCACGGAGCCAGGGGGCCACCGGGATGCGCAAACGGACGCCGGTCGCGTCGGACTCTACAGCGCTCGCTCTTTGCTTGCGTAGCTTCGCTGTGCCTAGCGTTTGCAATCATTCTGACCGACGCCGTCTCAATGGACACAGGCGTTCACGGACACAGGCGTTCAATTCAATACACTTTCGAATTTACAAAGGGCCCGTCAGTTTAAGCGCTGGAACGCTATCGCGTTTGGACGATGCACAAAGCGCGAGAAAATACTAACGCATGCGAACGGAGGAAGATTAGTCTGGCGTCTCGCTGCGACTCGCGGTAAAAAATTAAAAAAGAAAACACGCACACATTCGCTTTGTGTGTTATCCCACTGAGAGTGTAAAAGAAAAAAGACATGGCATAGTCAGTGGAACGGCCACACGCTTTCGCCGAACACACTTTAGAATGTACAAAGTGTACTTCAATTTTTTTATGCTTTTGAATATGCTAAGTACTCCGACAGCCCGAACTGCCCTGAAACTGCTGGATGTTCTTAAACCAGTGTTTTCAGCGATTCAATAATCACCACCGCTCGCCCACGGCCCTCTCAGAGGACGTGATTTCCCAAGAATGTCAGAATGCTGAAGTCATGTATATAGGTCAGAGAAGCTCCGGCCTCGTGAGTACCTATATCTCACGGGCACCCGTGGACTCTTTTTAACACCGTCATCTTTACACCGATGGGGGTGTCCACCCTGTCGCACGCTCTCCCATACGCCAAGGAAGTGGGTTCTCGTGAAGGGATTTTCTTGAGTGGTATTTTGTGAGTGTACTGTCACAAAACGGAGGAGGGACGGAGCGGAAGAACGAGAGGGAGCAAACAGCCAATAGTCGAGCTGCGGGAATTCAGAAATGCTTTCAAAGCATGAAGAAATACAGAATTATTATCGCTGAACATCAATATTGGCAGCCATTGTTATTCAAAGCCTGAAATTGAAGAGCGGGGTGACTTTAACGATTTATTTGGGTTAATGGACGCTAGGTGGAGTCGCGATTGGACAAGTCGTTCGGGGGTGATTTTCCCAAACTATCGGGGCGGGATTAGGTTAAGCCAAGCACAAAACAGGCTAATTCGATTCTCCGGGCTCAAGCGCTTACGTTTCGATCCAATCCAGGTCGTCCGGAGACCGTTTTGTATCCATTCTATCGACAGAACGGGGTCTCCACCCGTTCTATGCCCGCTCTGTGACTATTCTCACGTCTTGACCGTCGGACGAGCCTCGACCAATCGCCGGCGGCTCCCTCTCGTTCTTCCGCTCCGTCGCTCCTCCATTCTGTGACAGAACGCTTACAAAATGGCCCCCCCTGCGATCAGCATTACGATGCTCTCGTACCCAGAAATCTGCATTTACGAAAAAAAAAAAACAAAAAAAAAAAAAGCTGTGAAAACTAAAATAATCGTAGTTGAAAGAGTATCCCATTTTTAGCAATTCTTACCGTCTTTATCTTTTTTTTTCTGTTTCTCAAAAACTGTTTATGCTCGCCACAGTGTTTCTACTCTCCCAACCATGGCTCGCAAGAAAAAAAAAGAAAGAAAAGAAAAATATAAACGTCGTGCCGCTATTTGAAAAAAAAACTATTTCCGTGTACGTCATCGTGTGTACGTCTGTGTACCTCGTTCCTTTCTCGCTGCTGTACTCTTTATTTTATGTCAACATTACTAGAACATTAATGAGACCTAAGAGACAATGATGCCAAGGAAAGTATAAGGGATGTTATTAGAAGTAATTGTAATGTAGATGTGAAGAAAGAAAAGTGGACGAAAAGATAACTTGCCGCCGGCAGGGACGGAACCTGCGACCTTCAAATAACGCGTCCGATGCTCTACCATCTGAGCTACAGCGGCGGTTGTCCCCGGTCAACTTTGTGGGGTATATATGTGCATTTAAACGTGGGAGTGTCACTTAGCGCCTCCAGTAGCCATGACGGCTACTACGGATTATTGGTCAGCGGCCTGCTCATAATACGATCACGTGCTACGTGATGCCAACAGGCTCAACAAGAGTGATCCACACTCGCCGTTATGACAACTAGGGGCGCTAACTGTAAAGCTCAGTTTTTGCATACCTCAGTTTATTTCACTGATTTTTTTAACTTTTTAGTCAACCATTTGCAGGATACTACTTTGTACAAAACGGACGCTATTTTTTTTTCTTCATTTCAGATCCACATAGGGTATTTAGATGCACTGAAAGGCGCGAATGATTTGAATTCAGGCTGTTCTTGAGCAATGATGTGAAGCACAAACAAATGTACACAGAAAAACATGCTCACTTATGCAGAAATCTCCAATCGTGGCGCGAATTAGATAGGAAGCCCAAGAGTATGGAATGCTTACAGCCGACCAAGGAGCCGGGCATTCTGATCACGTTCTTCGCGGTTTCAAATCTTCTTTGCGTTATTTCGAGCGGATGGGATATCTCGCCGAGGGCGCTTTCAGCGCTTCGACCGGACACGTACATGAAGCATGAAGAAAAAAGTGCTTCGAGAAAACGGCCATTGGATTCCGAATGGGGCTGTCCTCGAAGAAGGCTCTCTTTGAAGCAGCCGTGGTCTTAAGCTGCAAAACAAAAACATGCAGCTATTCACTAGGTAGAAACACTCGATATTTTCTCGACGGTGCTGTGTCACGGCTTTAGGCGCTGCACAAAGTTTGTGGCTCACGCGGGGTTCATTTTGTGGCTAAATATGTGAGGATGAACGTGCGCCTAGGTCGACGTGCGTCCTGGAGCGATTATTTTTGCGTGTGCGTTTGACACCACGAGGAGATTGGAAATGCGCTTCGTTGCAGGGAATCAGTTGATACAAACGCCGGATTTCGTAAGCATGTTGGTGCGAGCGGAGGCGAGGAAGTGTGCTATGATACATAAGGCAGCTTAGATAGTGCACGTTATATTTATTCTTTAAGATCTAGCCCAAGGCCTACGAACAATACGTAAAAGTCATGTCAAAATATTTCAAAGGCACGGAGTGTCTCTCAGCATTACTGCCTCTGTTTAGACAGGCGAGGTAGTGTTAACATTATCAATTAAAAAAATCACAGCAGATAGTTCTAAAAGAAGCAATGAAAAAGAGCGTATAAAAAAAAACTTGAAATAGATGAATTTCACAGACAGGCCACATCAGTAGCGTATAGCGTCCCGTACAATATACAGGGTGTCCCATTTATCACGCAGCACGATTTAAAAAAAAGAGGAACGGCGTTACGCGAAGCAGACCTAGTGCATGATGTTCCCAGTATACTGTAGTAGCCGCTACTATTTTTTTCGTTAATGTGAATTAATTAATTAGTCCTAATTAATTTCGTAACTCCGAAAATACTCACCTAATTATCAAAGTGTCAATGAGGCAAATGTGGGCATGTTGAAATGACATCTATCTCTGCTACTTTCAACAACGTACTAATTGCGTGCTAATTTTTTCCTTTCGGATTAGATTGTTGCTTCATGCATGGCCTCCGAGGTCGCGCGCCGGCGCACAAATAGCGACCTCGACGTAATATTCGACGGTCACAACGGCACCGCTCTCGTCGACACTGGAGCCGACTATTCCGTCGTCAGTGGGCCTTTCGCGACGAAGTTGAAGAAAGTGAAGACTGCTTGGCAAGGCCCTGAAATCTGTACCGCTGGGGGTCATCTAATAACGCCAGCCGGTGTTTGCACAGCAAGAGTCACCATCAATAACCGGACCTATCCAGCCAGCTTTCTAATCCTACAGCACTGCTCCAGGGAAGTAATACTTGGGATGGACTTCCTAATTGTAAACACGGCGCCATCATCGACCTAAGGTCTGAGTCGATAAGACTAACCTAAGAAAAAGCGCTGCCTACCCAGACGACGCCAAGGAGCCATGCATTGAACGTGATAGAAGAGCATGTCACCGTTCCGCCTCTCTCCAGCGTCATCATTTCCGTCGGCACCGAAAAACCCGCAGACGTCGAAGGCGTCATCGAGGGTTATCAGCACCTGCTTGTAAACCGTCAGATTTGCGTCGCACGAGGCATCGCCGAGTTGCGTGAAGGGAAAGCAGCAGTGATGCTTACGAACTTCAGCAACGAATACAAACACGTGAGCAAAGGCACGACGGTCGCCTACATCGAAGACATTGTGGAAACCAGCGACGCCCTCGCCCTCGCCGAGTTTACCGAACACTCTACGACGAACCAAGCTCACCAACTAACTTTCGACATCAAACCGAGCCTTCCGACGCTTAAACAAGAACAGCTCAAAACCCTGCTCCAGCAATACAAAGATAGCTTTTCGCCGTCGTCCAGAGATCGACAGACCCCAGTCGCCCAACACCGCATCATAACAGAGGAAAGTTCCAGGCCACTACGTCAGAGCCCGTACAGAGTTTCAACGCGGGAACGCGAGGCAATAAAGAAACAAGTCGACGAAATGCTACGCGACGACATCATCCAGCCTTCAAAGAGTCCGTGGGCGTCACCAGTGGTGTTAGTGAAGAAAAAGGACGGAACCCTACGCTTCTGCGTCGATTATCGCCGCCTGAACAAAATAACGAAGAAGGACGTGTACCCTCTCCCACGGATAGACGACACCCTCGATCAACTCCACAATGCGAGGTACTTTGCGTCGATGGACCTCAAGACCGGTTATTGGCAAATTGAAGTCGACGAGAGAGACCGAGAAAAGACCGCGTTTATAACACCAGACGGCCTCTTCGAGTTCAAGGTCATGCCCTTTGGTCTTTGCTCGGCGCCTGCGACTTTCCAACGGGTTATGGACACAGTACTGGCAGGATTGAAGTGGAAGACTTCGCCTGGTGTACCTGGACGACGTCATTGTGTTTGCTTCAAACTTCGACGAACACCTCCGGCGACTTGACGCAGTACTTCAAGCAATCAAGACCTCCGTCCTCACTTTGAAGCCTGAAAAGTGCCGCTTCGCATACGAGGAGCTCTTGTTCTTGGGTCATGTGATCAGCAAGTCCGGAATACGCCCCGATCCCCAAAAGACAGCCGCCATCGCTACATTCCCGCCACCCACGGACAAGAAGGCCGTCCGTCGATTTCTCGGCCTGTGCGCCTATTACAGGCGGTTCGTCAAAAATTTTGCCCGCATCGCCGAGCCACTTACTAACCTTACCAGAACCGACGTCGAGTTCAAGTGGGAAACACCGCAAGAGGAAGCATTTCAAGAACCAAAACGACGCCTGCAAATGCCTCCATTACTTGCGCATTTCGACGAACACGGCGAAACAGATGTGCACACCGACGCAAGCAGCGTGGGACTCGGCGCCGTCCTTGTGCAGAAGATGGACGGACTGGAAAGGGTTATGAGTTACGCTAGCCGGTCGCTATCCAAGGCAGAGGCCAACCATTCAACAACAGAAAAAGAGTGCCTCGCCATCATCTGGGCTACGTCGAAGTTTCGCCCCTACCTCTACGGTAGGTCCTCCAGAGTTGTGAGTGACCACCAAGCCTTGTGTTGGATAGCTAACTTGAAAGACCCTGCAGGTCGTCTAACAAGATGGAGTCTCAGACTTCAAGAATTCGACGTTACGGTCGTTTACAAGTCCGGACGAAAGCATTCTGACGCCGACTGCTTGTCTCGCGCCCCCATCGACTCGCCGCCACAGGACGACCTTAATGATGACTGCTTCTTGGGAGCCATAAGCGCCGATGACTTCTCCGAACGACAGCGAGCCGATCCGGAACTCAAGGGCCTTATAGAATACCTCGAGGGCAAGGCCACCATGGCTCCAAAGGTATTCAGACGAGGACTGGAGTCGTTTTTCTTGCGGAACGGCATTCTCCTAAAGAAAAACTTCTCACCACTTCGGGCCGACTCCCTCCTTCAGCGTTACGTCCGGAAGTTCTGGACGCTCTGCATGACGACCCGACGGCTGGACACCTTGGATTTTCCCGTACGCTCGTGAGGATACAACAAAAGTACTACTGGCCTCGCCTCGCTGCCGACGTCACCCACTACGTGAAGACCTGTCGAGATTGTCAACGACGGAATACACCACCCACTAGGCAAGCCGGACTTCTGCAACCCATCGAGCCACCTCGCCGACTGTTCCAGCAAATCGGCATGGACTTACTGGGGCCGTTCCTGACGTCAAACTCCCGAAACAAATGGATCGTCATAGCAACGGACTACCTCAACCGCTACACCGAGACGAGGGCGTTGTCCAAGGGCAGTGCCGCCGAGGTAGCAAAGTTCTTTGTCGAGAACATCGTACTGCGTCATGGCGCCCCGGAGGTCCTCATTACCGACAGAGGTACGGCCTTTACAGCGGACCTAACGCAGGCGATCCTGAGGTACAACCAAACAATCACCGCCGGACCACCGCCTACCACCCACAGACCAATGGCCTCACCGAGCGTCTAAATAAGACCATCGCCGATATGCTGGCCATGTACATCAACGTCGAGCACAAGACGTCGGATGCCATCCTTCCGTATGTAACTTTTGCATACAACACGGCTGCACAAGAAACGACGCAGATGAAGCCGTATGGATTGGTCTACGGAAGGACCCCGGCAACGACGCTCGACGCCATGTTGCCCAATGGCTCCAACGAGGAAAACGTCGACGTTACCGTGTACCTCCAGCGCGCCGAAGAAGCCAGACAACTCGCCCGTCTGCGCATCCAGAGCCAGCAAAAGACCGACAGCCGTCGCTACAACCTTCGACGCCGCCACATGGAATACAAACCCGGTGACCGTGCATGGGTCTGGACGCCAGTTCGGCGACGGAGACTTAGCGAAAAGCTTCTTCCACGATACTTCGGACCCTACAGGATACTTCGACGTCTCGGCGCACTCGACTACGTGGTTGTCCCTGACGGCATTACGAACTCTCAGCGGCGCCGTGCGCAACCTGAAGTCGTCCATGTCGTGCGCCTGAAGCCGTATTACTCGCGTTAGTGAACCTGAGAACTGTAACTTTTGCTTTATTGTACTTTCGTGTTTGTGCTAATTGTACTTCCTTGCTTTATTATTGTTATTTATTCTTGCATGCCCCCCCCCCCCCCCCGTGTTCTGTTTTAAGCATCGGGACGATGCTTTTTCAGAGGGGGGGCATTGCCACGCGCGTTTCGTATTATACTTTTGCTGTATTTGGTTTACGCCCACAGAGACTGTAAGCGTGTAAGCAATGCTAAGCGCAAACCGCGCTTCATTTCCAGAAGGTTCGCGATTATTCTGTATCGTTTCGTTAAGATTGTGCGCAAGACGCGAACACGCGAGCTTATTCCAGAGCTTTCGCGACAATCAGTGATAAGGCTGAAATATTCGAAGACACGCGTATAAATGTCGACGTGCTTCACCGCTTGTCAGTTGATCGACGGCCGATGCTCCGTTCGCCGCTATCAGTGCCAGTGCTTATTGCTGTAATCTGACTTTCCGTTTACCGGCCCCAATTTCGGCCTAATAAACAGTTTCATCTTGAACATACCGACTGCTGCTTGGGTCAACGTCACGACCACGTGACAATATCTATTCGATTCGCTGTCTCTCAGCACAGCTAGAATATGGCGTCAGCACTGTGCAACATAGCCACGCGTTTCCTTACATGCACGCGTCCCTCGGTCTTGTCAAACTTAGGCACGTGCATGTAAGAAAACGCGTGGCTATGTAGGCGCACAACGAGCGTCCTTCCGTCTTCTCAGGCAGAGGTACTCGCGTTGGGTGCCTCGATGCGCACTAGCCTGCTGGCGGGGCAAGGACATGTGCGCGCGTAGGTCCACATGACCGAAATGCTTGCAAATAATGTTTATTCTTTAGACTTGCTTGCCGTTTAATCGTAAAGTATTAGAAAGAAATGGCCAGTAAATGCGCCAGAATATAAGTTCAAAGTAGCCAAAAAATAAACATGGCGCCAAGCTGAAAATTGTGACGCCAGACGGGGTCTGAAAGAAGCCAATTTGGCGCAAAGTAGCCACCAATGGCAACCCTGCAGGTGACCGAGATTCACTAATAAAAAGCCGGCAGATCGCACGCACTGTGGGAATTGATGTAATGCGAAGCAGCCAGGAAGGAGCAAATCATGCTTTACATAAATTACATGTCATGTTTTACATGTTAGGACCTGTCATTTATGTTCGTCATACAGTCACGTCGCGCAATACCAATTTTGGCGTATATCAAGCTAGCGAACTGGACGCAAGCGCACCATGAGCGTGGCATGTAAATGGCGTTGTAGATGACATGCATGCCAGGATTTTCATGTTACCACCTGCCACTTATGTTTGTTATACAGTCATGTCACTCGATACCAAATTTGGTGTATATCAAGCTGACGAAACGGCTGCGAGCGCTTCATGAGCGTGGAATGCAAGTCATGTCGCATGACAAGTCATGATTTCCATATTACCACTTGTCATTTATGTCCGTCACACAGTCATGTCACTCAATAGCAAATTTGCTGCATATCTAGCTAACGAAACAACCGCGAGCGCGCCATGAGCGTGGGATGCAAGTCATGTCGCACATGAGACATGACAAGTCATGATTTCCGTATTATTACTTGTCATTTATGTTCGTCATACAGTCACGACACTCAATACCAAATTTGCTGTATATCAAGCTAACGAAACGCCCGGGTGCGCGCCATGAGCGTGATATGCAAGTCATGTCGCACATGACATGTCATGATTACCATATTACCACTTGTCATTTATGTTCGTCCTACAGTCACGTCACTTAATCCCAAATTTGGTGTATATCAAGCTAACGAAACGGCCGTGAGCACGCCATGAGCGTGGCATGTAAATCATACTTTTCATGACAAGTAAGTCATGATTTTTTAGATATTTCCAGCGATTTATGTTCGTCATACAGTCATGTTATGCCATACCAAATTTGGTATAAATCCCATTAACGATACGGCCCGGAGAGCACAAAGTCGTAGGCGGCTAGATAGATAGATAGATAGATAGATAGATAGATAGATAGATAGATAGATAGATAGATAGATAGATAGATAGATAGATAGATAGATAGATAGATAGATAGATAGATAGATAGATAGATACTCTCAAAGTCGCCGAAGTTCGCTAAGAAATGCTTCGCATTTAAAACTGTTCCGCGTGAGAGAGAGAGAGTACAACTTTATTAGATTTAAAGGAACTTTATTAAAATCCAGCGCCGACGCTGAGGTCTCCACGCGGTACTGCTCGGCGCAGGTCACGCCGGGATTTTTGGCCAAACTTAATTTTTTGGACTGTTCTGACCAGACTGCTCACAAGACGCTAGTTGAGTTTATTCTGGAGCCAAGGAGACCTCCAATGATAAGAGTAGAATGTTCGGTCACTCACGTACAACTGCTGACGTGTCCCACCGGCGATCAAGTGACTGATGACCGATGAGCGTTCTAGTCGCTAGCATTGAATTTCGAATGGTACTTGCTCGCACTCTAAGTGCTGCTTTTTCCAGGCGCAAGTTCACCCTCTGGCAGTTTACTCGTTGTCGATTTGACTGCTTGGCTTTTCACCATCACAACTTTCATGACATCTACTGCAATTGCTTGTCTTTTGTCTACCTAACACCCCCGCCAAGCCGTGAACAATTCTCACGCCTCGAAGACGAGCGCCACCGCCGTGCATCGAGTTAGCCGCAAAATGGTAGATGTCCGAGTACTGTGCGATTTCAGCGCACGTTAAGGAACACCAGACGGGCGAAATTTCCGATGCTCTCTCTAATAATGATATCGTGGTTTTGTAACGTAAAACCCAATATATTATTATTATTTAGCCGCAGGCGGCAAAGAGTATTAACCCTTCCCTACCTCTCCCTGACGGGACCAGGAAGACCCGGTAATCGCCACCGCAGCAGTGAGGACGGCCCTTGTGGCGCCTATAGCGATGTTCCTACAGAAACCAAGGAGCCACCATCGCCGGCGACAGCACCATGCCGCCCGCCTCTAATACATCGGTACGCCCCGAGGAAGACCCACACATATCGAGCTCCCTACCACCGCTCGCCCTGCTAATACTGTGGAGATGCCTACAACAACTATCACCGTTGACACTAACGCGACATGCGACTACGCTTTTTCGCCTTCAACGCGCCGCGCACAGACTGCTGAATGGCCACATGTCATTGCCGACTATCTCGCAGCGTCCGAGTGGAGTCCTCGATGGCCGTTGCTTCAACGATCTCCAGCGTCTACCATGCACTGCCCAACTCGGGGCCGCTGTGTGTGTGTGTGTGTGTGTGTGTGTGTGTACGTGTGTGTGTGTTGTGTGTGTGTTCGTGGCGTGTGTGTTGTGCGTGTGTGTGTGTTGTGTGTGTGTGTGTGTGCGTATGTGTCTATGTGCATGTGTGTGCGTGCGTGTGGGTGTGTCAATGTGTGTGTTGTGGTGTGTGTGTGTGTGTGTGTGTGTGTGTGTGTGTGTGTGTGCGTGCGTGCGTGCGTGCGTGCGTGTGCGTGCGTGTATCAAACTAGAAGCAGCAACCGATGGAGACGCGGTTGCTGCTGTCGTACTGCTGCGAGTGTTGCATGGTCTTTGAGCGTTCCTTTTGAATGGCACAAGTTCGCGCAACAAATAATTACACCATCTCCCGCTAAAGGGAACCATGTGTAGATGTGAAGCAGCGGGCGCTGACGCTTACACTGGCGGTGGCGTTGACGCTGGCGCTCATCACAGCGTTGCGCAGGAGAGAAAACTGGGGAGGCGCAAAGCAGGCAGTGATGGAGCAGTGTTTCCTACTGGAACATGCCAATCGCTGCTAATGGGCAATGAGAGACAGAAGACTCCGACTGGACACAGAGACCCGCACTCCGCTTTTAGTTAACGCGCACGCTGCGAATTTTTATTGTTCAACAACGCACAGGAGAAATCTCCCACCGGCACCACCTTGGAGGTCAAGATCCATTGCCATATATACGGGGTGGCCAGTGAACGGTTGTGCAGCGCGAGCAGTCGGTTTTTTCAACCAAGAAACTCGCTAGCAGACGCTGCCTCCGTCGGCGTCGCGAGGCGAGAGAGGGGGGGAGCGTAGGAGAGGAGAGAGAGGGGGGTGACACGCATGCGCAGTGGGAGTGTGAACGCCGTGGGCAGGATGGGTAGAGGAGAGAGGGGGGAGCGTAGGAGAGGAGAGAGAGGGGGGGACGCGCATGCGCAGTGGGAGTGTAGACGCCGCGGGTAGGGATGCCTAGAGGAGAGAGGGGGGAGTGTAAGAAGGGAGAGAGGAGGGGAGGTGCATGCGCAGTGAGGGTGTGGTTGCCGCGGGGAGGGATGCCTAGAGGAGAGAGAGGGGGAGAGGAGGTTTTTTATTTTTTTAAAGGGTTTGCGCATGCGCAGTAAGGGTGGGCACGCGGCACACCACCACCAGCGGATTAAGCTTCGCCATAAGATGCTTCACATCTAATAATTGAATCATCGCCTACTTGACCGCTTGGTTCTTGAGCTTAGCAATCACGTGAGAATACATTAGCAGAACGCCTGACGTGCCACCACTGGCTGGCTAGGCGTGGCATTTGCGAATACCTCTTCCTTCAGCACGTGTATGACCGACTGCCCTACAGATGCGAAAACTGAATGTTAGACGGTTTATGCTATGGCGTGCTTAGGATAATGGACTCAGACGTGCACTTACATAATTGTCTTTTGAAGAAGGAGACAGTCCTATGACTGTAGCCGTAACTGCTCATCTGGCCGGGTTGAGCAGTTACGGCTTTAAATTCGTCACCAAGGTACTGACTAAAGCACAAGTCATCGCGGTGGTGTACGCTCTTTTAACACGAAAGTGTTTTATGCCGGGGTCCACCAAGATTTCAGGGACGTATTTCCGTCACGGAAATGACGTCGAAAAAATACACATGATCAGAAGACAAAGAAAAAAGTTCCGTCACCGGGAGTCGAACCTACGACCTCTTGGTCCGCAAGAAGAGATGCCGGCACGCTATCCACTGCACCACGGTCACATACTCTGTAGGCATTACAAACGCGCCTTTTATATCTACCACTGTCCTCTCACACTGCTCTCGCTAAAGTGAAGTAATGCATCATAACTGTGATATCCCCTATTAGTTTCTTCAGAGCGTAGTTTCTACGCGTCCGTCTCATTCGGCGCGTTTCAAATAGGAAACGTGCAGTTTTGCCGACGCATTAACACACTGCCAGGTGGCGACCTTACCCCCCAGCGTCGGCGTCTCTCACAGCATCCATCCATACCAACGGTAGCTCTGCGACCAAGTCTGCGACGCGCGAGTGCTTAGCGTGGCCGTAACTCCGCGTTCCTAGCTTACACTCGCCCCGCGAAAACTCGCAGCCGGCCAATGGGGAAGACAGGACGCGCGTTGCGTTTCCCTCAGGTCGGGCAGTGGTGTTCAATGACTCTAACATGCCACGAGTAGGCGACCTAAGCCTAAATTCGGCGTCCAATCAGTGACGCTCTTCTGGCTGTCGCACCGCTTTCTCCGATTCCGCTGTCACCGCACAGCTACCACAAGCATATATGACCACAAGGGTTTGTTTAATCGTTGCTCACGGGCGTTAGTCATCGAAATACAGATGTACCACCAAGCGTCAACGTGGATACATCCACGTTAAACGGTGCTATAACTGTCGAACACCAATGGACATTGTGCAAGCTCTTTTATATCAATGCACAGTAAACATTCAACTACTTCTGTAAGGACACGTTTCACTTTCGTGTTATACCGATTCCTATGACAGAGGGATCAAACATGTTTTTTATTTGTTCTAGCTTGTTCAGGCTTACACTTTTTAACTCCTTCAACAGCGCACAGGGAAGAGAGAGAGAGAATAAAGAAAAAAAGAAAGGCAGGGAGGTTAAACATGGCTGAGCCCGGTAGGCTACCCTGCACTGGGGAAGGGGGGTAAGGGGAATAAAAGTTAGAGAGGAGGAGAGAGAAGTCACTGTTGCCGTCGAAGTAACGGCAGTTCTGCGCTTAACATCACAGATGGTGAGTCAGTCCCAGGGCGTAAATCAGAGCAGCGCATTCGTTGCTTTACGCAACTTATATGCACGGGTCCGTGCATCCAAAATCTTGTCGATGGTGAAGCCGTGGTGGTGCTGGTAGTGTTGTCAAGCAACAGATTTCTGAAGGCTTGCGAGAACTGGAGTGATGGTGTCGAGCAGTTGCAACACGCTTCGAGCTATCGGTGTCTGGATCTTGCTCAGCAGCACGCTAATAGCACTGACTAGGGTACTGACCATGCCCATAACTTGTCTGTCTTCGTCCGTCAGTTTATGAGGTACCGATGAAGTGTCCTTCACTGTCGAAGTCTGTTGTCGCTCGTCAGGTGAATGCAGCTTTGGGAGTTCGGGCCAAGCGTCAACTGCATTGCTGGTAGAAGCGTTACTGGCTTTAGATACGGCTGCGTTTGGACTGGGTGGTAGGAACGAAGCGGCAGCTCCATTGCTAACAGACGCGTCTTTGTTCAAATTGCAACGGGCCTCACGATGCCTCCTTCGAAGGATTCCCCTGTTATTCGAAGAGAGATAGCAATACTGAAGAAAAGGGTTAGACATGACATCTCACACCGAGAAGCAGCTGCATCCATTACGCGACGACGGTCCCGCAGGCTTTGCAGGCACCAACGAGGCTTTGCAGGCACCAAAGCCTGCAAAGCCTCGTTGCCTCGCGAACCACGTCCAAAACCACCTCCACCTCCTCCACTCAGGCCAAGCTATGTCGGGTCTATGGACGCACAGGGAAGAGAACCTATACTTATATATGCTGAACTCCGGCATTCAAAATTTGCTTTTTTTTTATCTCCTCGATTTCCAAGCATTCGTTAGCGTGATAGCCGGACATGTTCAACCGTAACATTTCTTGGAAACGTGCCTCAGTTGCTTCACTCGTTCCAGTCTGTTGCATTCGCTTAGTCTCGGAACTAGAACAACGGGTACAAGTGAAGCTGACGGAAAGAAACTAGTCGTCATACCGCAGGCCCTCCGTACGTGCGGTTTTTCTCTAATCACCGACAGGCACATGTCTTTGATTTTTTTTTAATCAAGAACGCTCCCTCGCGAATTTAGGTGTAAACAATAAGTACGCCTCTTAGTAAAACTAGGCCGAAGGACTAAGACGAAAAACGGAAGAGAATCCGCAATTCGGCATCCGCTATTCGCCAACTCCCACCATTACCTTGCCAAGTCATCCCTCTCCATCCCTTGTATGAAAAACAACAATAACAACAAAAAGTAACGCCGAAGCGCCATGCAGACGCATTGGTAAACGTGTGGCAGACGTTCATTATTAATCGGGCACGACCTCGGTTTGCGCTCCGGGCGCACTCCTGTTCAAACCACCCGCAGCAGAGACAAGAGCTGTTGTTGCGCGTTGTAACAAATGTACGGCAAGGTGGGGGGGGGGGGGGGGGGGGTTGTAACGACGATGCGTAGCGAATGAAGAATCGTCCGCACGGCGCCGGTAATTGTTGCCGCACATGCTTTCAGATTGCTTTTTCTGGCCTCTTCCTTTTGCGCCTCTTCCTGAGCCTGCGAAATTGTTTACCTAGTTCCCTTCCTGCGAGTGCAGGCGGTCACGTTCACCCTCCAGAGACCTTTTACGCTTTGAAAGAGGAAAGAAAGGAAAACAAAATTTAATCTCGTTTCCTCGGGGTCCCTTTGCAAGAATTGCACGGAGGTGCAACAGAAACAACGAGGAGTGTGCAACTGGCTTGGGAAACAACTTCGTAAAAAAATGTAAACAACTGAACCAAAAATCGGAATGGAAGGGTTGTGTTGAGTGCATGCGCTCACGCCCCAGGCGAGACAGAAAACATGGCTCTCAGCCGCAAGGATTTTTCAACAAGCTGTTTAAGGCTCGCCGTAATTTTTCTGTCGGGAACAGGAATGATCACGATCATGAACCGGCAGGCGCTCTCTACATCCTCGTCTTCGTTCTCTTCTGTTTCCCTACCAGAACACGTACGCTGATTTCGACAGCGTGGCCTGTAATAACCCTGATGGGTGAGAGAATTAATACAGAGATAGAGAGAGAGAAAGAAAGTGGCATAAAGAATGAGGAAGAAAGAAATTCTTAGCGCAAATATTTATCATGAGGCGGGATCCGAACCGGCGTACCCGCGATCCGAAGGCACGCGTACTAACAACTCGTCTATACCGTCCCCCTAGCTGAGTATAGCGTTGCTTTATATAGCGTGCCTAGCAAGGGGTGGGAAAGGGGAGGTAGCGTGAGACGACATTTGATGGTAAGGAGGAGGGAAAGGAGGAGGGGGCGAGAGTAAATCATAGCATAGAATGAGTGAGAAAGAGTGAACAAGAAAGAAATGCAGAAAGAGAAAGAAAGAGAGACAATGCAAGAAAGAGGAAGAAATAGAGCGAGAGATCGAAAGAGAAAAGGATATTAAGTAGGAGAAAGCAAGTGAGAAATAGAGAAAGAGAGAGAGAAAGCAATGAAAGAGGAAGAAAGAGAACCAAATACAGAGAGAGAGAGTGAGAGAACTAAACAGAAATAAACAGAAAAAAGACAAAAAAAAACGGTCAGCATACAGATGAAGAAACAAAGAGATAACTTGTAAAACAGCAAAGCAGCAAAATCCAGGATGAGACCTAGGTGCCCATCAGCTACGCTGTCTCTTTAACATTGCGCCTGCAGTAAAAGCTACGCCATTTTTTTTGTTCATTTCGTAAGAATTTGTCTGTTACTACCGTGATGGTGAACGCAAAAATAAAATTCGTGCTTAGAAAGCATCTCACTATTGCTACATGACACGACCTTCTCACAAGGCGTATGGTGCTGCGTCAACATTTACCGCGATCATATCACATTCAAACGCCGGAACAACGCATCACATGAGAGAATGTACTTCAACTCTAACATTAATTACCAGGACTTTTTTTTCGAAGGTTTAGACATGTATGCTTAAGCATAACAATTTTATAACACTTAGGAGTGATGTTGACTGAAGCGCGCGAACAATTTCCAGATGCCTTGCTAAATCCAAAGAAGACTGAAGTTTAGGGAGATATATGGGTTGGAGGGGCAACTGCCTTGACGAGGTTCAATCATTTCGTACCAGACTTTACTTGAACCCGTTTACGCATATCCCTAACAAGATTCTACTCGTGCAGGAGAAACTCTACATGCTTACCTCAAACATTGGAGTCATCGGCGCTATGGTAAACGAAGCAGGTGGGAAGTCTACGAACGGAAATTGCCGGGTGCACCCGCGCTAGGCACTTCCTCAGGATTCACAGTAGTGGAACTGTCATACTTTTTTTGCACTAAACCTTATCAGGAATTACAAGGCTGCTGCATCATCATTATTGTTATGATCATCATCATGACCATCACCATATGTCAGTATCCACAATATTTTTGTTGCACGTGTCAGAAATCGTTTAATAGAGAATGTCGTTGGAGCCAACATTCCCGCTTGTCGAAACGTTGGCTGGAGCAATAGGCCGTGTTTAAGGATTTCTCATTGCTTCAAGCCTCTGCGTTTTCCTGAACCTTTATATGGTCTAGAAATGACCGTTATATTCGTGACAGACGGACAGATCACCTGATACACGGTGACACGCGGTGATTCGTGCTGCGTGACGCCAACAGGCAAAAAGAGTGTTCCACACTCGCCGCAGTGGCAACAGGCGGCGCTGACTGACGCTCCCACGTTTAAATGCACATATATACCCTATTAAGTGGACGGAGGGATGACCGCCACCCTAGCTCAGAGGTAGAGCATCGGACTCATTATACGAAGGTCGCAGGTACAATCCCTGCCGGTGGCAAGTTATGTTTTCGTCCACTTTTCTTTCTTCACATTTACTTTACAATTACTTCTAATAACATCCCCTATACTTTCCTTGGCATCATCGTCTGTTAGTTCTCATTGATATTGTGTATAACAAAGCGAACGAGCCCTTAAACTTACACTTCTGTCCTTCAGTGATACGCGGCGATACACGGCCTTTATGCCCTGTCTGGACTGCTCCAATGATTTCGCGAGTTCGTTCATCATGATGGCTAGCGATAATCATGGTTGGTTCAAACAGGGGAGTGCGCCCAGGGTTAGACGCTCGGCGGATTTAACGCTTGACGGTTGTCCCGTCCGGGATGTCCTATCTTTGAAGATCACTCGCCGGTCGGGGCCCCATCCGCGATCTCCTCTAACCATCTCCAAATATTTACTTTTCTCTCTATCTTTTTTAATCCCACCTTATCCCTTCCCTTGTGAGCCACTGCTGAGGTGTCCATTGTAGACACAATTGCGGGGTTCACCTTTCTCTTCATTTTCTTCTTAAATAAATAATCACTTCCCCAGGGTTATGGCAGTGAACGGCTAGAAACCCTTCTTTAGAATGGCACACATTCTTGTCAAAGCTCGCAGGCTGTAGTTTAAGCTGCAGTTGAAAGTCAGTGCTTGTCCAGGTCCAGGTATTTCCCTTTGATTTCGTCCCGTCTCGAAAAGCCATGCTGTTTACTTATTAGTATGCACAACCAACTAGCCAAAGTTTGAAAGTTTGAAACCAACTAGCCAAAGTTTGAAAAGAATCAGAAACAACTTACACATAAGCAGTATACCAAGAAACATGCATCCCGAATACGATAAAGGAAGAAGACAGGTCCAGGGTACAACTGCTCAAACAGACACTATAACGCATCAACAGCAATGAAGAAGACGTGAGATACACGGACGCGGCGGCGTACATTGCAAACGACCGTTTTGCAATCAGCGTGGTCGACGAAAACGGTAAAGAATTGAGAGCAACGTCCATACGGGCCAAGGATGCGAGTACAGCGGAAGAGCTGGGCATAGCCCTGGCCATCACTACGTGCAAGAAGACGCGGGCTACTGTGATAACAGATTTCCCAAGAAGCGTGCAGAAGGTACATGAACGGAAGGATAGGAAAGGCTGCACTCCATGTCTTAAAAAGCACCAAGGTGGACGAAACAACCATCCTCTGGACACCGGGACACGAGTCTGTCGCGGGGAATCAGGCGGCGCACGCCGCGGCTCGAGATCATGTACGCCGAGCCATCTCCGACACGCAGAGAACACGTACCGACGGCTGTCACGACGAGGGTGAACGCATACCGAAGAAGTATTCAGAGAGAGAGAAATAACTTTATTGGGTCCAGCGGTTTGGGGAACAGGTCCCCGCCTAAACGGCGGCCAGTAGCCCTTGGGTCCTGGCGGCGTTTTCGGCCAGCTGGACGGCCCAGATTGCTCGTCCGGATCCGATCTTAGCAGTAAGGCCTCCCACTGCTCATCGTTATCTATATTGCGACCCTGTAGGGACGCCTGAGGGCAAGCCCACAGAATGTCGCAGATTCGCCCGTTCCCTGCATAGCTGGCATTTGCCATCGTATTGCTCGGGGTAATAACGGCTGTAGGCCGGATTCGGGTAAGTGTTGGTTTGGAGAAGGCGCCAGACCACCGTCTGTGAAGTATTCAGAGATTTTGGCGCATTATAGGAAGCAGAGGAAGCGGTACCCGCCGGCACACCCAAGAGTCTGAGTAGGGAGCAAGCGGTAACCTGGAGAAGACTCCAGGCCGGAACTTACCCGCATGGAACAGTGATGCACGCAATGTATCCAGGGACATATGGGTGGGACTGCAAGTTTTGCCCACCGGACACGCGCAACACCCTGCGCCACATGGTGCTGGAGTGCAAGAACAATCCTAAATTACCACCATCATCAAACCCAAGCGAAAACGAGGAGAAAGAAGCGGATACAGAGGAAAGCTTCGAAGACCAGTGGGAGGCTCTGCTGGTGACCCAAGACCCTGACAACCAGCTACGATTGGTGAACAGGGCTCGGGCGGCGGCAGCGAGCCATGGCTACCTGGACTGAGGAGGCCACCCGCCTTAGGGCTGAAGTACAAAGAGCCTGGTCGAAAATAAAGTTCATTTCTCTCTCTTATCCCGGCCGCGGTGGTCGCATTTCGATGGAGGCGAAATGGTAGAGGCTCATGTACTGTGCGATGTTCATCATCATCATCATCATCATCAGCCTGTCTACGCCCACTGCAGGGCAAAAGGCCTCTCCCATGTTTCGCCAATCAACCCGGTCCTGTGCTTTCTGCTGCCACGTTATACCTGCAAACTTAATCTCATCTACCCACCTAATTTTCTGTCTCCCCCTGACGCGTTTGCCATCTCTTGGAATCCAGTCAGTTACCCTTAATGACCAGCGGTTATCCTGCCGACGTGCTACGTGCCCTGGCCCACCATATCCATTTCTTCTTCTTGATTTCAACTATGATATCCTTAACCCCCGTTTGTTCCCTGACCCACTCTGCTCTCTTCCTGTCTCTTAAGGTGCGATGTTAGTGCACGTTAAAGAATACCAGATGATCGAAATTTCCGGAGTCCTCCACTACGGCGTCTCTGATAATCATATCGTGGTTTTGGGACTTAAAACCCCAGATATAATTATTATTGCTCATTTCTTCCCTTTCGAGCTCTTGTTCCTTCTTCTTTGTCTTATCTATTGTTCCCTATCTCCTGACACGAGGTGTACGGTAGCCAACTGAGACAAAGCTTGGTTGGCGAGCCCGTCAACTGGGCTAGTTGGTGACGTTCCGTTATGGTTGAAGCAGCGCGAAGATGGACAAAAAAAAGAAAAAGAAAAATAAATAAATAAAGGAGACACAACGAGCGCTTACTCGCAACTGAAAGGTTTGTGAGATGAAACATAAAAAGGAAAATAAACATAAAAGAAGTGAAGTCAGACTAACTGCGCAGTTGCCGCCACGTAAAAAACATGCAACTTGCATAAGGCATGAAAACCAAAAAAAGTTGCCTAACAAATTTAACATCCGAAGAAATAAAACAGGCACTCGTCTTGTATAAACAGCCGAGTGCCGGTTTTATTTCTTCAAATAACGTACTAATTTAAAATATAGGATGGTGGCGCAAAAATGGGACAAGGACGAAATGGAAGAAGAGACGTATACAAGCGCACTGAAAATGAAAATATACAGGGATCCTTTTTGATTGTTTGGGATTTCTAAGGTTTTTTTTAAAGATGTGTCACACCTATGTGCTGCCTTTTTATGTTACGTTAAATTTGTTTAGTAAACTTTGTTGCTTCTCTAGCCTTTTTTTCTATTTCGCGAGTTTTTTACGTGGCGACGAATGCGCAGTTCGTTTGAGCTCGCTTCTTTTTATGTTTCTTTTTATGTTTTATCTAATAAACCTTTCAGTTGCGAGTAAGCGCACTCTGTCTCCTTTCTTCGTCCCTGTGGTTTGCAATACTTTAACCACAATGCAAAACTTGGTTAACCTCCCTGCCTTTACCTTTGTTTTCTTCTCGCTTAGTTTTGTCCCCGCCTGTACAAGTCGTGCCGTTTTCTCATTACAATGAAAATTGGAGCAACGAAATTGTTGCGTAGCGCTGGTGGACCATATTAGGAAAAAGTAAGCGTGGCAATATCATGCACGTATCTTTTTTTTTTTTGTAACGCAAGTGAAGACTAGAAGAGCGCATCTCGTTCTTGTCGTGTATATCGTGTGTCTGTATTTTAACCACGATGGTTGTCTCCATGTGGAGGGACGGATGAGCGGATCGCTGATGATCGGATGGATGCCATGAGCGTGCCATTTGAAACGGGGTGGTTGGTGGCAGCGTGACAACTTTCGCTTCAGGCTAATGTCTCGTCCACCTGAATTCACCTCTATTACTAAAAAATGAGAAATACGCAGCTCAACTATCGCCTCTATACCATAAAAAAAAAGTCACAGTTTCTCCACAAGGGCAAAGTAATGAATGCGATAGCAAGAAATTTGAAAGTCACACGAAGAAGTACAGGCAGCTCCCCACTTGCAGCGCACCGCTGAAGCACGAAGAAGGACGCTCGAAAATAACCCGCAGGTAAAACAGGACAATAGTGAACTAACAACTCTCACAAGTGTTACGTCTTTGTGTTTCAGCAACGCGCTGCAAGTGCCAACAATGCAGAATCCCGACGCTCTTAGATTTTTTTCTTTTAAATTGCGGCGCATAAAGTGACCCCTCTGCGTATCCTGCAATGCGGTGGCGTCTGACCCAAGGTGTTCCCGGTGTTTTTTATTTCGTTCCACATCACGAGTGGGTACAGAAAGGGGCCACTCTTTCGTGCGCGTCTCAAGGGCACTTTTCGAATTCAGAGAAACAATGTATGATGGTTGCGTGATATAAAACACACTAAAGCTCTTCCGAGATCTGCGTGCTGCCACCAGAGGTAAATGGTGTTTATAAATAGCTCGCCGTTTTCACGCCGAAACATGAATGGCGCGTGGTTGAGTGGTCTAACGCAATGTGCTGCGGAGCGTGGGGTCACTGGCTCGAAACCCCGGTCGGGTGCTTCGGAATTTTTCCTTTGCGCCTTTTTAATATATATATATATATATATATATATATATATATATATATATATATATATATATATATATACATACATACATACATATACATATCCCGGACATGACGGCGATGGCGACGGCAAAAATCCGACGAGAGTGTCCGTATAATTGCTATCGCAATAAAAATTTAGACTTAACGCCATTTTGTGTTCGTTAGTTCGCCCGCTACGTTTTCTGTATAGCCACCTTCGGCTGCGCGGGCCGCTCCAGCGGGGTTTTTTGGGACAGAAGTCCCGAATAGGCAATGTTCGAGGATTTCCATCAGCGCTGTACATGAACCAATGTCAATTTTAAGCCAGCTGCACTCTAAACGTTTTGCATAATGATCAGCATATTTAATGCGAATTCAGCATATTTTGCTTTACGACCAAATGCACTTTCACCATTTCTATCTCTATCTATCTAGCCGCATACGTCTGGATGCTCTCGTGGTCGTCGCCTTAACTTGGTATGATCCAAAATTAACATATCAGGGCATTAGTGTACGATGAACACGAATAATAGGTCATAAAATGAATAACTTGATACGGTTGTCACGTACGTTATGAAGAATTTTACCTGAGTCACCCGCGACCCATACCCACCCTCTACGGTCCATTAAAGGCGGGTGTGCACCACACGGGATTTACATCTGACATCGACGCAGCAAGGGGGAAAATATGCCTTTGGAAACGTTCACAAGATAGCGTTAATAAGATATGTCGTAGAAAATTTGGAACACGGGCTACTTAACAGAAGCAAAGAATGATAATCACGCTTCCAGCCGGAATTGAACCCAGATATTCTTCGTGGCAGTTCAGTAGGCTACCACAGAGCCACACCCGTTATTTGAGCTGCTATTGAAAAAAATCTCATACAGTAGCCATGTCGGACAGCGTCTATTGTGATCGCCGTGTTGGCTAACCGGTTTATAGGAACGTAATGAACAGTTCGTATGTATTCTTATCACTCAGAAAAGTATAGTTAAGCATTGCCCAGCCCCGGAGGAGCACGCCGATGACCACTGTGCCTATGATACCCACCTCAACGCATCGTAACGTGCACTTCGTTTAGACAAAACTGACGTGTTTAACGGGTGCAGTGATCTTACATCGGATCATAAGCAACCCTTTATGCGCCCGTGAACTCGACGTGCCTCTTAAGCCATCCATATGCCCACAACTCCTCAATTTAAACAGACGTGGATCCAGCTCATAATGCTTGACTCAAAGCAAATACTACTACTACTACTACTACTACTACTACTACTACTACTACTACTACTACTAATAATAATAATAATAATAATAATAATAATAATAGAGAATACGGCGTAGCCAACTACTCGCTGGACGCTTCGCATAAAGTCGATTTCCACAACGCTTGGGATTTGCTGTAATTTTAGCGAAAACAATCAATGAACCTGTATAGAATTCTCAGGCGCCAGCGGCAAAAATATGTAGCCGACGTTGTTCGGCAAGGCGGTTAAAGAAGTGCATACATACTTGACGTACTGCAGCCCTCACAGGGTTGCAGTATGTAACGTCGGGGATAGTTGGGAGTTTTGGAACAGTTGGAGGAGTGGGACAGCGCGTCTATCTCTCCTGCAGAAAGGTAAGAAGGAGAAGATGGAAGCTTGCGATGAGAAATTCGTAAACTGGGTGTGTGTGTGTGTGCTGGGGCCGACGTTTCGACAAGTGGTCGTGTCTTTTTTTTTCTTTTTTTTCTGTTTTTCAAGGCTGCAACCTTGAAAAAGGCAAGACCACTTGTCGAAACGTCGGCTCCAGCACACACACCCTGTTTACAAATTTCTTATCTCTCCTGCAGTTACTTTAAATACGTTAGCCACGCGGTTGCAGTTAAACTTGGAAAGTCAGCCGACAAGCTACAGGGGCCAGTTTTCTGGGGGTGATTTTGGACAACAGACTGTCATGGAGAAAGCTGTGGACCACTTCTTAGAAGCATCATCACAGCGACTTCAGGCCCTCAAGCGAGCTGGTGGTGTGCGCTGGGGCAATTACTCAAAGTCTAGGCTCGTATTGCATAGCACCCTAGTGATCAGCCGGGTACTTCACCAACTACCGCTTATGTGTCCATCCGATACCCAATATGAACGATTGGAGGTTCTACATCGCAAAGGCATCCGCTTGTCTTTGGGAGTTCCGCAAGCAACCTAAAACAAGAAAGTCATACACGAGGCCCAGTCTCTACCACTACGTCTTCTGGCATCCCAAGCTCTACTGGCCCAACTCCTACGACTGAGTGTGTCCTTTAGTGGAAAAGCACTCATCAGAAGACTCAGAACCAGGCACCGATCTCATCTCTCTGCGGCACTAAATACCTTAGGTATCCTGCATGTTAAAAGCCCCAAAAGAAGGCAACAAAGTGACCCGCCTTGAACGGTTGAAGATGTTATTTGCGACCTCTGTATACAGGGGCTGCAGTCCGAGCGATCAGCACCTTCTACGGAAGCGCGCTGTCTTCACGTATACACGAATGGTTCCGTCAGTATCGACAATAAAAGATGTGCCGCGGCATATTGGATTCCATCTAATGGAGCTGCATGGTCTGGCTGCTTGGACCACCTAGTCTCTTGGACAGTTGCAGAGATCGCAGCTATTGCTGCGGCTCTTCGTCCACTGAAGAATGGATCCGCCCAACAAGCTGTAATTCTCTCGGACTGTAAGTCGGCAATGCAAGAAATTTTTCGAGGGACTTCCCCAAACAGGTTCTGCCACCAGTCGCTAGCATCACTGAAAGACGATACCAAAAAATGCATCAATATATCTTTCCAGTGATTACCGTCACATGTTGCTGTCGGCGGCAACGAGAGAGCAAATTCCCTGGCCAACAAAGCACTTTCAAGACAACCTACAATCAGAGC
Source organism: Rhipicephalus appendiculatus (assembly GCA_030522465.1). Lineage (NCBI taxonomy): Eukaryota > Metazoa > Arthropoda > Arachnida > Ixodida > Ixodidae > Rhipicephalus > Rhipicephalus appendiculatus. The sequence continues at coordinate 29,316 of JALIZH010016447.1, read as the reverse complement.
TCCTCTGGACCAGCAACTACCAAAACAGAGAATTCGATTCCATTTTCGCTCTTTATGGAATTCGCCCCATCAGCCCTGTGTCACAACAGGCCTTAGTCGGGCCGAGTCAACTCTGCTGTACAGAATAAGAATACGACCGGCCTACAATCCTGCATGGTTATTTACAGTAGGGGGCACACCCTCCCCGCTGTGCACTGAATGGAATGAAGTCGCGGATATTCAGCGCTACATATCGTCGTGTAAGCGCTTTTTTTATGAAAGGGAGAGACTAATGGACAGTATGAAGAAAGGAGGATTTCCCCACGGATGCTGCGAAGACATTGTGTTTCCGGCAGGTGTGCGGTTGATGCGAAAGCAAGTGACTAACATACTTTTGCGCTTTCTACGAGAGACAGGATTAAATGATGTTTGGTGAGCCGAACTACATGGAAAGAGTCGCTCAGCCGGAGAAATTGCTGGCCAGGTCTGCCAGGCTAAGCCCGTCTGTGGCAACATCATCACCACCACCGCCGTCATGAAATGGTGCTAGCACACCAATTGCACGGTTGTAATGGTGGGCGTCTGCATCGAATGGAGCTTTCTATAACTGGAAGTCGCCTTTTTCACGTGTCAAAAGTACGTTTCTACTATCACAATCGTAACGCTCTCAGATTTCAACCGCTTTGTGGACGCTAATGTCTATTTTTATCCGAAAACATGCAACAGCGCTGTACGTTTTAAAAGAAAAAGTTTAGGCTTTACGGTGGAACTTTAGCCGCTGATCGTTGTTTAATTTGGGAAATGTACTTTGGGAGGGATGGGACAGTTGAGTTGAGGGAGGAATGGGACACTGTCTCATTCCTCTCTATCGTATTGTCTCACCGCGTTACACAGCGCAAAAAGAAAAACAAAAGTTAAAACAAAATTTCTAACATATACGTTGTGGAAGCATACGACTGAATAAGAATTCACAGAGGTTAGCACGAGAGTCTTAAAAAACGAGCGCAGCACAGTCAAGACTGCCGCCACAGCCTATCCAAAAAAGGCATGGCGTTTGCTGAGTGATTGCTGTTCTTCATGGGAAGACACAGTTGCCGTTGCCTTTGACAAGTCTGACAAGGATATGTAAGTTTCTGGTAGTGACTGGCATCATATTTGTTAAATAAATTGGCCTAATGATGATATTCAAATCACAAAAGACGACGTTTTTCTTGTCAGTTTTAGTAAAAAAAAAGTTTGCATTCATTACATGGCTATTGTCAAGAACAGTAATAACATGTCAGCGTCCGTGCGCAGTTCATGCGTAACAAAGAAAAGAGCGCAGAGTTTTACTTTCCTCCTAAGAAAGATATGGGGACATTACCAATTACGGACATTGTGATGAAGCTGCCACCGTCAAAAACTATCGGTGCAGCAAAGTTCCTGCAACCCTGTTTTAATGTTTGATGTTGAACTCTCCGTTTATAATAGTCGCTGAAGACATTTGGACCATTCTGTTACAAACGTTGCATTCCTCCCAAGTGTCGTGCCCCTCCACCCACAGAGGCGGGTGGAATGGGACAGATTTTAGCTATCACAAAGTATATTTTTGCAGCTGCAGCAGGAGCCGTAGGAACAAAGCGCGTTTCACAAGTTTTGCAGCTTGTTTAGACCTGTATTATAATCAATCAAACATCGTTCTGAGTTCAAGTTGAACAAAAGTAATAATATAATTCTGGAAAGTGCCCCAATCTTCCCGACTCTCCCCTATGCAAAGCATGTAAAGTACGTAAACGCATCTGAATCTAGCCTAAGGCTAGGGAATTCAGGTGCGTTTTTCACACTATTGTATTCTTGCAAGTTGTTTTCTGTCAATTATTTATTTTCAGTAAAATTTTAAAAGATAAAGAAAGATAAGGAAAAGAGTATTTCAATAAATTCTAGACAGATGGCTTCCATTCTAAGGCACATCCACGTATGTGAGCGTGAACCGGCAATGTGTGCTGTAGAATATGTATGTTGATTAGCTTTTATCGACCCGAAGTATAGGTAACGACGCAGTTTGCCTCATTTTCACGGCCACATGGCGATATAGCCAGATATAAAATAAAGGTTTATCGGGCCCAATATCATTTCAACGGATTCGGCTTGCAATGTTTTTCTACGCAGGCTTTTCTGTGTTCTCACGTTTTTATAGCCGAACACGCTGAGCGCGAAGCCGCTAAGCAGCACCATCAGCGTCTCTGTTCAGCACTAAACGTAGTGCGAGCGGGCTCATACGTCGGGAAAATTAACGCGTTTGGATGGACGCGTTGACGCTGTAAACACGAGGCGCGTGCCGGATAGTGCGGTCGTATGCTTTAGAAAAGATAAAACCGCCATATACAGGGCACCCGAACGGTATTTTACTGAAATCGCTCTGATTTATGTGTTGTTATATTATATTTACATTATTGACTGCATGTGTTGTAGATCATATTGGCACAATTTAAGACTGTACACTGCCGTATATGGGGAGTTATCGCATCGGAGTTGGTGATGCCGAGATTCTTTTAATCTAAATCACACTTACCCGTCACGCATTCGTTCTGAAGTTCAGAAATGGCGTAAACTAAAGAGAGTTACACGCCGTATAGCTAGCACAAATAATTTTTTTATGAATACTGCACAAACGCGATAACGTTAATGAGCTGGTTTCGGAGAAATTCCGTCGTCGGTGTCAGCGTCGTTGGTTGTGAGCGAAAAATCATCGTTTTTCGCAAATAAAGATTTGTGATAGATGCAAATAAATAAATAAATAAAAAGAAATCTTCCGCCCGGGTGTGAATCGAACACAGGCCTTGTGAGTGGAAAGCAAATGTTCTGCCACGGAGCCCCACCGGTGCTCGAAGCTGCACGGGTTCAGCGCCATGTTCGAAAAAAAAAAAAAACAACTATTAGAATGTCATGCATAAAGATTCTCCTTAACGCATGTAATATTTCGCGGCAGAATCGTAGAACGGCAGCAGGCGTCCAAACAAGTGAATTGCGCAGCGAGTGGGTGGTTTAAAGCTGTCCAGCCATTAGCAAGCGTGCAGCTGCCCAGGTGCACGTGGCACCTTAGGGACGAGTAGTGAGTGGGTACATGGACCTATTTGCAAAAGGAAGAATTCTGGTGTAGTGGTAACTTCGCAACCGTACATACAGTAAATATTCCAGTATAATTTGAAACGGTCATTAACACGTGCACAGACCTCTCTGACCTTGCGGCATGATCGAAGGCGATGAGAACAGGTTGCGATTATGCTATCGCGTTCTACTCTCGAAGGCGAAGCTCAAGCGTCATCGAAGATTTTTTTTTGAGCTGTGACGTACGTCAAGACAAAGCCAGCTGTTCATGTTAAGGTAACCTGCTGTGCTAAAACTAAAGAAATATGGCCTATGGCAAACCGCATATAGAATATAGGCAAGCGTGCAGATGCAAGAAGTGGTCACGTCAAGTAAATGTTGAGAAACACCACTTAAAAATTACTGGAGTGCTCTTATGGAAAGATGGAATGTTGGTTGAAGAAATAACATAACTGTGCGTGTAGTTTGCGATTTTTATGCATTTTGGAACATATGATTCGGGGAATGGACGTTACGTTCATTAGTTTCGCCGCATACCTTTAATGTTATAAACATGTGGCAGGCCTATTCAGACGTAAAAACACCTGAATCATGTACAAAGGTTACGGTAGCGATGTTTCGCTCACACTGTCAAGTAAGAAGCTATGGCTCATCATCATGTAGTGTGGTCGAAACATCGCACCGTAAGTGTTGTGCATGAACCTGGTGTCTTTTCGTGGAGATAGGCTGCCGCATGTTTATATCTCTAGAGTTACCCTGGTGACCCCATGACCGACGCATACGCAAGTAAAGGCATTTTTACGGGATCAGTAATAATAATAATAATAATAATAATAATAATAATAATAATAATAATAATAATAATAATAATAATAATAGTAATAATAATAATAATAATAGGTGAGGTTTTACGTCCCAAACCACGATGTGATTATCAGGGCCGCCGTAGCGGAGGACTCCGGAAATTTTCACCATCTGGTGTTCTTTAACGTGCACTGACTATATTATTATTGCGATAGAAATTATACGAACACTCTCGGCTGCTCTTCGCCGTCGGCGTCGCCGTCATGCCCCGTATATGTATATGTATACATATATGTATACAAAGGTCACGCAGAAAAATAATTCAGAAATATATTTTCCGACGCACGGAATCAGAACGGGCGACCTCTCGCTCCGCAGCGCGCGGCGGTATCCGCTAGGCCACAGAAGCGCAAGTCCCTCAGCCTACTGATGACGAGCCTATTTATATACACCATTCACCGCTGGCGGTACGCCGATCTCGGGGGGAATATCAGCGTGTTCTCTGCCTTACCAGCAAACCAGCGAGATGGCGCAATGTGCGCGCTCGGCGCCCCACTCGTTGCGATGCGTTGGCTCCCCTTGCACTTTTGACCTGCAGGGCGTAGTCGCCTTTGCCAGGGCGCGCACGCGCGCTTATCTTGGGGTTGGGGGATGGGAACAGTTTTACGTCGTGTGCTTTCGCCGGAAAGACTGCGTTTAGGTCACAGAGCGCACAAAGGTCACTTCGCTCGTTTCCGAAAGAAGCGTGCTGTTCAAACACAGTGAAGTAACAACTGTGACACTTGTTAGTTCACGCTCGTCCTGTGTATACCTGTGCGTATGTTTCGTGCGTCCTTTGCGCTTGAGCAGTGCGCTCCAAGTTTCGATCTGCTTGCCGGTTCTTCGCGTAAAATGCCAATTTGTTCGCTATCGCATTCATTGCTTCGCCCTTGCGGCGAAACTGTCACTTTTGATCGGTAAACCGTTAATTAAGCTATTGCCAAAACCTCAGACCCATAGGCGTACTTGTGAGCGCGTTATTGTGCTCCATAAAGCTGCTCATGGGAATACCATCATCGATGCACCTATTGCTATCGAAAGCCGTTCTTTCCGGCCCACCAGAAGAAGCCATCGCCTTAACTTTGTTCCTACGAATATGTAGCGACCCTTCGTCCCTTCTTTCTCACTCTCTTTTACGAATCAAGTCAACGTGGGCACTTGACACACTGTGGGTATACAGGCGTTCTCTTAGACGGTACCACAAAATTATCTTCTCTTTTCCTTGAACCAATTGTGCTCCGCTAGATGTCATTGCATTTACTCCTTCTTAATGAGACAACGATACCAACACAAACTCCCTCACCACGTCGTGGCGAACCTGTTCTGGCTCGTACATAAAGGACAGTGTAATCTATCTTCTAAGTTGTCAACGCGTGTATTTGTCACCTATGCCTTTAGCGTAGGTAACAAATGAACGTGTTGACAGCTCCGGACAAATTCATCGGGACTCCGGAGGAATTTCGGCTTTTTCTTTTCACGCACCGCACACTATTGGTATTTGGAGTGGATTTGAGGGATTGTTGCGAGAATTATATAACGACAATTTGATTAGGAGCCACCTAATTATGCCCTAACTGACTATTAAGTGTGGAGAACTGCAAGGGCTAGGGCTGTCGTATGCTGTCGTCGCCTCATGCAACTTGGTGCAACACTGGCAAAACAACGTATGGCATAGCCATCTGTTGGGTATTGAGCGTGCGCTCGCGCCAAGAAGATGTCTTCTTCCTATTGCTCGTGGAGCGTCTTTGTGATGATATTAAGCACGGAGCACTTTAGGGGCCCGGGCGGTCTTATGCTGTCATCACTTAAAATAACGCAGGTAAAACCACGTATAGAAATAGAAGAAAAAGAGAGGCAGCAAGCGAGAAATAAAAAGAAAAAAAGGAGAAAGGATATTAAAGGGTAGTAAAGAACTAGAAAGAAAAATAGAAATAAGGAGAGAAAGAAAGACACAACAAAATGGAAAAAGATAAAAAGAAAGACAGGAGCAAAGAAAGAGAAAACCGAAGAGAAACAAAGAAGGCTGGCCAGCTCGGCACTTCCTTCAGGTTTGGCACCACTAGTGTGAAGCTGCCTTAAGTTTTTATTATCATCTTGAAATTGCTTTTACTATGTTGTTTGTTTTCCTTGTATTTCCTGTATCAAATATGTATTGTATCGATTGACAATGCTTATGTACCCACTCCTGCAATAGCTTGCTGCGCGAGTTAGGAGTATATGAACACACAAACATAAATAAAGTAGAACTGACGGTCTAGTTCACTTTATTTTATATACTGGGAGGGGAGGTGGCCAACACCCCTTGACCCGCCCCCCGGTAAGTACTCATATGAACTGCATTACCCCTTGCCTGGAAAAAAGCTTGGGTCTCACCGCTCCTTGCTCATCATCCCATTCAAAGTTCACGCCTGGCAGAAATCCGCCTTCTGACACCATGTAACAGAAACACCGTACTTCAATGCCAGCAACCTATCACATCGACATGCGACGAGTGCTGCGTGATTCTTTTTCGTCACGGTTATACCATTCGGTAATGGCTTGGATACAAGCTCTGCCATAGCGTCGCTCCTTGCTTCGGGTGAAGTGGTAAAGCTCGGGCCTTCAACAGCAAACGGTTACGACGATAGAGAACGTGGCCTTTATGAGAAATAGTTTCCCTGGCTTCTCACTTGCGTAATGATCAGTGTGGCTACTTACTCGACCATAAACGGATTACGCAACGGTTGGTTTCCGAGCAATCTCCTGTGAAAGGCGGTCGTAAACCTCAGGAAGATAACTGTTTTGTATACGATACTGATCACGTACGCTATAATGGCTGTAGTCATCAACGGTACGACGTTATTACCGAGACATTGCTACAAATTATTTACGTGTCGTAATTGCAATCGGTGTAGCACCTAGAGTAATATCCCATTGAGCATTACATCTGAAACTCACATGATGCTAATAATGAACCGAAGTAAGTGCCTATCGATCAGCCAATAAACATAAGAAATGTTTATTGTATTCCGATTTACCTGCTACTATGATGTGACCTATATGTGCGCCCGATGAGTTTATTCATTTCAGTTACCTGCTGTTCCAAGTTACCATGGAGTCTTGTGAACCTGAAATATTTAGTTAAAAAGGTAGGGCAGCTCATGCGCACACGGAAATCAGTGCTATGCGAGCAGTCAGTAACGATCTGGCTGTGGGACATTGAGCCAACAGGCGAAGCGACCTTGTCGTGTAAAAGAATAGTTCTGAGCATTACGACAGGCAAGTCGACTATTCTGTGACTTTTACACGGTACAGCCCGACAGACCTCCTAAATGGTACACTCACGTTCGAACCCCGAAGTCAATTACGGCAGGGAGAGATGGCCACACTAGCGGACTCGCCTGCTTTTCATGAGCCGTGTTCATCGCCCCGTTTTTCGCGAGCTATAGCAACACTCCATGGGTGCTTGTTTGTATCAGCTCAGTTAAACCATTCAGGAATGGAACGTCAACCTACTAGCCCAACTTCGGTGCTCTTCTGCTTCATAGCGAAGCTAGCTTATCAGCGGCAAAGTGAATGCTACATATACTGCAGCTAATATTGTGACATGGTTGTGACGGTGAAGCAGCAGAAGACAAGCTGCTATAAATATGGAAACTGTTGGGCTAACTTGTACACACTAAAAGATAAACTCAAAGGACAAGGAATACACGCTGCCCAGTCACAGCCGCCGGGCTTCGACAAATCTCAACTAATCGCCGGGGGAACGCGCCGCCTTTTCACACATAGTGGTTCAACCTGGCCAGCGTTATCACTGGAAGGGTCATGCGAAAAAAGCTCGTAAGGGTCCCTTACGCATTCCCCTAAGACGACTCGAAGGCGAAAGTCATCTTCTTTTTCTTTTCATTCGATGTGCTGATCCTGTCTTGCCAACTTCTGTAAGCTTTTTGTACCTAACGTGGTCTTGCACTCCTCCAGGATCCGTGGTGATCGGCACACATTTGACCTAGCTACGATGTCATGTAATGGCGTCATCATGCGATGTTACGTCACGTGACGTCATAAGGACGTCATCATGTGGTAACGTCGTTTCGTGGTGATGGCTTTTTGCGTCACTCGAGTGGTTCCCGACGCCGCGGGATGCCAACGCCGACGGTCAATTATCCCGTTTTATGAGGTATCTAAGGCTTTCACTTTGAAAAGCGACGCTGAGCGATCCAGAACAACTTATTGACAACCTGGTGTTTCAAGAATTGCCTGGTGTTTCAAGAAATACCTGGTGTTTCAAGAATTGTGTCAAAAATTCTAAAAAATCAGGGAAATGTGATATTTGTTACATGCCTCCACAGTTGTTTCAACGCGATAGCTTTAAAGAGCGTCGGCGTCGGTTTCAGGTGTCGGCGTCATTGGTTGTGAGCGAAAAATCATCATCTTGTCAGTGACAGAAAAATCGAGAAAGATGCAAACAAAATAAATAACAAAAATTTCCGGGTCCGAGTGAGGATCGAACCCAGGCCGTCCGGGTAGCAAGCAGGTGTTCTATAATACAGCCACGCGTATGCTTGGACATACAATGAAAATAACTTCCTCTGCTTGGAAATGCAGTGAAAATAAGTTGCATGCTTTACAAACACACACGTCCTGTATGCAGGCGTATCAATACAACATGTGATATCGCAGTAATATTGCGTGGTACAAGCGTACATTGCCATCGGGCGTCAGGACGAGGAAGAGGAGGAAGGGAAGGAATGAAAGACAGGGAGGTCAACCAGACGCGCGTCCGGTTCGTTACCCTGCACTTGGGGGGAAGGGGTGAAGGGATCAAAGAAGAGAAAGAAACAAGAGGGAAGAGAGCACCGTCAGGGTACCTGTGCGCCTGTCCATTGCACGCCTACAAGCGGTCGCTTAAGCCGGTCGATTTAAAAAAAAACATAGCAGTGCTCGCGTCGCTTTGCTGGCCTGCGACGCGTAGAGCCACGATCCGAGGATCTTCTCTTCGGAAAAAGGTCTATCGTCTAGCTTGTTTAGCGTAGCGCGTAGAACGTTGCGTTCGCTCACAAAACGATCACAGGAACACAGTAGATATTCTGTTGTTTCTTCACTATCGCACGAGTCACATTTAGAGGTATCTGCCATTCCTATGCGAAAAGAGTACGCCTTCGTGAAAACTACTCCTAACCACAGGCGGCACAGTAAAGTTGCGTCCCGGCGGGAGAGGTCCCATGGAACTTGAAGATTCCTCGATGGGTCCAATTTGTGTAAGCGGCGGTTATGTGAATATCATAACGACATCATGGTTTAAAGGCGGCCACCCATTACAAAAGGCACACACGTTACTGCGCGTATTCCCTTAAGACCACGTAGTGAGTGCATAGCAAGTTCGACAACATTTCACGCGCATAATGGCTCGTTGTTTGAAGCGTGCTGCCCATTACATTATATGCACTAAGTGGTTGAAGCACGCACTGAGGACAGGATATCGCTATCGCGTTCAACTCTTAAAGGCGAAGCTTAAGGGCCCCCCAATTTTTTTTTTTTTGAATCGGTAGAAATTACAAGCTTGTTGAAGACATCATTTTGAAAGACATCATTTTGAGGTGATACTAAAAATGCAAATCCACCATCTACGGCTGCGTTTCGAACCCGGGCCTTTTGAGTGGCAAGCGGGCATCCTATCCCTGCACGACTTTGGCGGAGCCGCACGCAACTCTTAAACGACAACACATTGCAGGCTACCGATCACAGTGCCACTAGTGACTTGACCCTGTATGGGCTCCAATTTCTGTACATTGGTGCTGCGGCGGAACCGAGCACTCCCCCGTTTTAGTACATTATAGCTCAGTCGCTCGCGGCTGTCGTAAATCTCTGAACCAATCAGATTCGCAGGAACAAGACGTCGGCTTACTTTACGGGGCTATGGCAATGTGAGCCATACGCGAGCAGGCGTAAACTCAGAGTGGCGAAGAGTATAAGCCATGCAAGTGCTGACACCGGTCGCCTGGGGTCACTCTTTGGTCTCCAGTCGCAAATGGTCGCGCGATCGAGCTAGTCGCACGTGTGAATGAGCCGAAACAGTCGTTAAGTCTGGGTCCCTCGGTTGCGCCGGCAGAGCGCTGCCACCCTTTGTAACGCGCGTCCGCCAGATACATCCGCTTCTCGCGGCGAGGCATGTGAGCGCAGCGTTTTGAAGCCATGGCAAGCAGCACCCCACTGGTGCCACTAAGAACCACAGATCAAGCAGCTATTTTCCGGATGCACTCACAATGTGTCACAAGCACTCTCGCCTTCGCTGTCACTTCCACCGCCAGCATCCACACACTCCGAAAGTCGCTTTTCAATCATCGAGCAGTGTATAGGACGTGCATGACATTATTTTCATGTTACTGTACCTGTCACTCATGTACGTCATGCACCAATGTCACGCCTTACCGATTCTTGTATGTATCGCCACGCGCTATTCTTATTTTCACTTTTGTTGTATTCGGTTTTCGCCCACAAAGACCGTCAGCAAAGCTCAGCTCAAACCGCGCCTTATTGTTCTAGAACCTTCGCGATTATTGTAGATCGTTTTGTTAAGATTGCGCGCAAGACGCGACCACTCGAGATTATTCCAGAGCTTGCGCGATGACCAGTGATAAGGCTAGAATGTTCGACGCGTGATGCATAAAAGCCGGCACGCTCCAACGATGTTCAGTTGATCGACGGCCGACGCTCTGTTCGCCGCTATCAGTGCCAGCGTGTATTGCTGTCATCTTACTTTCCGTTTACCGGCCACAAGTTCGGCCTAATAAACAGTTTCACCTTGGACTAGTCGCCTGCTGCCTTCGTCGACGTCATACCCACGTGACAGTGTTAACTTGACGATACGACCGCGGGAGCAGCAAGTCCGTTTCATGTAAATCATGTCGCACCTGACATCCATGACATCATTTTTTCCTTGCAACCTGTCAGTCATGTTGGGCATGTGCTCATGTCGTGTGCCATACCAATTTGGTGCACACCAAGTCAACGAAACGGTTATGAACGCCCAACATCGTATGGAGATAGATAGATAGATAGATAGATAGATAGATAGATAGATAGATAGATAGATAGATGGATAGATAGATAGATAGATAGATAGATAGATAGATAGATAGATAGATAGATAGATAGATAGATAGATAGATAGATAGATAGATACTTTCGATGTGGTTAGGGTGTGATAATGAATGCTTAGCACTTAAATGTAAAAAGCAGGGTATGAACCACAGTTCTATTTTGTTGCCGGCAATGTGAACCACAATGCAGCTGTCATCAAGAAGCCATGTGCACAGGTGGCTGGTGCATGTAATTTACAAAATATGCTGTTTGATTTGCGCTAATGGTTGTCGTACATCTGGCTGTGTAAGTATCTGTGGAATCTACTGGGTGTGCTGTTTTGAGTCCTCCGACAGCTGCATATATTCGGTAATCACTAGAATGCCGTTAAGGACCTGGTAAGTTTCTATTCGAAACTTCCGGCCCGATGATTTCAGGCGATCTTAGATTCAAGCCTTTCTAGAACGAGGTCATGCCAGAGCAAGGTTATAGATACACTAAAATTATGGCATCTATAACCACATGCAGTCCAATGCACGATTCATTTCTAGGACGCCGAATGTATCACCGCTCCTGCATGGTCCCAACTAATCTGGATCGAGTTCGGCGCAGAGGTGAGTCAAACCGCGATTAAAAGTGACAATGTGGCAGCACCAGACCCGGATCTAGCCGTATCCGGATTTGACCTGATCGAGATCAAAATTGTCCGTGTGACACCGGTATAAAGCTTGTTTGAATACGTCATTATTTGTTCCTTCATCGGCGCTCACTTTTAACCTGCCACATGATTATAATTATGAAGCAAAAAACGAAGAACACCGACCAAAATAAAAAACAAAGAGAAATGAAAGATACCTTGGCTTCACTACGGAAGCCTTGTTTACATTAATGGTGCGTAGGCGAGTTCAAGGGAATCATGTACACTTCAACCATGGCCTCCGAGATGGCGGGCGCGCGGCGGGTTTTTCTCCGGCCGTCCTAATCGCACGGAGAGAGCGTATTTCCCGAGGTGGGCGTGGCCCGCTCTCTTCTCCGCACCGCGGCGCACTTACTTGGGATCGGATAGAGTTACTGTATATGCTACCTTTAGGTAGCAGAGTTGCGCCTCTGATAGAACTCGCCGCTCGCGCCCCCCATTCGCCAAGCGCGCTCACGTGCGCAAAAAGCATCCTTTTGAGGGAAAGCCAACTTCACGGCCGCGCGGGTGCTGGCGACCGCCGCGCCACCACCGCTGCTCTGCTCTACCGCCGGTGCCATGCCTACAGTAGCCATGCCGGTGCCACCGCTATCGCCATCGCTGCCCAAGCACTCCGGCGAGGCGATCCCGCTGAGTGCGGAATGTTTTTCGTTGGTGTTGTGGTTGTGTCTTGCGTTGTCCGTTTTTAGTGAACGTCAGTGCTAGTGGTGCCTGTGCGGCGTAGCGCCGTGACTCAGTGCTGCCGGGCACACTGGTCAACGACAGGCTAGCCTCAGAAGAGTTGACTGTTGGGCGAGTTGGTGCTTTGACATAGAAACCATCGTGAGAGCGCAACTTAACACGACACACAAGAAGGAGAAACAGACGAGGACAGGCGCACAGGACAGTGCGCCTGTCCTCGTCTGTTTCTCCTTCTTGTGTGTCGTGTTAAGTTGCGCTCTCACGATGGTTTCTATGACAGGCTAGCCGTTGACATAAATCGAACGGGACGGAACGATAAAATTATGCGCGAGTGAATGCGTGAATATGCACATTACAGGCCTGTCAAAACAGTATAATTCAGTCCGGGCACTGTGCGGCATTGCATTCGAAACCTCACCGAGTGTTTACTTTATGCCACGGCTACGTAGATATGCGGAAAATTCTCGTTTGCTTGCGTTGTTTGCAAACACGGAGAGATAGTTCTAGCAATTGTTTTCTCGAGCCACCTAAGCGCTGCGTCAAAAGCTACGTGAAACGAGCGATTTGCTGAACTTAATTTGTCGAGAATCTCGACAAATTAAGTCGAAGTTTTCCTGTTCGCTATTTAAAACAAAAATATTACTTCCGATGGTGACTGCCATCGAACAAGCTATAGCACCAGCTTCATCTGAAGTCATTATTTGTTCGAGTTCTCCTTTTTTTTTTTTCTTCGAAGCCAAAGGCATTGCGAGAAAGCGCACGGAGCCGCTGGGCCGCGTAGGCTCCTACATTCGAAAGGGGTGGCTTTCCTGCATGACGTGGATGCCTCGGCGGGCAAGATGGCGGACCTATGCGCAACTCTGCTACCTAAAGGTAGCATATACAGTAACTCTAGGATCGGAAAAGCTGCCGCGCTGTTGGCGCTGCTTGCATGTGGCGAGGAAAAAAAATTGTTTTGCGCTTTTATTAACCTCGCGCTGATTTGGAAATGTCTGGTCAAGGTGTACGAGAGGCCAAGTCAATGCCGAGGCCTATCGATTCTCGAATGGGCTTTTTTTTTCTTTTCTTTCTTTTTTTTTTTTTGCTGTAGATTTGCGTCGCCTTTATTAGAGCACTTAGAAAAGCGATGCCTCTGCAAGAGCTCCGCATGTGCTAGAAACTTACTATACTTCGAAATTTGCTGGCTGTATAGTATGGGGGGCGCTAGCGAAGGAGAAGAAAAAAAAAGAACAGTGATGAGGCTGGGCGTGATGACGCCCGGGGCTCGCGCTCACCCTGCCGCTAAAGACCGATCGGTCGTTGCTGGGCCTTCGTAAATTAAACGCGTTTTTCTTGTCGCCTACATGTTCTCTTAGGGCTCCGGCCGACCACTGGCCCCGAGCCCACAATAGATATGTTGATAATGTTGTAAGCTAGATTTAAGGCCTGCGACGGAAGGAGTCCGTTTGGAAGCAGTATCGCAAAAAGCAGGTATCGGTGCTTGCTTCCTTTGTGCATTTTTTTCTTCGGTGTAACAACATATAGCGAAATGAAAACACACGTACAGCAGCACTCAAATTTTCCATTAGGAACACTTTGTTTATATTTCGTTTATTAACAACTTGCAGGCACCTCCTTCTATACGGAATGCTTTACAGGCATTGTATAACAGGTGAATGCCGTCACAGCAGCGTAAAGAAGTAAAAAGTGACATCGGCATAAAGGAAGCATTATCCGCACAGAGTGAAGCGGCAGATTGTGGCCTTCATGCAGTCAGTATACATCGTGAAACTGAAGCGAAAACTAAGATCATGAAAAAATCACGCACGCAAAGCTGCTGGTAAACACTGCGCAACGATCACTGCACTGCAATGCATGTGAGGAAATTAAATAAAACAAAAATGCAAAGACGTAAGAAAAGCATTATTCGCATAAGACAGCTCAGTGCTGCATGAATACAATAAGGTCGAGCGCACGCTGGAGGGGAACGCTAACTGTGCCGACCAAACTCGGCACTCGGCATCAGCAATCGTCATGCTCACTCCTCGCGATGTCGCCGGCGCCATCAAGTCTGGCGCGAAAGCCGCGCTCGCATTGCGCACAATGCTTCGCAATCGCCCACGAGGCTTCCCCAGTTTCCCTTTCCAACTACCTTCCGTCGCGCCGCAGGAGACAGGGAGGAGGTTGCAGGCGGTCGCCACACGTCTAGACCGTGGTCTAGACAGAAAGTCGCCGGTTCTGCGACGACCACGGACTGGTTACAGGCGCGTTTTGTTCATTAATGATGGATTGATTTATTTGGATGCAGTCCAGAGCACAGTAAATGAACACGATACTGATATTGCCATTGTGCTACCAAAACGTACGCAAAATCCGGATGACGAAAAAGGAGGCGATGACAACTCAGGCACTTTCACTATGAACGACGTGTGGAGTAAATGTAGGTCGGCTAATCGAAGCCTTCAACAATACTCCGGCAAAATTACTTATCATCTTACTTCAGCGACATCACCAGGGCACTCATTTACCTAGAGCGTAACGGTGCTTCGCTTGACCAACTCATAAATATCCGTACGCGATCAAATAGTAAAACGATGTGTCACGATAGGAGGGCAATATGATTAAACGACGAAAATTAGCCCAGTTTTCACCCATACACGTCTCCAGAAAGGAAGAATGCCAGAACGCCCCTGTATATTTCTCAAATCAAGGTATTTCGCGCCGAGACAAAACGGACCGTAATGAAAAAAAATTAACACTACCACAGACGAATTGATACCTCCTTACAATAATTTATATCAGGAAAATTCAGCAGTTGCCGTGCTTCTCTCCATAAATTGGACCAAAATAAATGCAGTGACAGAAGAAAAAAATACTTGGCTTCAGTGCATCCAGAAGATCCTGGCGGCAATGCTTGCTCGTACGCAGAAGGAAAAAAAAAAAAAAAAAAAAAAAAAAAAAAAAAAAAAAAAAAAAAAAACATGCGCACGCTGTGATCCCGCGCGCTTTGCTTTGTGCCGCGGTCTCCGCTGCCGCCGGAATCCCAAGTGAGTGCGCCATCTCGCGGTAGCCGGGCACGCGACGCGATGTACGCTTTTTTGCTGGGGAGCGCGGTGATTGGGACGGCCGGAGAGAAACCCGCCGCGCGCCCGCCATCTCGGAGGCCATGTTTCAACACATGACGTAAGCAGCGCGTCTACGACGTGGGTTGGGTTCCTTCACTTCGATTGAGTGTGTGACGTGTTATTTGTATTTCCAGTGACTGCAGATCAAGCCGCGATTTTAGGTTTCTTTCTTGGCCGATAATCTCAAGTTTTTTCTGTCAACCATTTGGTCAGTTGCCTCCGTGTGCTCTGCCAGGGCATTCGAAACTGTTTGTTTCTTGTCGACGTCGTTCTTATGCTGCCTCAGCCTCTGTCCGAAATTGCCCTATTCGCCGATGTATGGGTGGTCGCAATAAACGCATGGTATCTTGTAGAACACTTGAAGAAACCAGCAGTTTCGAATGCCCTCGCACCTGAAACTTACCTACGTACCATTAAAGTGAAGAATGCTTCCACTGTGAATCCGAAACGTATTCCATTTGTTCTTAGTTTTTATTTTGGTCGGTGTCCGTCGTCTTCTGCTTCATGTTTCATACCGACCAGTAGAGCTTCCGTCGAACAGTCGACTTCATGATTGTAATTATCTCCAGCATTCCTTTAGCCTACGTTCTACGTAAGTCGTATATGAAGAAACACCGCGGCAGATTTAATACGAACGAAAGGTGCACCTACAGGTCACTAGATAGAGAAATTTCATGGCAGCTTTTTATGGATTTCGTCGCAGCACCGATCAGGCTTATTGGATTTGTATTCGACGTTCCAGGGATGTCGTTGACCTTCGCTGCTTTTACTGCGGAAGCAGGGCTATGACCCCAGTCGTCGGGGAAGGTCAAATAGCAGAAATAGTATTGATGATCGGATGGGCACATTAAAATGCGTAATATAAAACGTGTCGGCCTCTGAGCAAACGTTGTAGCAGTTTTCGCGCCAAGTTTCCTGCTCTAAGGTCATATAGTACGTTTATGGCCCGCTGTTTAAACCCAGCACTGCCCGGTGATATCTTCGTACTGATCGCAAGAGTTACGATGCTTCCTCGCGTGGCGCATTGACGTTGCAGCATCGGAACTTAATGTACCGTACATTAGAAGCCATGCATTAAAACGATCAAGTATATTCGTTGTTACCATCCAGTAGGTCCGCGCTTTGATGTCATTTGCCAGATCCCGTTCCGCTTTGGGGAGAACCAAATACGTAATTGGAAGTACTCATTTACAATCACGGCACTACAATAGCTAAACATAAAATTTAGCCTGAGCAGTTCTCCGTTTTCTAGTTATGAATTGCAGTTTTCATAAACGAAGTTAGCATTCCACCGTACAGAAGAAAGTCCATATGAAAGCACAAGTTTTTAAAACCTCATTGTTAAAATGATCGTGTCATTTTTGCTTCCTCATACGGATGTAATAAAGTGGCAACAACGCAAGGTGTGGCATTACCAGGTGTATGAAAGTTCACTCACATCCCACACGGAGCGGATTTCGGCGCCGTGCGGGCATTTTGAAAGTATCTAGGGTCCCGTGCAAAAATCTTTCTGCAGGAATAAATCTTGGTGTACATTTCCTTGAAGTGCATTCACGAAGCCAAGAAGGCACTGTAAAAATTATCTCTTTGTACAATGCTGCACAATGGCACTCTGCGACTGCAAGCCAAAAAAAAAAATGTGAGCAGTGCTGATATTGCTGATGAAGGTCTATTATTTTGGCGATGTGGTAACATTCACGTAATTCTCAGGGTCAGCGTTGCTGCACAATATATGCGTGGGTACAATCAAACACCGGAGTACTATTACAAATCAAATGGAAGATTTACTCAGGTTTTAGCAAGTGATAGGAGAATGGCCTTAAACAGTCGTCGTAGCTATAAGCATCCGAATTACACGCTAAAGCCTCAAGCTCAAGCGATAGCACCGCCCACGACACTCTGTCCATCATCCATACTAAAGTTTCACCATCGCCTAAAATGAGCGAACCCGGGGACGTAAAGTAGTAATATAACTATGCAGTCGAGGTACTGCGCAATCCGAACGTGTGTGTAACGTCATCAGGAAAGAGAGACCTCGACGAACTCTCGGGATCAACCCAACGTTGAAGACATGGATATTCGTTTTCTTAATTTCAGCATAAGGCTTCTTAAGAAGGTCCACTTGATATGAAAATGGTAATGAAACTGGTGACCAAATGGTCATGATCCTACTGTCGGGTCATTGTAGTTCACTAGAGTTAGCAACCGTATCATCAAGGTTGTTAGTACGGTTACGTTATGTCAGGCGTAATTGTCATGGTAGTAAATTTACTACTGTTGTATGTCTACTTGCCCGTAGGTACTAACTGTAAATACTGAGTGTCATGATCGTTGCTGCCTGCAGTTACTATATAACTAGTGAACATTGTGACGAGCGCTTACTACTTCGAAATTAGTAAACGCCGTTATTTTTTCATCTTTAAGAGCGTGCGCATGTCACTGACCTTTTATAAACCGTGATTTCGCCACATAAACTGATGGTGTTCAAACAGGGAGACATTTTCCACCTTAGAAACTTCAACGCGTGATTATCCATCGTTTTACGCGCAGCTGACTTGAAGCGGGTTTAAGTAGATTTGTGAGCGATACGAACGAAACGACAGCGTGCACGCCATCTTTGCTACTTGTAAACGGTCCTTTTCGTAAAAAGTTCATTACAGGCATTCATTAATGTCATTGCGATATTTCAAGCGTCAGGATTTCTGTGGCGCTTGAAAGCCGGGCCTTTCAATAGTATATTTTATACGAAACGTGGAAAAGCTGTAGTAATTCAGATATATTGGAGGCGCGATTTTAAATTGGTAGCTACGAAATTCCTAGTAGTGTTGTACATACGTACAAAAATAAACGTTGTGCACATGGATGTTCAATATATCGTATCAACTTGACGTCTGTGCGCAAAAGAACTTAGTTTATTAGCGAATGTATGCGGTGAAGTTCAAAAATGACTAGGGTCATATTTTTCATCAAGGGTTCCATTAAACTTGCGTTCATGAGAGTTCCCATCCCCTTTGTGTGCGGGTTTCATCCGTTCAGGGTCGTTCCGTAGTAATGGAATTGCATAGCTCAACGTTTGCTAAGAGTTCCATTCCTGGCTACAAAAATGCGTTCAAATATTTTATGAATTAAGGAACTCGCTGATTCCCCGACAGTGTCCTAGCGGCGTCTTCCAAGGCGATGTAGACATGCCGTAGCTTGTCTTTAATGCTCCAGCTTTTCGAAACGCTAACGCGGTCGTATGCGCTTCGAGCCAGCTTTCCGGGTCTTCGAAAGATAATCCGCGGAATATTTTGAGCTCGAAAACAAGACATTCGCAAGAACCAGATATACAGGACGTTGTTATGAATGTCTTATTTTTGCACTCAAAATTTCCCCATTAGCTATGCACCACCTGGCCGAATTTCAAGTTTGTTGATCCGCGTAAGTTTGGAGGCTACTTGGGTCGTCGTAGACTTTCGCTGGTGGCACAGCAGCAGTCATTGTATACTGCCTTCGTTACCGTGGTTGTTGCCTTATCGGGTAAGAGTCCGCATTCTTGCGGTAGCCATGCTTCTACCTACGTCGAGCTCGATGTTCCGAAATTACTTTTGACATCTTCTTCCTCCCGACTTGCGCTTGGTTCATATCTTCACTGGGACGTCCGGAACATGAAGGGACCAGAGCCTCGGGCAGACGTTACGTGGTCGTGACGGTGAATAAAGCACATATTTAAGCCGCTTAAGGTGAAACGCATTATTAGGCTAACTTGTGCACATAATACGAATGACACTCGGATTGCAACGATATTGGTGCACGCAGTTGTCCGTCGTCCATAAACTGATCAGCGCCTAGCAATCTTCGGCTTTTCTACATGAGGCATCCAAGATTTTGGCGTTATTGTTATGTGGGCATGTAAGTTCTAGAATAAACTGCACTGTCTTGAGTTGATTCTGCGATCTAGTAAGAAGTATGCAGAGTAATTGCGAAGGTTCACAAAAATTACGGCGCGTCGAGCTCCGAGCAGAGTTTGCATTTGCTACGTAAAAGTTAGGAGTCCTCCCATATCGCCGAAATGGGGGCAATCGAAGCTTGATGTCTTTCTTTCTTTCTTTCTTTCTTTCTTTCTTTCTTTCTTTCTTTCTTTCTTTCTTTCTTTCTTTCTTTCTTTCTTTCTATCGCGTTGTGCCATGCTCCCTTCTAACATATACCCTACTCCATGTCGTGAAAATGATGTTGAAATACGTCCTTAGCAGCGCAACACTTTTGTTGCTACACGCAGCAACGGCAGTCATGCGTGAAAAAAAAAAAACAAGGAAATGAAGCAATAAAATGCATAACTGAAATGTGGCAGCGAGAAGTAACTTGCCACCTCGATGAAAAAATCTGATCACCGACAAGTGGACGATCGAGGGAGCATCTATTATGGGAAGACAGCGCATACAAATACACGCGTGTGACCGGCACACATTCGTGGGCGTCATTTGTGCCTACATTTCTGTACACGCGGCGGGGCAGGTTTTCGACGAACTATGCCACTGACGGCGCCGCGGCCACCGGCAAAATCGGCAAGAATGCGTACAGTGGCGGTCAAAATTTTACGGACCACGGGAGCGCGTGGCGAACAGCACCGCGACGCCTTCTGACGGCTGCCTGCGAAGCTCGACAGCGCGCACTGCGCACGCGCGCCTTTTTTTACCTGCCAGCCAGCTAGTTCGCTCCCTTCAACAGTGCGCGCACTGGAACGCCAGAAGAAGCGCAAGGTGTCACTTCTGCTGTAGCCGCGGAAATACCGAGCGGTGATATCGTGACGAAAACACGTAATTTGTACAGACAATGCTCGGTGCGCGCCGCATTCTACGCCTTAGTCCCAGACGCTCCGCGGTGCCGAAAACATGCATACGGCGTCAGTTTTTCGAAAATCGACCTTTGTGATAAGGTTGCTCAACAACTTTCATTCATGTAACACATGCACGCTGGAATTTCTCGCGGTGTTCTGTGGAAGTGCCTTGCGCCCGTTCATATGCGCGTTGGAAGAACATGGCAAACACGGGTGTGTAGCATAAAGCTGCAAGGAATTCCGTATGAATATATCCGAAAAAAAATTTTGTCTGTTTGGTCAAAACTCCGTTCTCGACGAGCACGCGATATTCGTGATATGCCTGTTTTATACTCTGCGGAGCGGCTCCCACGTCCCACACCCCAACAGCGCATGTACATCCCCTCCCTCTCTCTCTCCTCTCCCTACGGTCCCCCCCCGTTCTCTCCTCTAGGAATCCTCTACGGAGCGGTGCGCATGGCAGGTGGTGCGACAGCTGCATACCCTGCTGGGGGGCGCCACGGTAGTTCCGCGGTATGAAAATGACGGAGCGCGCGCGTCTCATTCTCTCTCCTGTGCAGCGCCGCGATGAGCGCCCGGACCTCTGCAGTGAAACGAGAGCGGCGACGTTCCTGCCGCTCAAGCTAATTATCTCCCCGCTGCGTCGCATCCACACATGGTTCTTTTTAGTGGGAGATGGAGAAGTTTTTTTTTTTTCAATCAAGAAACTCGCTAGCAGACGCTGCCTGCGTCGGCGTTGAACGGTTGTGCAGCGCGAGCAGTCGGTTTTTTCAATCAAGAAACTCGCTAGCAGACGCTTCCTGCGTCGGCGTTGCGAGGCGAGAGAGGGGGAGCGTAGGAGAGGAGAGAGGGGGGGAGGGGACGCGCATGCGCAGTGGGGGGTGTGGTCGACGCGGAGAGGGATGCCTAGAGGAGAGAGAGGGGAGGGGATGCGCAGTGGGGGTGCGGACGCTGCTGGGAGGGATGCCTAGAGGAGAGAGAGGGGGGAAGCGTACGAGAGGAGAGAGGGGGGAGGGGACGCGCATGCGCAATGGGTGTGTAAACGCCGCGGGAGGGATGCCTAGAGGAGAGAGAGGGGGGAGCGTAGGAGAGTAGGTGCGTGGACATGGTTTGCGCATGCGCAGTCAGGGGGGGTCACGCCGCACACCACCACCACCACCGGATTGTACTTCGCCATAAGAAGCTTCACATCTAAATGTCATGGTATAGTCAGCCGAAGGGCCACAGGCTCTCGCCGAACACACTTTGGAACTTACAAAGTGTCCTACATTTTTTCGCTGCCAGTGAGTACGTACCCTAACGCTGAAAAGCTTGGTTTAAGCTACAAAATGAAGAGCTAGGAGCAATATGAAGGCATCGCTATGAAATTTTTGTACGTGTAAGAATACTCGAAATAGTCGTTTCACAAAATTTTATGATAATTTATTCTTTGGGATGCTCACTCGTAACGTAGGGCTTTTGGGGACACTTCTTGTCATACCTGTTTGCCTCAGGGGAAAAAATTCCTTTCAACTTCAGACAGACATGTGCAAGGACGACTTGGACGCCCTACTCACACAATTTACTTCGATGACTTATTGCAGTTATAGTGGGAATTAAAGTTTATGATGCTCGCGGGTCAGTTTTTTAGAAGCTTTTCTCCGCTCTTGAGTTCAAATGGAAAGCAGGAGGAAACAAAGACGCTGTAAATAGCCTAGAAATAGGGCACGATTAAAAAGAAACAAACGAGGTGAGGAACGAATGCTTAAAGTACCTTTATCTGCATGGTCATCGCTGCGTTAAAGTGTGACTAGTGTCATAGCGGTCTTTAGGTGCGACCGTAGGTTAAATTGCTCTGCAAGTTAATAATGGAGCGCAAGGAATAAATAACTTCTGTCAAATAACTTTCAGTCATGTATTCACAATGTACTCTTATAATAATTCATTGTGAAGCTTTCCGGGCCAACACCACGGTATGACTGAGGCACGTTGCATAGGGGAGGGCTCCGGAAATGTCGACTATATGGTATTCTTTAGCGTGCACGGACATCGCACAGTACACGGGCTTCTAGCATTTCACCTCCATTGAAATGCGACCGCGTCGGCCGGGATCGAACTCGCGACCTTCGGGTCAGCAGGCGAATACCACGACCACTGCGCCACCGCGCCGGCAAAGAGTGTCATTTTGTACGGTAGCCTTCAGGTGAACTTTTTCGATCAAGAAAAAAAGGTACGGCTAATAAATAAAATAGAATGGAAAATAACAAAGAGGATCAAGAAAAGGTTCAAACAACATACTGACAACAAAACGATTAGTTAAGAACTTTCACAGTTCGCTTCTTGAGTAAGTTTGACGACAGAGGCTGTCGCCGAGCTTCACCGTTATCGCGTATAAGCGGCCTACTTTGGAAGCGTGAAACAAACGGTAGAGCTGATTTCGTGGTTCAAGAAGGTCGGAATATTTTCGCTTGTCATCAACCTGGCATCTGTTTTCAAATCTTTTCAATAAATACATTGCTCAAGATGCGGAGGCAATGCAAATCGTCATCATCATATAAAATTCATCATAACATATTATTACGGTCCCCGCTGGTACATTGTTTACGATGCTCGGCCTCTGACGGATGGCGGCGATGTCAGTGCCGGCCGCGGCGGTCGCATTTCGAAAGAGGCGAAATCCCGGAGGCCCTTGTTCCGTGCGATGTCTGTGGACGTTAAAAAAGAAAAAAAGAAGAAGAAGAAACAGGGCCCGCATTCAGAAAAACATCTTACGCAAAAATCTTCCGGGGAGAATATTTCAGCTAATGGCGATGCACGACAGTCCATAAGGAAAGCTCGCTGACCAATGAGAAAAATTGAAGGACACTTTGTACATTCCAAAGTGTGTTCGGCGAAAGCGTGTGGCCATTCCACTGACTATGCCATGTCTTTTTTTTTTCTTTTACACTCTCACTGGGATAACACACAAACCGAATGTGTGCGTGTTTTCTTTTTTAATTTTTTTACCGCGAATCGCAGCGAGACGCGAGACTAATCTTCCTCTGTTCGCATGCATTAGTATTTTCTCGCGCTTTGCGAATCGCGCAAACGCCATCCGCGTTCCAGCGCATAAATTGACGGACCCTTTGTAAATTCGAAAGTGTATTCCGTGAACGCATGTGTCCATTGAGACGGCGTCGGTCAGAATGATTGCACGGGCTGGGCACAGCGACGCTACGCAAGAAAAGCGCGTGCGCGGTAGAGTCCGACGCGACCGCCGTCTGTTTGCGCACCCCGGCGGCCACCTGATTCCGTGCCAGAGCTCGGATGGACAGACGGACGACAGACGGACGGACGGACGGACAGACAGACGGACTGACAGACGGACGGACGGAGGGACAGACGGACGGACAGGCGGACGGACGGAAGGACAAACGGACGGACAGGCAAACGGAAGGACGGACGAACGAACGGACGGACGGACAGACGGACGCACGGACAGACGGACGGACGGACAGATGAACGGACGGACAAACGGACGGGCGGACAGACGGACGGACGGACGGACAGATGAACGGACGGACAGACGGACAAACGGACGGACGTGAGCATGAAACATTAAAGGCTTTCGCCTTAAAATTACACCATCTCCCGCTAAAGGGAACCACGTGTAGATGCGAAGCAGCGGGCGCTAACGCTTACACTGGTGGTGGCGTTGACGCTGGCGCTCATCGCGGCGTTGCGCAGGAGAGAAATCTAGGGAGGCCAGTGTTTCCTACTGGAACATGCCAATCGCTGCTAATGGGCAATGAGAGACAGAAGACTCGGACTGGACACAGAGACCCGCAGTCCGCTTTTAGTTAACGCGCACGCTGCGAATTTTTATCGTTCGACAACGCACGGGACAAATCTCCCACCGGCACTATACTTGCAGGTCAAGATCCAGTGCCTATATATACGGGGTGGCCAGTGAACGGTTGTGCAGCGTGAGCAGTCGGTTTCTAGGGGCGAAGCTCCTAAGGGTGTGGGTCTGTCCCTCCTCTGTAGTTGTTGCAGTAGTAGTAGGTAGGTAGGTAGGTAGATAGCCACGTATAGTGGAATGTGCCCACTCCACGTGATAAAGATGACGATGACGCAGTATAGTGGAATGTACCCACTACACGTGATAACGATGAAGTATAAGCGCGTTCCAGTATAGTGGAATGTACCCACTACACGTGATAACGATGACGATGACGCTGATGACCATGAAGTATAAGCGCGTGCCAGACCACAAATTCTCTTTCTGCCATGGATGAAAACAATCGAGCTTCGCCCACTCACCATCATTCACTTCGTCGATATGGCGTGATTTTTCAGTCAAGAAACTCGCTAGCAGACGCTGCCTGCGTCGGCGTTGAACGGTTGTGCAGCGCGAGCAGTTGGTTTTTTCAATCAGGAAACTCGCTAGCAGACGCTGCCTGCGTCGGCTTTGTGAGGCGAGAGAGGGGACGCGCATGCGCATTGGGGGGTGTAAACGCCGCGGGAGGGATGCCTAGAGGAGAGAGAGAGGGGAGGGGACGCATGTGTGCAGTGGGTGTGTGGTTGCCGCGGGGAGGGATGCCTAGAGGAGAGAGATGGTGGAGGGGATACGCATGCGCAGTGAGGGTGTTGACGCCGCGGGGAGGGATGCCTAGAGGAGAGAGAGGGGGGAAGCGTGGGGGGAGGAGAGAGAGGGGCAGGGGACGCGCATGCGCAATGGGAGTGTGAACGCCGCGGGAGGGATGCCTAGAGGAGAGAGGGGGGAGCGTAGGAGAGAGATGGGAAGGGGACGCGCATGCGCAATGGGTGTGTAAACGCCGTGGGCGGGAGGGATACCTAGAGGAGAGAGAGAGGGGGGAGATGAGGTGCGTGGGGAGGGCTTGCACATGCGCAGTAAAGGTGGTCAGGACGCACACCGCCACCACCACCGGACGGACGGACGGACGCCGGACGGACACCGGACGGACACCGGACGGACGTGAGCATTAGACATTAAAGGCTTTCGGCTTAAAACGCACTTAAGAAACTCAAGTTTTGTGAATTTGGCCCTAGATAATCATATGGAGCCCCAGATGGTCACATGGAAGATATCATAGTTGAAATCAAGAAGAAGAAATGGACATGGGCCGGGCAAGTAGCTCGTAGGCAGGATAACCGCTTGTCATTAAAGGGTAACTGACTGGATTCCAAGAGAAAGCAAACGCGTGAGGGGGAGATTGAAAATTAGGTGGGCAGATGAGATTAAGAAGTTTGCAGGTTTAACGTGACAGCAGAAAGCACGGGACCGGGTTGATTGGCGGAACATGGGAGAGGCCTTTGCCTTGTAGTGGGCGTAGTCAGGCTCATGATGATGTCGATGATGGTGGTCGAAATTATTCGTAACCTTCCAATACGGCGTTTCTCATTGCCCGAGTCCCTTCGGGGTGATTGAAGGGTCATTCCACGCCAACAAACCCAAATTCGCCTAAAATCAATTTCTACAAAAGAATCTGAGAAAATTACACACGTACAGACATAAGTTCTAGAGTATTTTCCCAAAATATTTCGAGCGGCAAAAGTTTCTGCGCCCGTGACCACCACTTGAAACTCTCGAAATGGTGGAAAACCAGGTACGAAAAAAAGAATTCCCTATAAATCGACCGTTTCCCACATTTTCAACATTTGCTTTTCTGCGTTTTTCGAGCATTGTGCTTTTACTATAGGACAGTTGATTATGGTAGCTCTCAATTTTTCACTCCTTAGCGCGTAAGGAAAATTGAGTAAATTGTAGCATTTCCGGGAATCTTTATACAAATCACCATTTAGAATAAAATGCATAAACTACGTTTATAAAACTCTCCTTAAGACGTACTATATCCGGATATTTTTATTTTGCCTGTGTGCAGCGCCTAAGCTCTAAAATAAAATCCTGAATTTGGCAACGAAACCACTTCGGCCTGTGTTGAGAGGTCTGTAGCACCCTAAGGTGTTCCAAGAAAAAAATCAGCAGAGAAGCGCATACGATTGGCAATGATAGCAACGTTGTTCACAGAAAATTTAATTGAAGTAATTTTTGTTTGAGTGGAGAAAAAATGTTTTATACAGTGAAACCTCGGTGATACGAATCTCAGGGGACCACCAAAAATATTCGTATTATCCGAAATTCGTATCACCAGAAAGCATAAAAAATTTGCTTGCGACAAAAGAAAGCTCGCGTACATTTTCATTTATTCTTTTTCAGGGCCGCAGCAACCTAAGGAAGAACTCTGAATGATTGTCAGTCAAGTTTTTTAGATGTCGGCATTCACACCAGTAGCCGTAAATACACAGTCTGTACGCGCGTGTTTAATAAATGAACCAGGTTCGTTGTGACCCGCGACAGCAGTAGCCCCTTCCAAATTTTAATATGCTTTTTGGCATGACACCGAAGTGCTGCGGTGAAAGTAACAGAAGAAGTGCTTTGACGGGGTAGATCAAGGCCACAAAACTACAGAACCATGGTGCTATGTTATGATTTTGTTATCGCGAAAGTGTTGGGGATGTTTTTTGGGAGATTTACGGCCCTGCTCGCACAAATACGACCTCAATAGTCGCGCATGTTGACGTTTTGAGGCCTGACTCCTTCGCCAACACAGTCCTCGCCATCTTTCAGTCCTCGTCCACCTTTCATGGGATGTCTGATGCACGAGGCAGGCACGTGTAAACGCAGTACAACGACAGCAGCCCGCGTCGACGCATTAGAACAAAAAAAGGCATGGCGCCAATGCCCTCTGTAATCTAAACGCGAAGGCACACGGAGGCACATTAGAGCCTCAAAGGTTCGCGCACACAAAATTAGAGGCCGTTACGCACCTCTGAAGCAAAACTGCAAAATGCATCTCTGAAAGTTTAATCTGACTTACACCGTGATTCTGACGATTTGGCGGTGCGGCGCGCATGCGTGCTCTTACGTTGCCGCGCTCGCAGGTGCTTGGAGCGGCTTCCGCGACAGCGCGGACAGCACCTCTTCGTACCTGGGTGGTAGCGTACGTTCGTATCACACGTCCCGGGGTGAAAATCGGTTCGTAACAACCATACTCCATTACATTGCAGGACAATGGGCCTTGGCCGGGACCAAAGAAAAATTCGTATCACCCCGAAATTCGTATGAGTGGTATTCGTATCACCGAGGTTTCACTGTATTTAGTCCCACCATTACATTATTTTGCTATGGGGGGCAATACAAACCAACTGAGTCTGCTGCATAAAAAACAAAAACAAAGACAAAAAAAGTGGTAGTGTATTCGCACCGCTTGGTTTTAAGTTTTTTTTTGCTAGTACTTTATTTATTATACTACACACCGAGGTGGTATTAAACAGAGGTAAAAATATCACAATGCGATTGGCTTAGATACCGCTACTCCCCCAGTAATGAATCGCGTTACTTATTGCATTGGCGCACACCGGAGGCGGCGGTCGACAACTACGCCACAGAAATCAGATCTTGTGATTTCATGACATTTGTAAAACAGTGCATGTTACCAGACTGGGAAGTCCTACTTTAACCAAGATCTGCTTCCCGCCACCACCCAAATCAAGCGCTAAAAATAGCTTGGCTTATCCCGTCCGCAGGGTTGCGGACGACGTACTGAAGGCGTGAATACGCGCTGCGTGGTCACATATTGCGCCGCTCCTTGCGGAATACATAGATGAACTTCGTGTGGATCAGCTGTAAATGCCCACACTCACGTCTCTTTTCTCCGGTTAACATGAACCTTGAGGCAAATTACATTGACGCCCATTGATTCTCATAGCCACATGCAATAACCTCTGATCACTTCGGTTGCTGAAATTGTGCAAAAAGCGACCAAGAACTGACTGAAAGGTGACGCAGTGAGACATGGAAGCCATGATAAGAGTAGAAGGGTGGAAGTGATTCCCTTCACGCACCACAAGGCACACAATCTAAAAAAATGCCCCCCACCTCCCCGAAGGGAATCGTGAGGAAATGCGAATGCATTTCGCGCGCGCTTCACTCCATTTATATATGGTCGTTATGGTTCGAAGAAGGAAAAGGCGCCTAATTTCTGCAGCCCGGTCGGGAGCACGGTGCAGCGCCTGTTTTTTTTTATTATGTTTTTTTAATCGCGGTAGCTCCGCTGAGCTCCCGCGATGCGAGCGCCCTCACGCGCCAGAGCGCGCTCCTCCTCTCCACTTTGCTAGGGGCGAGGATAAGCGCGCGCGCCCGCAGCTTTTGCTATGGGAGAGAGAGTGAGAGGGGAGAGCTAACACCTGCCGGCACGCGGACACCTCCTCAACCTATCCTCCTCCCCGCGGACAACGCCGGCCAACGCCGGACAACGCCGGACAACGCCGCCTGACATAGCCCGACTAAGAAATGCATTCGCATTTAAAAGGATTGGTGAACGGGTCGGAGTCAGAGTTGTAATGTCGGCATCTGAGACGTTATCTCGGCTATGCACTGTCACTTCGCCGGTGAAGAAGCCAAGAAAGGTGTGTGCAATCAACCATCGAAACAAGTTTGTGGATTGCTTGGGGGGTAATATAGAGAATTCCGCTTTCTTGTGGCCGCGTTTATGCAGGGCAAACTGAGCGTTGTATTAATGTCCGTCTAAGCGAGCATCGCAAACGAGGTGCGCAAAGGAGCGGATGGGCACCTCGCGGTGCACTGTCGAGAATGCGGGTGTTAACCATTTCTGGATAACATAACACCGTGGTGTTTTATCGGGACTCGAACATTAACTCCAGATTGATTGTCGAGGCCGCTGAGATGAAGAGGGACGATTTTATTACAGTTAGCGCTCCTTCGATTACCTTGACAACCAAGGAGCTTCACTTTTTGGAATGTGCGCATGGTGCAGTCACGTACTGCGTGCCTTGGCACTTCATTTGCTGATGCTATCGGTGCGATGTGTAACAATTTGTTCATCACTTACACCTTCGCTCGCACATGTGCTCTTGACACGTGTTAGCACGAATGGACGCTGCCCTGTGATAGCATGCCTTCTTAGATCGATTGTTCGTTCTTGTTGTCCAGTTTTTCTGTCTTTCCTTTCTGGTGGATACACCTATACATTTGTTGTAACCACCCA
>JALIZH010016446.1:0-35881 GCA_030522465.1 Rhipicephalus appendiculatus | reverse complement strand
CGCGCACACAGATAAAACACAAAACAGACAACAAAGCTGCGCGTTTTAACGCCGTAAGCGATCGAACGGGGCGCGTTTCGAGCGGCAATAAAGAAACATCCCGCAAAAAACGATCCTGGCGAAAGCTATTGGCGGCAGGACCCGACGAAGGAAGGTACAACAGAAGAAGAATCTCCTGCGGGCGCGAGCTTCACGGACTCGCCCGGAGGCATGGTGGAAGTCGTTTCCCGGTCCATTGTGCGAGGAACTCGGAACCGGCGAAGCGCGTTTTGTCCGTATATGTACGGATTGAGCATTCTGCCGCCGCCACGTCGTCGTCATTCGTATTTTATTCTTTTCTACAACATTCTGTGCTCTCTTTGCCCATCCGCAGTCGTTCTTGGCGAAACCGTTGAAGCACTCCGATGAAACTCAACTCGTCTCTTTACAAATGGGACTGCTCCTGCACATTCACACTGTCGTAAGCCGTCGACGACGCTTGCTACGTCATCGGTCTATTTAAACGCGTGCTCCTATGCTCTAGGTTAAGTTGGAACGAAAATCTCCGGCAAATGTTCCGTAAGAGATAATCGTCGTAGTGTGCGAAGTGCAGTAGATAGGAAAACCTGCTTGTTCGTATGAACGCATTGTTGAATAGCGCAGGAAACACAGGGACAAAAAGGCAAGAAAGACGATAAAGGTGCTACAATGATAGAATGAGTGTGCGAAAATTAACGGGAGGGAGGCAGAAGCGCATTATACCAGCACACGAGTACACGGGTGTCAGAAGGATTTTGACTTGGGGGAGGGGGAGGGGGGGGGGGGCGCTGATGTAGATTCGGTGGGGCGGCAAATGCTGGTCAGGCTTGAAGGAGGTGGGGGGGGGGGGGTCAAGTGCCCTTTTGCACGCCCCTGCCGTCACCCATACATTGTTGTGAGGGTGGACAGTCAACAGCAGCCGTCAGTGCTGGTGTTATGCGAGAAATACATGGTATGCGTCACGCAGCGGGCCCTAGAAAACTGGTATCCTCATTTAAAAAAAAAAGAAAAAAAGAAAGAAAGATGTGTGTCCTCATGGTATCACATGAAATGCCATCGATGTTTGAAGAATAAATTTCAATGCGTCATGCTTTAATTGTAATGCGTACATTTTAAGGCACAGGCACGGCAGCGGTATAACTGATTCTCCTTGGCGCAGTGCACGCATCTGTCCGGACGGCGCAACGGTGCACGTCGAAGCCATCAACCGCTTCGGACACGCCTGTGCTGTGGGACGTACTGGAGTACAACGACCGGTCCTTTTTTTACACCTCTGACGACGCGTCGTCGCCGATCCAACCGTTCCAGCGTCTAGTCGATACGCGAGACCTTCGAATGCACATGGACAACACTCCCTCCACCACGTGTCGACACCGCCATCGAGGAATGCTCGCACGTATACGATCGTGAGAAAGACGTTTCGGCTCCGACGCGGCGGTAGCCCCAGAGGAGGAATCATTTTCGAATGCTCGCGCGTGCGCGCTTCCGCGATTAGAAGCCGCGTCCTCCCATTGAGCCCATCAGCCAGGAGCACAGTTCCTCAACCGCGTGCCTTGTGAATTCCTCTACTCTCTCTCTCTCTCCTCCTTTTATCTCTTCACGATGTCACGCCTGTGTGTGTGCACAGAAACACGGGCCTGTACGCACCCCAAAAGGGACGTTAACACGCGCACCACTACATCAGGAAGGTCGAGCCGCGAACAGTCTTCAGCTACAACATTGCGAAGCCGCCCGGTCGTTGTCGTCGTCATGACCGCCGGCGCTAGTGTTTCTTTTTTCCGTTCGCCGATGTGCGTGTATAACCGTGGCCTCCGCGATGATCGTCAGTCAGAGAGCGATCGCGGAGTCCACGATATGACGACGTCTTCATCGTTTCTATATACCGTGCCACCCCTACGCGAATGCACGTCGCCTCTGCTATAGTCTTTATTTTCCTGACGCCGTGTATAGTAGATTTAGGCGGCGCCGTAAGCTTGAACCGGTTGTGCGCGGTTTTTCATTCATTTCTTCTTTGACGCCGTTTCCGGAGACGCCGGCTGAATGACGCCGTCACGCGAGGCGATAGTCACATCCGCGTACACGTGTGTGCGGGCAACGCCATCGTTGAACAGGTTGTCAGCAGATTTTAAAAAAAGACAGGAAGACACCAGGAAGAAAAGAAACGTTACAGGAAAGGTAGCCGTCAGTGTCAAAGGAAAAGGTAGACTGTGCTGCAGCGCAGCCAGTGTCAGCAGTTAGCGAAATGGTCACGTGTATTTTTATTTTCTGTAGAACCAATATACTGAATATTAATTAAACTAAATTGAACTCATGTATTCTGCAATAACAACTCTACAACTGCACTATAGGCAAAAAATGAAACTGCAGGTATGAGCGTCATGGAAACTGGCCACCTCATAAGCAGAAAATATATGTCTTCAAGCGGTTCAAACAAAGGCAATGCACAAAGCTCAGTATGCATTTAAAACTGCAACACTGACTACAATGCAGCGTGTGATAGTACCGCTCGGCAAGGATGGGCCCACTTCTAACAACCAAGGCTCGACCGCGGCGGACTAAGAACAAGACAACACGTTTGTCCCCTCCCTAGTTCGATTGGATGCAAACCCTTACCTTTCTTTGTGTGTGTGTGTGTGTGTGTGTGTGTGTGTGTGTGTGTGTGTGTGTGTGTGTGTGTGTGTGTGTGTGTGTGTGTGTGTGTGTGCGTGCGTGCGTGCGTGTGTGTTTGTGTGTGTGTGTGTGTTTGTGTGTGTGTGTGTGTGTCTGTGTGTGTGTGTGTGTGTGTGTGTGTGTGTGTGTGTGTGTTTGTGTGT
This sequence comes from Rhipicephalus appendiculatus, assembly GCA_030522465.1. Classification (NCBI taxonomy): domain Eukaryota; kingdom Metazoa; phylum Arthropoda; class Arachnida; order Ixodida; family Ixodidae; genus Rhipicephalus; species Rhipicephalus appendiculatus. Next base: position 33,050 of record JALIZH010016446.1, on the reverse strand, counting down.
GTGTGTGTGTGTCTGTGTGTGTGTGTCTGTGTGTGTGTGTGTGACAAATCCTCATCAACGAGCTCCGCTTTGCTGTGAAACCATAGAGACTTTTTTTTGTCGTTGTTGTTGTTGTTGTTGGCGTAAAACAATACCACAAGACAGAAGACAGGACAAAGCGCTCTGAGTGCTCCAGCCTTCTTTGTCCTGTCTTGTATCTTGTGGAGTCGTCTTGCGCCAAAAAAGATCACTATGGAGCTCAGATTTTCGCCGTTTCAGATTCAGAAAAAGTCATTGCTGCGCGATCGTACATGCACAGATGCGAAATAAGTACGAACTTCCAAGACCGCTCCCACTAGAGCAACGAGCATTCTACGTTTGATGCCCAGCTGACAAAGCCCGCTAGCTAGATCGCGTGAAACTGAAAGCCACCAACCTGAAAGAGAGACCGCCCGTGAATCGCAGCCAAGACGCGGCGATAATGGAGGGGAAAGGGTGACCCAGGAGAAAGGCCTGGGAAGGAAACCGGAACGGCGCAACCAGCGGCGGTGGCGGCGGCGACGCTACCAGGAAGACCTCGCCAAGGCTGCGTAGACGCGAGCGCATCCGCAGCGGCGAGTCGCTTTCAAAGACTACCTCCGGCGCGTAATGGGACGCCTCGGGGTTCCCCGGGGTGCCACCTAGCTCCTCCTCGGACACGATGGTCCCGTCGCGACGAAACTGCATTCCTCGAAACGCTATGTCATCTGCCGCGTCAGGTGTGCCGCGGCAGCCGGCGGCCGTTTCATCCTTCCTGCTGCTACCGTGCATACAACCACATAGTTTCCTATAAATACACTAGAGGGAACTCTGGCGCTAGTGTCTATGGGAGCTGCAACACACGGCGCTTCAGCCAGCATGGGAATCATGGGTAGTACACAAATTAGCCTAGTATTGCCTAGTCTTCGTTCTTTTGGCTGCGTGTGGCATGAATCCACTTGGCCGCAATACGAAGTTCAGCAAAGGTTTAGCAGTTACGCTTCACCACCTTGACCTTTTTAGGCTCACGAAGTTCACAACGGTCCATTCTTTTATCCGAAACAGAACGAAAACGCAGCAATAAACAAAGCCACAAGTGCGTTCGAAGCCGGAAGCACGAAGACTAGGCAAATCCGTGTACTACCCATCATTCCCATGGTGGCTGAACGATCGCAGCGCCAGAGTCCCCTCTAGTTAATTTTAGGAAACTCTATGCATACAACGTCTAGCCTGTATACTTGCTAGCAGTTCGCCGAACGCCCAAGTCTGTCGAGTAGGCGAAAAGACTTGGGGCGCCGACTCGACGCTTGAAACGGGTCGGGTTGGGTCGAATCGGAAAGTCGCATTGACCCAAAAGCTCGACCTCGGCGACGTTGACACATGCGTCTTGGCGAGCAATTTGAAATAGGCGGGTTGACAGAAGACGGAGGACTCGACGCTCGTTCACACCGATCGAAGTGGCTATTTAGACGATAAGACAAGTTGATAATATGACAAGTTTAATAAGACAAGTTTAGATAAGACAAGTCGACCCGATAACAGCACCGTGGGTTGCACAAAGTTAGTTCCGGCGTTCAGCAGACGCGCACGTCGAAGGCGAAAGCCTTCGACGCCTCACCAAACGCGAAAACTGACCGTCGGCGGCGTCGGCGTCAACAACAGTGATGCAAAAAAATCACCGCGTGATGACATCTCCGTATGACATCATCGTGACGTCATATATCCAAAATTTCTGACGTCATCACACGTCATCGCCGCTTTGTCAAAAGTGAGTCGATCACGGAGGGGAACGCAAAACAAAGGGAAGTACAAAAAGCATGTCTCCGTTTCTGGAGACAGTGCACACCACGTAAAGTGGAGAAAGCTTTCACAGGAGTGCAAGGGGGGGGGGGGATCAATACGTTTATTTATTTAATTATTTTATTTATTTATTTTCAAATACTGCAGCCATATGCACGGCTATTGCGGGAGTGAAGTACATTTTCATAAACAAATACACTGTTAACAAGGTTGACATCAGAGCAAAAAACAAAGAAACAACGATTTATCATAACAGTGTGTCTACAAAATCCGACAACGACAATTCACGAATACACAATTCACCATTCACGAATCGATTGAGAAGAAAAAGAAAAAAAATATGGATTTCGCCTTGGAATCGTCTCAGGCGAAGCCATAAGGAACCCCGTCAGTTTTATGGTTTGCTGTCACGACCAGCAGCGTTCTTAGAGCTGCACTGCACTCGCCGACTCCCTGCCGACTCGCTTTCCCACGCATGCGCAGCGGCAGGGGGGACTCTGCATCGCCAAGGTTACGCCGACGTGCGTGAAACGCGGCGCGCATCGTGATGTGAACGGAAAGTGCGCGAGAAACCTGAGGCGTTATTTTCCCGTTTTATCCCGCTGTATTTTTTTAATAATTTTTTTTATTATCCCGTTTTTTCCGAGTCTGTCAAGAGCCGCCGGCGAACGCAGCAGTTCCGGATGCAACGCGTAACGAAAAGCGATCGCACGGTCGGCTGTACACACACGAAGTCGAAGATGATAGCGCCACGGTACACGTTCCCCCCCACCCCCTTTTTTTTTCCATCCACGAAATGTGGGGACTCCTCGCTTTAAATCCGTAACGCTATCCGCTGCAGGCTGAGAATGTGCGTGCTCCGCTGCGAAAACCGTACAGCAAGGCATGAGAAACGAGAGTTTCGATTATCACGCGTGATAGTTGCGATGCGCGCGTCTATCCATAATACTCCGGTAGCTGAAATGTTCGTGCGGGATGTGACCGCGCAATCGCTGTTGTGAGGGAGCTCACAGACGCGACTATGGAAGGACACACTTTTCGAAAAGTTCCGTTTCTTCGAGAGCTACGCCACGAAAAGACAGCGGGGTCTTACTACCAGGGGGACGGCGCCCCGGTCATCACCCCTGGACGATATGAAGAGACATATGCTCCACACTAAACATTTCTTGAAAGGGAAAAATGAAAATCTGCTAGGAGGTCACACAAAAGAACATAATATCTTCTAGGATTAGGATTAGGATTAGGATGTTGTAGGCTGCCGGCGGATCTAGCCTCGCGAAATTTGCAGGCAACTGCCCCGCCCGGTTTCCTCTTTTCTGAACATATTGACACGGACATTTAGTGGGTATCTGGCTGTTGCGCAGCTAGTTTCGCCATTATTTGTGCGTGGCGGAGAAGATCTCTGGTGGTAGAGAGACACGAAGACGTGCTGCTCGATCGGAGCTGTTCCGCTGTTCGCCGTGTTTCTTCTTGTTTTCCTTTATTTACCGTGACAATATGAAACCAGTGTCCTCCCGAAAGCGAAACGCGGGCATGCTCTATAGAAAGTCGCGCGCAGCGCGACTCAGCCCTGCTTAACCGGTGGCCTGTGGGCTATTCCGCCTACAGTGATTTACCGGGCCCCCATATCCCCACACCACACCCCAACATAAATGTCACTCATCACCAGTCACCTGCGAGGCCTGTAACGGTCAAAAACTTCAAGAGCAGTCGCGACACCTCCTTCCTGAATGTCCAGTGACCACGCGGAAACACAATATCGTTTACACTGTCGTGTGGCGAGCCTAAACGGTGTAGTTCTTCAAATAAATATTGACGGTCTTTGTTAAGTTCACGACACTTAAGCAAATAATGTTCTACATCACCACAGGTCTTGCAAGCCGGGCACAATGGCGTCGCGGAGAGTCTGATCTTGTGGAGCCATGCTGGTGTAAGCGCTGAACCCGTCCGAATGCGATGTAGCAAAGAGGCCTTTTCCCTTGTTAGCCCTTTCGTCACACATGGCTGGTGAAGTGTCACCCATAAAGAATGGAAATGCCCGTTGACAGCTTCTCTTAAAAGATGTTGATGGTCTCTGGGAGCCTTCTTCGTTGGCCTAAGTTCCAAAGCACTCCGGGCAAGTCTGTCAGCCGCCTCATTACCCGATATGCCCACATGCGATGGAACCCATTGCAACTTGATGCTTAGTCCAGCGCTGCGCAGGTCTTTAAGGATATGTAGCGATCTTTGCGTGCACTGGTCCAAAACCAACCCATGCTTTAGCCGCTGCAGAGCAGACTTACTATCCGAAAGTAGCACAACTTGTTGCTCCCTACAAAACTTCAATTTCTTCAGGGCTGCCTGAATTGCCACGCTTTCACATTCTGTTGACGAAACAACGCTGTCGAGTCTTCTAGTTACCACAAACATGATTGCTCCCTAATGGTGCACGATTGCCAGTCATCTTTTCTGCGCCCAAGTTAAGGTTTGACGCGACTGCTAAGGGAGTTCAATGAAACCATTGTTCGGAAGAAGCGTAATAAATTACCAATTATTGCTACTAATTAACCAGGCGTATTCCGGTTTGCTACACTGCCCTGGGGGAAGAGATAAAGGGGCGAAAAGAGAGAATCACAAGCACATTTGAGGGGGACCCTTCAGCTCTACAGGCGGTAGCACATATCTGTTGACTATATGTATTACTAGTCGCGCTTTCGTTGCTTTCTGCTCATTCAACGGACACAGTCTAAATATCCAAACATCCTGTATACCACACATGTGACTGCGCGGTGTTGCGTGACAACCGATACGCGAACTATACGCCTCAAGATATATCGGTATGCTGGAGCACCCGCGGCCAGTGGCATAGCCAGACTTTTTTTTTTTTTTTTTCGGTGTGGAGTTCCGATCCCGCCCTCTATATAAGTTCGTGCATGCGCTTGAATGTGTGCGCGTATAAGTACACATGTAAAATGTCGATATTCCTGAGGGGGGAGGGGGAATCCGCCCCTTCCCAAACCACAGCCCCGGCTACGCCACCTGCTGAGAGCCTTCATATCTCACCTCTTGACGGAGCTAGAGCCCTGTTCCGTGAGAACAGCCCAGGAACCTCTCCAGCCGCGAACGTTTATAGTGGCGGCGAGTCGACGCCTACATCACCGCGTCTCTTGCATTCAAACTAGAGCTGTGCGCCGATCGCGCCGCCGCCGAAGTTTCGAGAGTGACCACGCCGCCGCCGCCACCGCGCAATAATCGCAGGCGGCGCCGCCGGTAGTCTTTTATTTTAACCCGAACGGGGAATCGGGGCATAAAATACATCAATTCACTGGGGATGCTTTTCTCAATGTTTCCGGTGTGATGGACTCTCCATTGCAGCCGTCGCTGATAGGAGGGAGCTCGGCCAGTTGCGCGCCCTCCCTTTCCGATACTTCCTCTTCAACATCATTATGACGTCACGAAGTTTTCAAAACTTTTGACTCAAATTGGAGCAACGGAATGCGCTTCAACCATCGAGGAAAAAAATGGCCGCGTATCTGCGTGCTTCGCTGCAAATGTCGTCGAAAGACGATAGTCTTGTGCCGGCCGTACTATTTTGCCTTGCCTCAGACAGCGCCTACTCTACGTTGAATTGGCCGCATCTGGCTGGCATTGATAAAATAGAGGAGGCGCTGCGCGAGATATGGATGCCATTGAAAAATTACACCATCTCCCGCTAAAGGGAACCATGTGTAGATGTGAAGCAGCGGGCGCTAACGCTTACACTGGCGGCGGCGTTGAGGCTGGCGCTCATCGCAGCGTTGCGCAGGAGAGAAAACTGGGGAGGCGCAAAGCAGGCAGTGATGGAGCGAGTGTTTCCTACTGGAACATGCCAATCGCTGCTAATGGGCAATGAGAGACAGAAGACTCCGACTGGACACAGAGACCCGCACTCCGCTTTTAGTTAACGCGCACGCTGCGAATTTTTTATTGTTCAACAACGCACAGGAGAAATCTTCCACCGGCACCACCTTGGAGGTCAAGATCCATTGCCATATATACGGGATGGCCAGTGAACGGTTGTGCAGCGCGAGCAGTCGGTTTTTTCAGCCAAGAAACTCGCTAGCAGACGCTGCCTGTGTCGGCGTCGCGAGGCGAGAGAAGGGGGAAGCGGAGGAGAGGAGAGAGAGGGGGGGTGACACGCATGCGCAGTGGGAGTGTGAACGCCGTGGGCAGGGATGCGTAGAGGAGAGAGGGGGGGGAGCGTAGGAGAGGAGAGAGGGGGGGGACGCGCATGCGCAGGGGGAGTTAGACGCCGCGGGCAGGGATGGAGAGAGGGGGGGGAGTGTAAGAGGGGAGAGAGGAAGGGAGGCGCATGCGCAGTGAGGGTGTGGTTGCCGTGGGGGAGGGATGCCTAGAGGAGAGAGAGGGGGAGAGGAGGTTTTTTTATTATTATTTTTTCTTTAACTGTTTGCGCATGCGCAGTAAGGATGGGCACGCGGCACACCACCACCACCACCACCACCACCACCACCACCGGATTAAGCTTCGCCATAAGATGCTTCACATCTAAAACATGAGCTTATGCTGAACCAAGGGCATTACACCGTGACCAAGGACCAAGCACCTTATCGTCGGCACAGGGCTTTTTCGTGCAAAGCGTCGCAGTTCATGCGCAGCGTCGAATTTTCAGCGCAGCCTAAAAAACACTAGGGTCTTTAAATTGCGTACCTATGTATTTTCTAATAAAATAACGCACGTCCTGACACTTACATATTAATGTTGCGCCTCAGGAATGCGTAGTATTTGCTTTTGATCGAATATGTTCACAAATATGAACGCAAACACCAGTTCAAGATGGCTGGGCGTTCAGAAAGTAGTTAAACTTTGGCCGAGTAGCTGATTACCGATAGACAGACAGACAGATAGCCAGACCAAAATTTTTTGCGTTGAAGTATCCCAAGAAAGACTATCGTCTTTAAAAAATAGGCGAGAGCACGCCTAGCATGTATAAGTCAACCTCCTCTGAAGCCACTACCACTTCGGGCTCATGCAACACCCTCTTTTTGGCTCATATCACAATCCCCATCATGCTCTTGTTTTTTTTTTTTTTTTTTTTTTTTTTTTTTTTTTTTTTTTTTTACCTTTTTTCTTTGTGAGCTCATGTGAAAATAAAAGAAAAGTTTACGAGCAACACGCGCGCCTCGCGTCCACAAACAAACACCTCCTCCGACGCCCCTCTCGTGCTCCCAGCTCTGGTCAGTTTCCAGCAGGCTCCCGTTTCATTTTTTTATGACTGAGGGGAGTTATTCGCGATGTGTCCCCCTAGTGGATTGTCCACTTCGGCCGCAGCTGACTGGCTGGAGTTCGGTGACCAGCGCTCTCCCTGTTTCGGGATCTTCTTCCGCAACGTCATTTTGATGCCACGAAGCTTTCACAACTCTCGACACTAATGAGAGGGACGGAATGTGCTGCAACGCAACGAAAGCAGCGCCCAGACATTCCGCGTTTGGGCGTACCTCTCGGAGACTGTGCATGAATTCTGATTGCGTAAGCCATCGAATTGAGTTTAATGCGGCCCGCCCGTCTATCGCACCTGTGAAGGTCGGTACACATTCCCTGCGTCGTTCTCAAACATCTGGGACACATTTATGTGCAAGGTCAGGCTTGAGAAATTCCTGTTCCTGTATGTATATATATATATATATATATATATATATATATATATATATATATATATAAACATCCCGAAACCAGGACATCATTCTGAGGGACGCCGTAGTGGAGGGCTCCGGGAAATTTTGACCATCTGGTGTTGTTTAACGTGCACTGACACCACACGAGTACACGGGCCTCTACCATTTCGCCTCCATCGAAATGCGACCGCCGCGGCCGGGATCGAACCCGCGACCTTCGGGTGAGTAGTCGAGCACCCTAACAATTACACCACCGTGGCGGACGCATCGACGAGGTCAAGAGCAAACATCACGGTCAACCGCTTTTTCGAGTAACTGAATGCGCTCTGCCGAAATGGACTGTGGACATCTTTTTTATATGGACACATCGAGAATAGCTTCCCGGAAGCTGTCGGAAATATCTGTCTTTCCTCCAGAAGTCTCAAGAGTATTGTCTGACCTCCAACGCTGCGGTGTCCTACAGCCTTAAAGGGGAGATGACCCAACTCGCTAGATAGCATATTCGTGGAGTCTGTGACCGACTACATTGCGCATAGATAAATCAAATAGATAAGTAATACATATTTAAAATTTTTTAGCGTGCACAAAATACGAGGACAAGGAAGACAGACACACGAGCGGTAACTCTCAACTATTTATTTTTTGAAAGGAACAATACATATATGTACCCAATAACCAGCACAGAGCATGTGCGGCGCAAATCATGTGACACACTCTCAGAAGGACTAAACAGAATTTAAAAAGATGAAGTCCTTATCTGTTAGAGCAACCGAAGGTTGACTAATGCATTCTTTTTGCAAACCTATTTATATAAAAAAGCTTCCGTAACTTCACGTTTTAGTTTATCTTCATCTGCAAACAAAATATCGGTATCACGAAAAACGGGGTCACAATGGCATTATTTACAATGATCAGACAAGCGTGAAAATGTTTCTTTTCCAAGTGAGTTAGCTCGTGTGTCTATCTTGTCCTTGTATTTTGTGCGCGCTAAAAAAGTTTAAATATGGATACATACCAACTTGCCCAGTTATCAGTCTTAGTGAGATAAGTAATATATATACATGGTTTAATGCAATTCTTTCCTTACATTTTTGACTCGAGTAAGTCGATAAATAAATAGAGAAGTAAAGGCAATGAAAAGCTTACAATAACCAAAGCTGAGCTAGTTTGTAGTTATTCATGTTAAAACGACACAACGTGAAAACACAAAGTCAAGAGAGTGACTAATTATTCCTCACGTTGACCATTACGCGCAATGGACTGATATAGTTATCGCCTCTTGCCTGGGAATGCGCACATACGTATTTTAAGTGCGGAGCAATTTAGGGGCCCCGACTGTCGTACGCTGTCATCGTAGGCTGGGCTGTCGTAGCTAATAGTAAAGCCATCTGTCGCATATTGAGCCCGCGCTCACGCCAAGGAGAAGCTTTCTTCCTTCGAGCGCCTTGATGATGATATTAAGTGCGGAGCAGTTTAGGGAGCAGGTTGTCTATGTTGTCGTATGCTGTCGTCGCTTGGTGTAACGCAGGCAAAACCATATATAAACATATAAAAAAAGGAAGCAAGCAAGAAATAGAAATAGATGGAAAGAAAGCAAAAAAATAGAAAAAATAGAAATAGGAAGAAAGAGAAAGAAATGAATAAAGAGAGCAAGAAATCGGTAAAAATAGAGAAAAAACAGCAAAAAAGAAAACAGAGAAAAAAGAAAGAAAGGAAAGAGGCAAGGAAGAGAAAACCGTAGAGAAAGAAAGAAGACTGCCCAACTCCGCACTTCCTTCAGGATTGGCACCACTAGAGCGAAGCTGCGTTAATTTTTTTTTTTTTTTTTTTTGTCTACCTGCTTTTCCGGCGCTGTACTATTCTTCAGTTAGGGGCGTTCGCGGTGTCTTGACAACTCTCTCCTCCTTATTCGCACTCCCTGTCTTTTTTAAGGGCCCCAAAGCTGCCTCTGAAAATACCAAATCTAGCGCGTTATCCTCTCTTTGCGTTTCTCGTTTTTTTTTTCGTTTTTTTTTTTTTTTGCGCTCTTCGTGACTCAGGTTACATGATAATGGCACATATTCTCGAGTGGTCCATATAAGAGAAATATCAGTTTGAATTGTCTGCTACCCTGCTTTGCCATGCATTCGCCAACCAGCATAGATGAAACAAGCAGACCATCTCCATCGCACGTAGGGTGCATGCGATAACATCACTCCACGTGCGAGGCGTGCCGTCGGTTGCTCCTCAACAAGAAGGGAAGCCCTGTCTGTCTTTCAGTGGACGAATGAGCATGACGGCACGCCGGAGGGGTGGCTGCGTGGCTCGATCCGCACCTCTGAACTTCGACTATAAGGGCGCGGTCGCGAGCGCTGGCGCGCGCGCTATCTCGGCAGCCATCAGCGAACGCGTCTCGTATACCCTTCTACGCGCTATCATCTCACCGCATCGTGCTATGACCACTGATAGGACAAACTGCATGAAAACCGCTTCTTTCCCGGGAGCGGCCGTATTCCCTATACACCAGCGCTTTGCAGTTTTGCGTGATGGGATGAAAAAGAGTTAGCTGCTAGTCTTATAGTTCGTTATAACATTAGGACATGTTGCTATTGCATTCACTGGTTCCCCTTTCGGGGAAACAGATTTTTTTTTCGAAATTCAGGGGGACAAACACCCCGCCAACTCTTGAATCTGGAATCTACTCCCCGCCCCCCCTTCTCCCGCGCCGCGCCGCCGCCGATCCGATGAACCCCGCGCCGTTGACGCCGCCGCCGGAGGTAGAAACACCGGCGCGCCGCCGCCGGCGATTTTGGGTCCGGCGCACAGGTCTAATTCAAACTTCGGGTCACCGGACTTCGACCCTAGGAACCGCTTTTGGAAAGCCGTGTCTGGGTCACGTGATCACCCAGGCGACGGGATAGCGTCATCGAAGTGACGGCGTTAGCCCATACCTCTACACCGTCGGTGCCCTATAATAGGATTCGTTGCTTGTAATGAGTTGAAAGCGAGTTTTCCAATAAGTATACAGTACCCGAGCTATGAAAGCCAGTTTTTTTAGCTCGGAAGCTTTCCTTGGCCGTTGAGGTCGTGTCAGCAGACAGCTGCCCAACAGGAGCGGTATGCTGCCTACCAAAGCACCGCATTCACAACAGCAGCGGGAAGGCGATGCCAGCTTCGATGGGGTGCTGGGGTCCCGTCAGGCAGAGCACATCTGCCTTTTGCCCATGTATCCGAGACATACGCTTGTCTGAAATAAAGAGCTGATTGATTGATTGATTGATTGATTGATTGATTGATTGATTGAGTTCAGCTGACTGAGCAGAGTGTGACTTGGCTCCGCCCCCCTTCTCGCAGCATTCTGAGAGAACGTCACCAACCAGATTTCTTCCCACTCAACACCCGCCACGATAGGCTAACCAAAAAAAAAAAAAAAAAAAAAAAAAAAAAAAAAACGGAGACTGGAGCCACAAAAAACAGATGATACCGAAGGCGCCAGCATTTCGACGAGAAAAACAAGAAGGGAGAGAGAGAGAGAGAGAGAAAGAAGCATCATCCGCCTGGCGCAAAAGGAGTTCGAGCGCGGACAAAGGCGGCCCCTTGATAGCGAGACCACCCCAACCTCGACGGGGTGCATTAACCCGAAAGCCGGTGTTTTCTTTATTCGAGCAGCGGAGCGAATGTTTACTGTACACAGACGGCTCTCGCCTCCTAGGAAGATATTTCGGCTTTACGTGACGCCCTGTTTGCTCAGCTGAGAGTCTTACGCGCCAACAGCTTGAGCGGGCGCTACGTACATTCTGCGTAGACAGCGCCAGTTATGATGATGATCCGGCCAAAATGTGTTAACGCTGAGTTTCCTAGAATAAATTTGTACAAATACGCGGATGTATACATCTCAATGTTATAGTCGACAACGCGCATTTGCCTGCGCACGTCCACCATTGCATGTGTGTTCCGAATTTTTGAAGGATCAAGATTTTGGGCAAAAGCCAAGATAGCACTGCCCGGGACTGAGGAAACATTTTTATATCTCTTTAAGACGGGATGCCTGTGTAAATCAAACGTCAGTTTGATTTACACAACGTAACAATGTGATTATACCGGTGCGACCACGTGAGTGAGTGTAGTACATGCGACGAAAAAGTAAAGTTAGTTGAAAGCTTGCGCTCTTCCGCGTCTTTTGCGTCCTTGTCTAGTTTGCGAACAACCATTTTCCCTTGCAAGTCCAGGTGTATGTTAACTACTTCAGCCACTACAAGGGTTGAATCATGATCATGGGCGTTAGTCGTCGGGATGGAGATGTAACCCTATAGGCGTCAACGTGGGTGCATCCACGTCAAACGGTGCTATAGCTGCCGAACACCAATACATATTGTGCGAGCTCTCACAAATCAATGTAGTACAAAAAAAACTAGCAGTTGTTCCGTGTACGAATACAACCGATGAGCGAAGCTCCTTAGAATTGGGACGCACACGGCGTTCGACGAGTGCGACGGTTCACTGTCCAGGCAACGGAACAACCCCTGGGCGGACGACAGGGTGAAGAGATGGTTTTGCGCGTTCGCCAGTTTGAGGGGGAGAGGGCAGAGTCGAAGAAAGAGGGAGAGAGAGACTATTCTGCCTGCCTCCGTTTCGCATGCGTTCGTATTCTCGCGCTTTGCGCATCGTGCAGAACGCCATCCGCGTTCCAGCGCTCATAAAGCTCATTTATCCTCCCGCTTGATGGGGAAGACGCCACTGCTGGCACCGTGCCAGGGAGCTTCAACGGCGACGGCGGGGTGCCGGCCTAAGGAGCTTCGCTCCTAACAAACAATCAACTATACTCTTGTGAAGACACTGTTCACTTTCGTGTTATACCGATTCCTACGACGGTGGGATCAACCATGTTTTTTTTTTTTCTGCTGCATAATAAGCATGTGAGAGTATTAATATTTGAGTCAAGGCGTGTTCGCAGCAGGTGCTCGCGGAGTGAGCGGGTACGGGTAACCGGAGGGTTCTGTGTGCACGTCTTCGCGGTAAACTGCAATTGACTAAGAAAGAAAAACTATCGAGTGAAAAGAGCCAGAGATTGACGGTACTCGTTAACGCGACCTCACACGCAGATAAAACGTTGACAAGGGCGCCCTTCCGACGTGGAAAACAACAAATACGCCAAACAAAACACTTCTCGTATACACAAACGGCCAACTTCTCAAAGGGGTCTCTTTTTAAGCGTTTTTTACACCGCGCTGCGCGTATTCAGACAACTGAAAAAGAGAGACAGACACGAAAGATAACTCTTCCTTCCTGTCTTCGGCGCGAATCATTGCTTACACAAACTTCTTCCGGTTATAGGAAACACGCCGAAGCAGTTTTAGAACTCTGAGCGAGCGCGCGAGCGCAAACACGCAGGAAAGAAAAAAAAAAAAGAAAAGAAAAAGCGCAGACACCCGTATCCTGTATTTTTCTTTGCGGCGCGGGAAGCGGTCGTTTACGGGTTTCAGAAACAACAGAGCCCAATTGCAGCTGCGTGGCTTCCGCGCCTTTCGTGCATCCTTTTTGTTCGGCCACGCAACAGAAGGAACAAACCTCTCGCCTATTCCGTGCAGTGCGCGAAATGCTACGGGACGTCCAATTAGAAGGATCGAAGGGCTCTTCTAGTTCCCGTGTTTGATCGCCTGTACTGCGCGACGCCGAATGGTTATCTTCACAGAATGGATCAGCATCGCCGTCATCATCACCATCCTGTTCCTTACACTCATCATATTTCCTACGTTTCGTTTTTTCTGTGCACAGTAGGACATTCTCGCAAGGGTCTCCAGACTTCTTTACCTCATGCTTCACCTGAATATTATACTTTTCCTCTACCTTCGTTACCTCACCTACAGTTTCCAGCCGCTCGTGACTGCGCTACCTTTACTCTGACACCAATTCTGCATTGTCACTATTACCCGGCCCTCCTACCGTTCGCCGTCTTTTTCGTCCCTACATCTCAATAGCCACTGAATTACTACTACCGCACAATGGACGAGCCCTCCCACGCTCTCTTCAACGAGCAGCCGAGTACGCTTGCTGATCCTCCCACGTTACAGCCTTTGCTGCACTGCACGGAACTTCGCGAAGCTGAAGTATATAAACGCGTATGTGTGTCTCTAAGCTTCAAGCTCTCTTCAACACGCGGACGGGTATGCTTGGTGATCGGCCTACGTAACAGCCATTGCATGCGTTGCACAGAACTTCGCGAGACGAATTGCATACACATACATATGCCTCCGTAAGCTTCCGCGCGAGACCCGCGAGGAACTGACTCGGCCTAATTAAAGCAAACAGACTTAACATAAACAACTAAACCACACGGAGCGTCGAGCGAGGGGGGCCTGGCAGCGCAAGAATCAGCAGTGGCAAGCGCGGTTGAGAAATCACTGAAGAAGATGCAGCGGCGTTGCTCCAGTTTTCCGGTTTCTTTCCTTTTGCTCAAGTTACGGCTTCGAGTTGGAGAAAGAGAAAGGGAGTGAAAACATTTTGAAAGAGGCTCGTGGGAACAATATGAAAAGAGAGAGAGTAAAGAGCAAGCGAGTGGGGAGGCAAGGGCTTGTTTCTTGGGACGGAAGCCCATGGTTTGGGCTTCTTCGTCGGCGGTGGGTAAATAGGATTGGATGCGGCAAGCGCGACCCAAGGTGCACAGAGAAGTCGAATTCGCGAACAACTCGCACACGAGAGGAAGGAGGAGAAGGGCTAGACTTGGAGAGAAGTCCCGGATGAGGGAAGAAGAAGAACAAAACTGTACACGCGGACGGCCCAGCAGGCCCACTGCCGTCACTCCTTCTTTACGCCACATAAATTCTTGCCGTCTGGAGCGAGCCAGCGAAAAGGCAAATGCTCTTCAGCTGCTGCTGTCTAGACCTGGAATGGACTAACAGGAAATGCAAGCGAAGCAGCATGGCTAGCGAGCGGAGGCAGCTGCAAATACAAACACTGTAAGAACGGCGTCGAAAGAGAACTGCTGAAACAAGGGGTCGCCTCAAGGTTGTGGAAAAGAATGCCCACGTGCGGAGAGTTTCTTATATCTCAGTCCTTTCTGCCTTTCCCGCTGTTTGGTCCATATACACTATCCCCAACGTTCGTCGGTCGTGCAGACGTACAGCGATCCTAATTGGCCGAAGCGTCCACTACCGGTGTCTCACGGGCACTTTCGATCGCGATCAGGGGGCAATCCGGATCGTATTTCTTAATAGCGACCAACAATAGGCGCTGTACACGGTCCAGACTAATCTGGATTGAGGTTGGCGCTGACGTTTGTCAAATCGCGATGCGCTGATAGCGGTCGTCTTGATCCAGTTCGGGCCTGATCGCGATTAGAGGAGACTGTGTAGCAGCACCTGATCCTGCTCGAGCATACAATCCGGATTGGCCCTGATCGCGATCGAAAGTGCCCGTGTGACACCGGTATTATATACCAATGCTGTTTGAGTTGGACAACGGTGCTCATGTCATTGTACAGACTTATGCTGCCACTGAGTGCTGACAATTACAGTGCAGCATCAACACAGCCTTCTTTGATTTTTTCGAATTAAAAAGAACAACGCATGTGTCTGTACACTCGTCGCGTGTGTCTGTACACACGTTCCTCAAGACGCATTTACACGGACGTGATCACTAGCGCGTCGCGTCGCATCGTAGTTTCTGTCACGTCGTATCCGTGCCAACGGCGGTAATTTGTGTTAAGGACTGCCGAATCACTTGAGCGCTTGAGAAGAGCGTAGATTGGGTGGGGACTGAACAGGAGCGCTCAAACGATAGCGAATAGCGCTGCGACAAAAACAGAGAGAAGGCGATATATATATATATATATATATATATATATATATATATATATATATATATATATATATATATATATATATATATATATATATATATCGCGCGAAATTGAGGAAATACCGACTTTAAAGTTTTCGGTACTCTCTCTCCCCACGTCACGAGATTTACACACCGCATTTGATAAGAACTGGTTTATAAAATTTTACCTATAATTGAGGACAACGATGCATATTAAGAGAATCGCAAATGTATGAAGAAACCAAAACAAAATTTTCTCAATATCGCGAATCACTTCTCCAATATCCCGAAATGCGGAGAAAAGCTACTGAAAGGGAACTTTATCAATTCAGATTCCGGACTTTCGCTGAACTCGGTTGTCATACTTGACTGCTTTTGTTGAGTGCTTGCTTCACCCCCCCCCCCCCCTCCTGAAAGTACCCCGGGCGGTCGATCAAATAGTCCCCACTGTATCACACCTTCTTGGCATATCTCAAACGGCAGACCAGCCACGCCCTAAAGGCGTTAGACCCGCGGGATCCCAGTTGTCAATGAACAAACCTTACCGCACGTCCATACTTTATATTCTAGAAACCTCCTTACGGGTTTTTCTACAGCTTACTGCTATGCGACATGATCAGTCAGTCAGTCAAGAACTTTATTGAAAGGTCCTGAGGAGCTTAAGCTGCCGGGCGATCCATGAGGGACACCTTTGCAGCCGCTACTGTAGGCGACGCCCGAGTCGGGGGCGGGAACGTGGAGGCGTTCCGCCAGTTCTTGGGCCCTCTGGACTGCCTTTAGTTGGTGGTGGAGCTCAGAGCTCCTGAGTGCCTCTTCCCAGTCTGACTCACTGGTGAGAGGTCCCTGAGGTAACGCGGGACATTGCCAGAGCATGTGCGAGAGTGTACAATTCACTTCTGCACAATCTGGGCATTGTGGCGATATGGTGAATTATAATTTTTCCCTTCGTGAAAATCCGTCGAGCCTTACGACAAAACTGTATTCGAAACTTGTGACGTCATGCCAACGTACTTTCGCTGTGTATCTTCCTTCCTTCCTTCCTTCCTTCCTTCCTTCCTTCCTTCCTTCCTTCCTTCCTTCCTTCCTTCCTTCCTACCTTCATTCCTTCCCTTCCTTTCCTTCTTTCTTCCCTTCTTTCTTTCTTTCTTTCTTTCTTTCTTTCTTTCTTTCTTTCTTTCTTCCTTCCTTTCTTTCTTTCTTTCTTTCTTTCTTTCTTTCTTTCTTTCTTTCATTCTTTCTTTCTTTCCTGCCTTTTTTTTTTATGTTTTCTTTCGTACGGCTAATGTAAGCATCTAAATGTTCTAACGCGGTGCGCATTCCCACATAACAGGCTTAAAGGCGATTGCCTCTGCGGTTTCTTCTCGTAGCCACAAATCTAATAACTGCACAGCACACACACTGATTTCACTAAGACAATTTTCTCGAGGTTCGGAACGAGGCTCAAACCCCAAAGGAGGTCCGTGTCCTCGCTAAAGAATAATAATAAGAAGAAGAAGAAAAAGAAAAAAAGAAAAAAAAGAAGAGTCGGGCTTCTTCACTCGCCCTTCTCAAAACAAAGGAGAGCAAGCTTTTTGTTGGAACGGCCCTCTTCGCAGAATCACGTTAAAACGAGGATCCGCTTAAAAAAAACAACGAAGAAAAACAAGTGAACACGAGAAGCATTCTCAGCTGTCCGTCTCGCAAGATCGGTGCACTGCGGTGAAAGCCGCGCCCTTGAATTCGTTTTTACATGGGGTACACTTAGTGTAACATATCTGAAAAAATTATTCCTCTTGTTAATCATAAACTGCGGGCAGCGAATGTCAAGAACGTGAACGGTCGTTAATTTTTATTTCGGTGAAGCACCTCATGCTTGTTCCACATCGGTTTGAATAAGTGGAACATGTATGTTTCACTTACAGTATTGAACACTTCGTAGCGCAGGGAAAACCAGACACAAAGAAACGACACCAGACAACAAGCGACACCATACAACAAACAACATAGCGCTCGTATGTTGTCTGGTGTCGTTTCTTTGTGTCTGGTTTTCCCTGCGCTATGAAGTGTTTAAGATGATCAACTAACAGGCCCAATTCGCCACAATTCTACAGTATTGAGTTTGTGTGTAACGAATGTTCAATGAGCAACCGCCCTTCCTTCTGTGAGGCTTCTTCGCCACTTCTTCGCCACTGTGAGGCTTCTTCGCCATTATGTGCCACTTCATTATTCCCACGTCAAGTGGAACATAATGTTCCACTTACAATATGTCACGAATGTGCAATGAATGTACAGTGAGCGTCCGTGTTGATTCTTCCTTCGGTGAACCTTCGCGTCTCTGCTACTATATTGACTTTTATCATTGTTCCATACAGATCAGGCAACGTGGAACACATGTTCCACTAAGTATATGTGGGATGAATGCCCTGTTAGCGGGCTTAAATTCTTCCTTTTGTAAAGCTTTTCCGTCTGCAACAGTATATGTACCGTCTCAATATTTCCACGCAGAGGTTACATAAGTGGAACAAGCGTGTCATTTATAGCATGGAACAGACACGAAGCTACAATAAGAGTTCATATAGATCGCCTTCAGTCAATCAGAACAGAGAACCATAGGAACAATGTGGCTAACTTATTATTCCCATCTGATCGCCACCCGAGCAACGGCGGCTGACAGGAATGAGCTTCACGGAAGAATTACTCGCGTGCAGCGAGCGAGCGCGCCTACTCACTCCAGAACACGCAGCACGCTCTCTGATTGGCTGAAGCGAGTCCCGTAGCCTGAGCTACGCTGCACGGAACTGCTGAGACAGACTATCGTGGGGGATGTCGACAGAGTCCGACGAGCTTTACGCCAGCGCCTCCGAGTAAAGTTCCTGCGTAAGCGCTTTGGCTGTATTAAACCTAAAGATAAGCGCAACGTCTGGGGCCCGAGGCAGCTACATATACAATTGGCTGAAGCTTGGAATAACAAACGCAGCGCGGGTACCGGAAGCGTGCCGACAGGAACGGAACCATTGTAGCCGTTCTTTGATTTATGGAGATGCTATGTGTTGTAAAGGAAGCACTGCCAAACACAAATGCAGTGTCAAACACGAATTTTGTGAAACACAGTGCACTGTTATACACAACATGAAAACGTCATCCCATTTTCCTTTCTCTTTGGCTCTCTCTTTTTCTCTCTCTCTCTCTCTCTCTAAGTGCGCAACTATTTTCGTTTCTTCTCTTTACTCTTTTCAGCTTGGTTACGGCCTAATGGGTCCGCAGCTAAAACGTCAAAGTAACTCTCTCATACAGCCACGGTCCTGTAATACCTACATCGTTAACTGGGAGTAATGGTGCGCCAGCGTTTAGCGTAGACCCATTACCTTGGAAAGCTGCAGTGGAAGGAGAAGGTTGGGATACTGTACGCAGAAAGAATAGACCAAACGAGAGTGTCAGTGTTGCGGTTATTAAAACGAAACAAACACAACCAGTAAGGAGCAGCGAAGAAAAAGTCATCTTCGTGAAGCCATCATCCCGTTTGCGGTAAATGCGTGCAGAATGTGTCAGCGTTACGTCGGGGGGGATAGGCGGCCACCGGCGAGGCCGAGCAGCTCAAAAGACTATGATCTATACAACTGGTGCGCTAACTTACCCTGGAGGAGGGAAAGAAGATATGGTCAAAAGTCGTATAGGTGTGATACGTGCATATATTGTACAACACAACCTTTTCTGGAAAACAAATTACTAATATTAGGACTTTCAAAAGGGGTTCATTTCTTGACGTTTCGGGATTAACTCAATTTCTTCTTTAGATGGAGTGACAGCGGAGGTGTCGGTTGATTCTGAGACGTCGGGAAATAAATCCCCCCCCCCCCTTTTTTTTTGAGCCCTTAGAAAGTCTTCACCCAAGCAGACAGGCAACTTTGTCAAATGTGCAGCTTTAATAGCTAACATTCGTACGTATAGCCTCCCCAACGACGTTGCGCACCAAAAACCCTAACCCCACATACGCGTTGCAGCGTCAGCGCGCGGCGCACCCTCTCCCTACGGAGGGAAAGGGCGTGCACCACACGAAGCTGTGCGCCCTTTCCCTCCGTACGGAGAGGGCGCGCCGCGCGCTGACGCACTGCAACGCGTACGTGTGGTTAGGGTTTGAGAACGCTTCGTTTCGGCTTAGTGCGCGCCAGCGGAAGTTCTGCGCACGCGCCCTACGCGAAAGGCGGTGATATTTCCGAAGCTATGACGTTTCGGTCGCTATGTAGGCAGCCCTAAATCTTGCCGTTGGCTGGAATACTCCGTGCACGCGCGGTCGCGGACACGCACACCCTGGGCAGCACTGCACGGAATTGGAGCGACCGACTACATATTCCCCTCTGCAGACCCGAACGTGGAGGTTAGAGGCGTCTTCGTCGGCGAAAAAGTGTTTCTCTGTGTTTTGGAACTGAAACCTTTCTCTTGTCGGCGTTGGGATCCGTCATCCCGGGGGGAATAACTTAGCTAACGGTGAAGGGTGGGGCGGGGGGCGGGGAGGGGGGGGAATAAAGACACGCTCCAGGAGTCGAGGGATCAAGCGTGCGGTGCGCACAACCACCCGCTCCTTTGCTACACTGAAACGACCGTCTCCTGCTCACGGTGCCGCTATATACCAGCGCGACTCCCAAGACACCGTTATACGCCGAGGCTTATACCTAAAAAGAGCGGTGGTGGAGGGACGAAGCACCGCCATTTAGGCGTAATTACTCACGCAAGGCAACACTATGCATCTCTTTGTCGAAACAGAGTTTAGTCCTTAGATTTATGCTATATGTAGGAGGAAGAATAGAATCAGCGCTATGGACGAGTTGGTTTACGTTCATGGTGAAATAGAACGAAGGAGAGGGAGACTAGCCAGTATATACTCTATTATACTATATACTCTACCGTATACTGTACTATATTATATTATGTATAATATAGTACTGTCGGCGTACTGTGGGCGCAGCGTAGTATTGTACGCCCTCCCCTGTCGCCCCCCCCTACAATGTATACATTGTAGGGGGGCGACAGGGAGGGCGCAAAGTCAGCCCCATACATTGACATAATAGGGAGGGGGGCGCTGCGACGAACCTTCGCCCCCCCCTCCCCCCCCTGAAAACCCTGCGCACGCTTATGAGAATCAATACACAGAGACGGATATAGAACATTAAGAGTAGCTAAGTGCATCGATCCACAGGTGGATAGGAACCTAGATAAGTAGCTCTGTGTAACATTGATAGGTCGTACCACATAGATACATACAGACAGGCCAGAGAGAAATAGACAGGTAGGTAGAAATAAATTAAGAGACAGACAGATAGATAGGTAGATAAATAGAAAGATAGATAGTCGCCCTAGAAGCTCGGCGGCGCACAGTCGCGAGTGCTTGCTCGACTGGCTGGCTAGGCACTTTTCCTTTCTCGGCGACAGAGTGCTCGCGTCCCATTTTTCCGCCGTCCTTGCGGTTCCCGCCGCATGCGAGGGTGGCGGAGGCCCTTCTCTCGTCATTCGTTACAATTAGCCGCGCCTGAGAAATGAGCCGAGTGTCGCGCTGACGCAGCCGCGCCCGCCCGCCGGTTGAGGCATCGCGCGAGGGGGGAGCCCGGGGTGGTCCGCCCGGTCCCTCCCCGTTCCATTAGTCATACGCGCGAATTCCGCGGACTTGGCACAGAGCAGAAAGGCAGGGGCCGCCACGCACATCCGCTATGCACACGCACGCACGCACACACAAACACACACACACACACACACACACACACACACACACCCTCTCTCTCTCTCACAATGCATAGAGTGTCCTTTCACAATCTCACTCGCTCGAACCACAATCCTCCGTCTCTCTCCCTCTCTCTCAAACACACGCTCTCTTTCTCTCTCTCTATTTTTCTACCCCTCGCCCTCCATCGCTTATAATGCGTACAGTGCCCTTTCCCCAATCTCCCTCGTTCCCATCAAAATCCCCTCTCTCTTACTCTCTCTCTCACTCACAGAATCTTTCTCATCGTCTGCGTCATTCTCTTCTCACACATGCAAACAAGCACTCTCTCTCTCTCTCTCCTTGAAAGTTCGAGATGGGAGGAGGAGGGGTGACGAAAAGGAAGCGGGAGAAAAGGCTGTGCCTGAAGAAAGGAGCGTGCGCAGGACTTTTGCATACGCGCTGCAAATGGCGCACGTACTACGCACCAAGATGGATATAGGGAACGCCGCAGGGGAGAGGCTGCTGAGAGAATGAATAAAGGCTTCGCGAACAAAGGAAAAGAAGCAATGCTAGTGAAAAGAAAGAAAGAAAGAAAGAAAGAAAGAAAGAAAGAAAGAAAGAAAGAAAGAAAGAAAGAAATAAAGAAAGAAAGGACATAACGGTATGCAAGAAGCCCGCGGACGACAGTCACACACAGTCTGCCCACAAACACACGACATCGCTTAGGGAGGGGGGGGAGGCCGAAAATAAAAAAAAAAGGGGGGGGGGGGGGATGCAGAGCACGAAGAAAAGGGACAGTGATAAGCATTGAAATAATCAATAAGATAATTGTAATTTAGATATGAAAAACACGGGAAGGTTTGTGTTGTTGATGGGATAGCCGGCTCTAACGTAAATGAGATAATAAACACGAGCGAACGTTAAACCCACGTCCACTGGAGCGGAACGACAAGCAATGAGCGGCAATATAATAACCGCAGCACGGAACCTGCTATGAAAGCGTCGTTAAGAAAAAGACGCGTTGCTATTAGTAATAAGCGCCTTGGTTTATACGTGCCAAGTTGATGGCGACGAAAACATTGCGGCGAAAAAGAAAGCAAAGCGTTTATTGATGACGCATTACGTTCCATAACAATGCGGCGGAATACGATAAGTTGCCGTCCAGGGGCGTAGCCAGAATTTTTTTTTTTTTTTTGGGGGGGGGGGGGGGAGGCGGGGCTTCAACCATACTGGATGTATGTTCTTGTGTGCGTTTGTATGTGAGCGTGTGTATGTACGGAAGCAAAATTGTAAAATTCCGGGGGGGCTGAACCCCCCCCCCCGGCAACGCCCCTGTTGCCGTCACAATAGCGGGCCTCGAAGGGATTTTCTTTTTTACCCCCGGAGTTCTTTAACGTGCATCTAAAACTAGATATACATGGTCATCCGGCACGCTTTACGTACCCAGTCTCTCTGACATGGAATCGAACCGGTGACCATGCATATCTAGCGCAGAGGAGTCGCTGGTGTACACTGTATAGTGTTTACTAAAGCAAGAGACGGGGTTGGTTGGTAGACGTCCATTATTGTGTTACGTTTACTGAGCAATAACAACTTCTGCAGCAGCAACGACACAAACAAGATTTTCTTTCTTTCTTGTCGTTGTTCCGTCAATGTGTAGTACTATAATAATAACAATGTTATGCAGAATGAAGGGAAATCTATTAAAATCTCGCTTATTTCTTAAATACAACCCAATGTAACCAATAAACGATGAAGCTAAGGAAGGCATAGGAGACATACCTTGTAGCTTTTAGCTGTAGCACAGTAATTGAAACATAAATGGAAATTAATTAAAGAGGGCGAGAAAACAACTCGCCGTCGGTAGGGACCGAACCTACAACCTTCGGATGACGGGTCCGATGCTTTATCGATTGAGCTATACGACGGCGTTCATAATTTTTAAGCTCATTCATAATTTGTTGTGCTACCCGGAGCGGTATCTTAATATTGTCATGTTACTGTCAAGCCTGCAATTAGCGCGCTATCGATAAAGAAAGTACAAACAAAATGGACTTCTCTGGCCTCCGAAAGGCTGACCCAGAATTATGTACCTTCTTTTAAATTTTTGTTACGGCTTTTCTTTTTTCTTAATTTTCGTTTTTCACCCACGTCTTGGGTGCGAATTGGATCACGAATTCACACAAGGCCGCTTCGCGCATTACAGAAACGTCGTGCAGAGAAGTCCAACCTCTCCGTTGAAGGCGAAAAAAAAAAAAACTAACAAAAACAAGCGCGATCGCGAGAAACACTTCGCAGAGCCGTCAATTAATCCGAAGATAACCGCGGACAAGAAAGCACGCTTAAGCGATATCATCGAGAGAAGGCGACGACGATTAATAACGGCGTCAAATGCGAGAATTTGTCGTGGTTGTACGCACTCCGCTGGACAGCGATAAGAGACTCGCAATCGTGTAGGCGTTCGGCCGGCGCAAATGGTTGAACACTTGCAACACGACATGCCTTATCAGTGACCTGCTTTTTTAAGAGTTGCTTACTCGCTCGATGCCGGAGAAGTTTTTTTTTGCTGTTGTTGTTTTTTTACACGCTTGTTTTACACACCGATTAGAGCGGCGAGGGGTAATTGACAAAACTGTGCAATCGGCCCGAACGTCGCTCCGGTTGATAATTATGAAACGCCGCCATGAAGTAAGATAAGATCACTGCAGAACGAACGAGCACAAGCGCCAAAATTTGTCGACGCTTGGGTTCCCGTGTTCCCGAGTGATTTTGTCTTATTTCATAGCGCCGTTTCAGAATTATGAATCTATAGCAACTCGCCCAACTGTCAGTCCTACTTAGCGATGCGAACGTGTATCTTTGGGGTGATTCCACGAGAGATCGAACATGCATGTCCGGACGATATTTTTGTTTGGTCTGAGTTTTTTATATGTTATGCGGGCACATTCAAAGTGCACGGAACCGAAAATTTTATTTCCGAAAAACGTCCCGAGCGCGAGAAAAAATATTTGAAGATGGCGGCGCGGGCGTCTTGTTTTTGCTCACTGCAATATTTTTGGATTTTGCGGCCAAATTTAATGCGAACTGCAAACGTGGCGTCAAAAATATTTTGTGTTCGTTTTAATAGGAAATACTGTGAACTACATCCGTGCTTTTTTGATGCTGTCCTCCAAACGGAAAAAAAATGTAAAAAAATGGCAAACACGGCCCAAATCGAAAATCTTTGCCAAGTTTGATGCGTCTTCGCCCGTTTGCTATTTTACGCAGAAATTTCAAAAACTGTGTCACATATAGAAAAAGGCGTTTGAAATATTTCTGCCAAAGATCGCTTTCCTACAAGCAGCGTTAAAAGAGAAAAAAATAACTAAAAAAAGCAAGTTTTTTCAAAAACGCCCATTTTCAAAAAAACAAAATAAAAAAAACCCCGGTCTCAATTCTGACGAAAATTTTTTATCGAAAAGTGCTTATGTCAGTAAATGCACGGTTTCAATATCATATGTCCTCATTTGCTTTGTTAACGAGATATAACGGGCCAAAGTGACCCTTGCTGTGTGTTCTCGCTTCAGTGCCTTTGATGGTTGTTATCAGCTTGCACTGTGCGTAAATCTACAGAACTAAGTATTTTGCTGCAGCGAAACTTCACTCTGGCGGCCTGTCTGCAGGAAAAATGTATTCTAGGATTTTATTTGTGTCTAGCGTGTGCGGGGTGGGCTGCTTCCGCTCTTTAAAGGACTACGCATACACAGTTTGCAGCCTTCAACCTCGCCTACAAGCATCAGAAGAATGGTGGACGCACCTGTTCAACATATTAATCGTTTCATGTTCCTCAAGAAATGCTTGGTCTACCTCATCGCGGTTCTCAGATGTAGACAGTTTTTCCATAAGACGCGTAAGGCAGACCTCCGTCGCGAATATTCTCATCATATGTGGCAGTGGCCTCCGCAGGTAGGCAACAACAGAAACAGTAATGGCAAAAAAAAAAAAAAAAAAAAAAAGAAAGAAAAAAGAAAAAAAAAAGAAAAAAAGAAACAGAAAAACATTTACGCAACGAAAATGTTATCGAAGCATGGGAGGCCAAGCTCGCCTCGGAGGACCTGGACCAACAACGACGTCTCGTCGCCAGGGCCAAGGAGGCAGCGAAAGCCAGAGGGTTCCTGGAATGACAAGACCTCCCACCTTGGGTAGACGCGGGTCTTGCACCGCGATACCGTTTCGTGAAATAAACGTTTATTCCTCCTCCTCCTCACAATCTTCTGCTTGTGAACGCGTAAATAATTGGCACAGAATACTCTCACCTAGTCATGGATCACGCGCATCGTGTGCAGTGAACAGACCAAGTCGATACGTTTACACTGAACAGCGTCACACTCATTCTCTCACTTATGCGCTGCTGTCGTGAATGAGTTTCCGAAATTGCTCATGTTTTCACGATTTATGACCAAGGCTTTGTCTGTCTAAACGCTTTGTACTACGACAATTAATGCGTGGGTCACACTCGTAGTCGAAATTAAGGATAACGTATACGTCTGGATCCACCAGTAATCTCTACTGTTCTCGACGTGCGAAAGCACTTTAGCAAAATTGCCGACAAAACATCATAAATTGGGCAGCTTTGGCCACTTGCGGCTTAATCATGCCGCACCACACGTTTTCTGACTGCTGAAACGCTGAGGTAAACGTCGAGATGATACAAGATGACGTTATTGCGACGCCGAAAACATGAGATTGCGGAAAGCGAAATTAACGGCTCATGAGTGGCTGAGATAACTTCTTACAAATGTTATTTAGGCACACTGTGCGTCGAATAGATAAGATGGTTAGAGCATCCAAAGCACGTAACGGAAGGGAAGCAGGCAGTGAGAAAGCACCTCCATAACATGGCGTGTGACATTTAGTTACAAATTAAGCTAGCTTGTCACTGCATACAGATGTTTATGTGTGTGCAAGGCGAGTTTCGGCATTGTCACCTAAAGCATGTGCTCGCGGTGTCTCGCGTGCTCCTGATTAGCGAATAATGGCGGGGTAAGTTGAGGTTGCAGGCTGCAAACAGCGGATATTCGCGACAGAGGTCTGCTGGCATTGTTTTACGCGTCTTATGGAAAAACTGTCTGCATCTGAGAACCGCGATGAGGTAGACCAAGCATTTCTTGAGGAACATGAAACGATTAATATGTTGAACAGGTGCGTCCACCTTTCTTCTGATGCTTGTAGGCGAGGTTGAAGGCTGCAAACTGTGTATGCGTAGTCCTTTAAAGAGCGGAAGCAGCCCACCCCCGCACACGCTAGACACAAATAAAATCCTAGAATACATTTTTCCTGCAGACAGGCCGCCAGAGTGAAGTTTCGCTGCAGCAAAATACTTAGTTCTGTAGATTTACGCACAGTGCAAGCTGATAACAACCATCAAAGGCACTGAAGCGAGAACACACAGCAAGGGTCACTTTGGCCCGTTATATCTCGTTAACAAAGCAAATGAGGACATATGATATTGAAACCGTGCATTTACTGACATAAGCACTTTTCGATAAAAAATTTTCGTCAAAATTGAGACCGGGGTTTTTTTTATTTTGTTTTTTTGAAAATGGGCGTTTTTGAAAAAACTTGTTTTTTTTAAATTGTCTTTTTCTCTTTTAACCCTGCTTGTAGGAAAGCGATCTTTGGCAGAAATATTTCAAAGGCCTTTTTTCTATATGTGAAACAGTTTTGAAGTTTCTGCGTAAAATAGCAAACGGGCGAAGACGCATCAAACTTAGCAAACATTTTCGATTTGGGCCGTGTTTGCCATTTTTTTACATTTTTTTCCGTTTGGAAGACAGCATGAAAAAAGCATGGATGTAGTTCACAGTATTGCCTATTAAAACCAACACAAAATATTTTCGACGCCACGTTTACAGTTCGCATTAAATTCGGCCGCAAAATCTAAAAATATTGCGGTTAGCAAAAACAAGACGCGCGCGCCGCCACCTTCAAATATTTTTTTTTCCCGCGCTCGGGGGCGTTTTTCGGAAATAAAATTTTCGGTTCCGTGCACTTTGAATGTGCCCGCATAACATATAAAAAACTCAGACCAAACAAAAATATCGTCCGGACATGCATGTTCGATCTCTCGTGGAATCACCCTTTGTTATCTTAAACCCTTTGTAGCGCAGGAAAAACAGACGCAAAGAAAGAGACACCAGACCACATACGAGCGCTCTTTGGTTTTGTTAGCTAAGTGAGCAAATCAGCGAAAGTTGATTTGACGCCCTCCCCCCACCCCTGCCTGCAGCTTGAGAAAATAAACGAACAGAAATCCTATGCTCGCTTCTTTATCACTCATTCACACAGCTCTGTACGGTTGCTTATCATCCCGTTTAACAATGAAAGAAATAATAACTAAAATAAAATAATAAAAATGAAATTTCTACCCGTTTCTTTATCACTCATTCACCAAGCTCTGTGTGGGCGCTTATCCTTGCTTCAAAAACTCATAAGTGAAATGTGCAAAGCGGGTTAGGGCCAAACATTTAAGATAATCTCTCGGAACCCCAGAAACGGGTTTGCTCGTTTACGAACGCGCTTAAAATGTACAAAGCGATGCTTTTCCCGTTCCATCGTCGGGGCCCATTTCGAGCCTCGTCGCCAGAATGGTGTCTCCTTCCCCCGAGGGGGTTTTGGAGAGAGAGAGAGAGAGAAAGATGTGGGGGAAGGGGTGAGAGAGGGGGGGTCGTGTATCCGAAATGGCATGACGCAGCCGAAATGACGCGGTCGCGTCAAAGTTTAATTACTCATGAAACATTAATGGGATGAGGAAGCGCCGCCGTCGCTACGGCGGCTGCGACAACGTATATCAGCGGTCGCCGAAAAACGACCGCGCGCGCGTCGTTCGCAGTGCGTGCGTGCGTGCGCGTGTGCACACACACACACACACACACACACACACACACACACACACACACACACACACACACACACACACACACACACACACACACACACACACACACACTAACGAACAGCCGGCCTGCCGCGCGAGAGATATTACATCTCTCCCCCCTCTCTCCTCTCCCTTTCCCTCCGCTACCTCAGCGTGCTTGAAGCGAGGACACCGTGGTTCTGTGTGAGCGGGCCGGCATGGCGCGGCCGGCCCCCTCATTAATTAAATCGGCCGCGACCTAATCGAAGCGTTCGTGACAATAAAACCCATCGAAAGAAGGCGTCGTCGATCGGTCTCCTCGTCTCGCATAAGCGCTCTCGGAAGTTTCTCTCGTCAAACCGGAGCGACGAGAGAGCGTCAGAAAAATAAAATAATAATAATAACAAAACGAGGAACGGAGCCAGTAGCCGATAAGCCGTCCTCGTTTGTCGGTCACGCTGCACGCGCGACGGTGGTGTATGCGTAGAACGACGTTAGGCACGGCTGCCCGCGCCACGCGAGTGCTTGAGGAGCGTATACGGACGTGTAGGGATGGCAAGCCTAACGGAGCCGGCTGATTGACTAATGCTCGCCTTCGGGCTTTCTCGACAACAGGCTCGATTTTCAGGCTCTTTCGGCGTCAGATACGGAGTGTCGACATATAGTGAGTGATGAATTGCGCGAGTGTGCCGGAGTATGAACAGGAGTGAGCGTTGTTTAATCAGAGTACACGTACATCGACGAAGAAAGTGATATTGAGCAAAATGTAATAATTGGACGAGTTTTGCATGCGTTCATCACGCATACAACTGCGTGTGCCTGAACTCAGGATCACTTCGGGCACATGCAGACAGACAGACAGACAGACAGACTGTCTGTCTGTCTGAACTACCGAATGAATGAAGGAAGGAAATTTTCGAGGGCTCGTTTGTTTTGTTTGACACAACCTTAATGAAAACCAACAGATAATTAAGCCAAGGAAGGCATATGGAGCGGTAATTGCACTGTTTTAAGTATATCGTAATATTTGTGATATAGATGTGAAGAAAGCAAAGTGGACGAAAAGACAACTTTCCGCTAGCGGGGACCAAACCTGCGACCTTCGCATCGTCCCAGGTTCGGTCCCCGCCAGGGGCAAGTTGTCTTTTCGTCCCCTTTCTCCAAATCTACATCACAAATATTACGATATGCTTAAAACAGTACAATCACCGTTCATATGCCTTCATTGACTTTATTATCTGTTGGTTTTCATTAAGGCTGTGTCTAAATACAGAAAGGAAGTTTGGCCTACGTCAGGTATATTGAAACATATTTAGTTCAATTTTACACCTGCTACATCTGCTGTGGACGCCGGACGGCGGTTTATGGACGGAGGGACATTATAGGGCCTTAAGGTGCTTCGCCCCTAAAACTGACATGTCTCGCAGTGACGAGCAATCGTGACATCATGCGCATCTGAGCCAATCGGGTGGAATACGAAGATGCGGAGCACATAGGCGCGCGAAGGTCACTCCATTGGGGAGGGGTGGGGGGGGGGGGGCGAAATTTCACCGCAATGCCCCGATGCTCTTACGGGTCCCCCCTCTCACAGAAGGCCTTGCGATCAGAACGCAGTACAAGGACGAGGTATAGGGGGGTACAGCCCCTTCCCCGAGTGTACCCCTATGACTTAGCGTCTTCGCTGTACGTAGATTCCCAACAGAGGGCCCGTTGCATCTGCTGATGCATTTCTTGATAAATAACACACTAAACCTCACCGTTTAGTATGTTATTCGCTCGCGCCGGACCACCTGCGAGGAAAATGAAGTACCAATCCAATGATCGCATGGCTATAGTAAGTACCCCATTCGACGACCCTCACTGACATAACAATGAGTTCCGAAATCGAATTTATTATTATTTTTTGTTTTTTAGCTTAACAACGTTTCTTCTACATCCGCCGTCATCACCATACGCGGCCAAATGCGTGGTATAAGCTTAGGATTCCGTTCGCAACAAACGATCCCCAACACTGCAAAAGGAGTAGACCAACAAATGGTTCCGGACATGCCTGGGAAAAACGCTCTTCTCTTCCTCCTGTTCCCTCTCCCCCTTATTTCTTTCTCGACCTCAAAGTGATAGTGATGCCACGTTTCTGCCCGTTGTTCCTCCGAATCGGATCGTTCGCTCCGTTCCCTCCGACGCCGCGGCCCTGTAAACGACGTCAGAAAGAACCGACCGGCGATCCATTCCAAAGCGATCCAAAGCCAAAACTCCTGGATTCCGGCACCCTTCTCCGCGGGTGCCGGAATCGCGAGGGTAACGTAGCGAAAAAAGAAAAAAAAAAAAAGAAAAAAAGAAGTATCGCATCAACGTCCATCATCGGAACGTCCAGACACCCCGCAAGCGGCCGAACAACGACCAGACAACGAGGGAAAGAAAGAAAAAAGAAAGCTACGGGATGTAATAGCAAAAATGGCCGAACGGTTATGGAAGAAGGCCGCCCCGTTGCATCGTCGCTGCCGCGGTACAATGGTAATGAAACCCCGCGAGTCGGAACTGAAGTCCGAGAAGACGGCAACGACCGACCGACCGGCGGCGGGGAGTAGGAAGGCGTGGGGGACGACTTCTAGCGCTGAGGGCGTGCGGGCGGAGGGACGGCGAACGGAGGCAATGAACAGAAAAGTCGTTTGGCCACGTCGCCCATCGCTACAGCTATGGGCGCCAGAGAGAGGGAGATGGAAAGGGGATACGTGGCGTACGGCGACCTCAGCTCAGATATCGGCGCAATAGAGACAAGATGCCAAAAAGAACGAGGGAAGAATAATCGAAAAGGAATGGACGACACAAAAGGTGCTGCGATATGGTCGAGCGGCAAAAGCGATTTCTGTACGAACTATTATAGATACTGAGGAATCCCGTGTCGCCGAGCATTGTCGCACCTTTCCTTCTTTCTTTCTTTCTTTCTTTCTTTCTTTCTTTCTTTCTTTCTTTCTTTCTTTCTTTCTTTCTCTTTCTTTCTTTCTTTCTTTCTTTCTTTCTTTCTTTTCTTTTTTCTTTTTTCGTTGTTTTTTACACACACCTCCCGCGCTGCCGGGAGGTGTGTGTGTGTTTCCATAGACGTGTATATAACGGTGGCCAAGAACGCTACTTGCGATGAGCAAGCTGACGAAAGCGAGCAAACGTCGTGAATCTTTCTGGGCTCATCAAAAAGAAAGAGACAAAATAGCGGCAGCTTGTTAGACTCTCTGTAAACATTTGAAGGCGAAAGCCTCCTGCACACTTGGTAATGCACCTAGTGATACAATCTGGGAACAGGCTTCTTGTAAGACAATTACAAGCTGAAGTGTAAGAGACGAGAATTGAAATACGTTAGCCTTCTCAGCTTGATTGTATTGTTCCTCCATCCCTGAAGCTTTTTGCACGTCACGTAGTGCTGCACTGCCTGCGGGATCCGCCCATCCGACCGAAGATCTCAATTGACGACGTCATCATATGACGTCGTCATATTGGGTGAGCTGTGGCGTCATGATGATGTCACAATAAGCCCTCGACTTTCCACACGCCACCCACTCTGGACATGTCTTTGTTATCATTTATATGAAATATAAAATAACTTTTTTTCTTTTGAGGAAAAAAAAAGCTAACGCTGGTTTTTTGGACGGGTATCACGAGTGTCGCGATATCGCGAACCATCTCAAAAGTCCAGCGGAGGCGAACGCCACCATGGAAACTTAAGGCTTTCGCCTTACGAAAGTTGCAAAGGAAGAAGTCGAAAAAAAAATGTGCAGTGATTGGTGTATTTCTAAATCCTGCGCTAAATGCAGCTCCACTTCTGTGAAAGCTGAGGAAGTGCACAGCACGGGCACCCAGCGATTCCCGTTCGTAGGGCTCCCACTGCTCCGTTTACCAAACCGTCGATGACGTCAATGTTTGAGGTAAGCATGAAGGGCTTCCCCCGTACGAGTATAATACTGTTAGGGAGATTCGCGAACTCGGTGAGCGACATGCGCGCTACTTTTTGCTGCGATTTATCGACATCCTGCTTGTTACGGCGGTTGAGACACCTGCCGTGTGCAGCGAGTTCCGTCAGTTTGTTTCCCTCTTCAGATGTAGCGACGAAGACGCCTGATGAAGCGCCGGTGGGAGGAGCAAACCCGTGCTTAACTAGGCGGTGGTGTCTCTTACGTGGCGCAGGGTGCCAGCCGCATGCTTCCGAAGTATTTTTAGAGACTGTAAGTTAATTATTGCGATTACATTTTGGTCATTTCTGTTGATTGTAATATTGGGACCTTGTTCGTGTATTTGAATCCGATTTTGAGCATTCGCTAGCATTGTTTTAGGTCTGTATCGATCAATCGATTTCGAGCGTGATCACGCCGCATGGGAACTACGGACGGACAACAAGCCGCGCCCTTAAAATCGTACGCACCTTAAAACAAGAGAGCTTGCGACGGCTTCTATTGCGGATTTGGCCCGAGTCAATTTAACCAGGATCCACCTAACTTACAGAAGCCTCGACACTAATTCAGCTCGCCCTCCTGTGAAGTTTATACGAAACACGATCGGTGTTCCATGGCCTCCGAGATTAGCCGGCGGCGCCGCTAATCTCGGAGGCCATAGTGTTAACCCCACAGGTTGACACGAAGAGCGCCTATGCCGGTTTCGCGCCCGGGTTACAACGTCCGTCTAGGTTCTGGCCCAATTCAGAACGATAGTATGGAAACCATGGAGGAAAGAAGAAACGAGGAGGAAGCGTCACGTGATTGCGCTAGCCTCGGCGAGCCAACCTCCTCTATCGCCGCCCCTTCCGACCAGTGCGCGGCGCTTCATGGGTAGGATTAAAACCCCGCCGCAGCAGACGCAACGAAAGCAAGCCGACCAATAGTAGCGCTTTTCTGTCACGTAAAAGGGCCTATTTCTCATATTTCTTTTATGACTAGGTTCCAAGATTGGCACGTGAAGCTTTCGCGTAGGTTCTTCATTCTTCATTCATGCAAACACATCACAGAGGGCGCCGCAGTTCCGGTGTTAGGCGCTTATCACACGCACGTGAAAATAATTGTAAACAGGGGCGCCGTCACTGCTCTTTCTCTCTCTCTCTCTTACACACAAACACACAAACACACACACACACACACACACACACACACACGCGTGGTTCGATACGTCACCGATGCGAAACGGGACAACGTCGTGCATTAGCACCAATCAGAAATCTCAGGACAGGTATTTCAGTCGCAAGCGTGTTGACACA
>JALIZH010016445.1:0-35057 GCA_030522465.1 Rhipicephalus appendiculatus | reverse complement strand
TTATTAGTAGTAATTGTAATGTAAATGCGAAGAAAGAAAAAGTGGACTAAAACATAACTTGCCGCTGGCAGGTACCGAATCTGCGACCTTCGAATAACACGTCCGGATGCTCTACCAACTGAGCTACGGGGGCGGTCATCGCCCCGTACACAAGTTATCTTTTTCGTCCACTTCTCTTTGTTCACATTTATATTACAATTACTACTAACAACGTCCCCTATACCTTCTCCGGCATCATTGTCTGTTAGTTCTCTGAAGGTCGCGAGCTCTATCCCGGCCGAGGCAGTCGAATTTCGATCGGAGGCGAAATGATAGAGGCCCGTGTACTGCGCGATGTCAGTGCACGTTCAAGAACACCAGATGGTCGAAATTTCCAAAGCCCTCCACACTACGGCATCTCTCATAATCATATCGTGGTTTTGGGACGTAAAACCCCACATATTATTATTATATGTCTGTTAGTTCTCATTAGTATTGTGTCTAAGAAAAAAAACGAGCGCTTGAATTTTTCCTTTGTTCCTCGTGGGTAGTTAAGTAGCACAGCAGATATTTGTTATTTCAGGTAATATTTCATGAACAATTAAGTGTTTGAGCTACAAGCAGACTTTCGAATAAACTTTATGTTCAAACGCGGCAGATGCTGTCATCGGACGGCGTCTGCTGGGCATGCCCCTGGCGTCCGCGGCTCTAAACTGCACGTATATGTCGTACCTTTTTAAAGACGACGCTCTTTCTTGGGATACTTCAACGCAGACATTTTGGTCTGTCTATCTGTAGGTGTTTCTATTGGTCTGTCTATCACCCGATTCAGCCACCCGGCCAAAGTTTAACCACTTGCTGACCGCCCAGCCATCTTGAACAAGCGTTTGCGTTCATAATTTTGAAGATTGTCCATCAAAAAGCAAATATTACGAATATCTGAGGCGCAACATCAATACGTAAGTAGTAGGTGGTATGTTCCTTTACAAGAAAATACATAGGTACGTAGTTCTAAAGACCCAAGTGTTTCTTAGGCTGCGCTGAAAATGCGACGCTATGCACGAAAAAGCCCTAGGCCGACGATATGGCGCTGCCGCTGGCAGTGGCCCTGGGTTCTGCACAAGCTCATGTTTCTCGACACCACTGCCAGATGGCGTCCATATCTCACGCAGCGCCTCCTCTATTTTATAAATGCCAGCCAGATGCGGCCGATTCAACATAAAGGAGGCGCTGTCTGTGGCAAGGCAAAACATTGTAGTACGGCCGGCAGAAGACTATCGTCTTTCGACGACATTTGCACGCAGATACGCGGCCAATATTTTTTCTGCGTTCGCTTCTGTTTAGCTGTGTAAGCTGCCCAAAAATAATTTATCGCCAACTAGTGCAAGCCACCCTTCTTGTGCCTAAGTATGATAACAGCAAACATAAGCGTGCGCAGAGTTCCCCTTCAGGGGAAAGGGGGGGGGGGAGGTTTATCGCAGTTCTTTAGGTGACTAGGGGGGGCGGTGACGAGGGACGCGCGCATGCATGTGTAAGTGTATGTGTGCGCGCGCGTGCGTGTGCGTGCTTATGTATTTGCGCGCGCGCATCTATGTGTACGTGTGTGTGGTGTGCGCAGACGCGTGTATGTGTCCGTGTGTGTGCGCGCGCGTATGTGTGTGTCTGTGTGCGCGCACTCACATGCACGCGCGTGCGCGCACACGTGCGTGAGCACGCTAACAGACACACGCATGCGCGCGTGCAAACACACACACACGCACGGACACACACACGCAGGCATACACGCGCGCGCGCACGTATATTTAGAACCCAAAGAGCCTCCGCTTCTTCTTTTTAGAGTTTAAACGATCAGACTCCTTTACAGATATGATTTCAGCAAACAAGCAAGCAACAACAACAAATTAACGCAACCAGTTCACGCGTGAATGGGCACCGTGCATACGTTAGGAGCCGCCAGAGTCGCGCGCGGCCTCCAGCGCCAAAGCGGCCGCGGCAGCAGATTTGGTGTGATGCAGGAGCAGACGACGCAAGCGGCGGCAAGCCACTGCGCCGTGCTTTGGTGCTTCGCTTGAGGCGTTTTCGTTCCCATTTGCTTTCAAAAGACTTTTTGCTTTTTTTTTTCGCCAGATTGCGTGCACCCTCAGGCGAACGCGGCCACATCAAATTCTTGGCGAAAACTACTACGCAGGCGACGAGCCCGCCGAGCGAAACAGCACGCGTGTAGCGCGGGCCGCTTCGCTCACTAAACGATCAAAGCTTATCACCCTCGGGCTTACGCGGCAGCAAACTCGACGGCAGCTTGAAACAGACGACAGCAGCGATTGTACTGATCGCGTTGATAACGCTGACGGACCGTCGCTCTGACCACTGGCCAAGCGAGAAAAGCAAGAAAAGCATTGGCATCGGAAAAGGCCTTGGTCGCGATTGCTCCCCTGTGCAAGCGGCTGAGAATATCCTTCCAAAATTGCGCTTGTTGCCGCTAGAGGCGCCTTCATGAGTTACGTCTGCACGGAGCCTATAGCAGGATGAATACAGAAGCCCTGCGCGCCGCTCCGAGGTGATGGTGGGTGGCCTCCGCCGCTTCGCGCGGAGCTGCCGCGGCCGGCACGGAGAGCGGCGTTGCGTCAGGAAAAGAGGGTGGCGCTGGGGCGGGGTGCGTAGAGCGGCGAGATGAAAGAATCGCCAAACTCTCCGGAAGGGTATATATGGCTCTGATCAAAGCTAGGGAGCCTACATGACCGGCCGTTTTAGGGTGATGTCAGCCTTTGACCCACTACATGCCGCCAACGCACCGCCGCCCGCCAAAACACAATGTTGGCATACAGCGGCGCCGCGCTATCGTGCCATCTTGGTGCCCGCACTGCGTCTACGCCCGGTTTCGTTTAATCCTCGACACGGCGCCAACGTAGCGGTAGCGTGTTAATTGCTGCCGGTGAAGCCTGAGAATGCCCGATTGCTGCGTACCGCTGTGCACTAACCACACCAGCAAGGGCTTGCGAATGTTCCGCTTCCAGCGAGCCCGGGCCGACGGCTACTCTGGCTCGCTCAAATAAATCGAGACGGCTGGGAGCCCACCAGTGCGTCTCGTATTTGCTCTGTGAGTACTGCGCATTTCCTTGACTGTTTGTTGCTGCAAGACATGTTATATGTGTTTCACGGTGTTCGCGAATGCACAATTAACCGAAGTTGTCGCTGCTGCGTTCACGCATTGTGAGTAGGCTGCCTACATACGGGACGCGTCCGCGCGTCCACACGGAGACGCGCTCGATGGTCGTGAGCTGTTGACTCCCTTGCGTGAGCTCGCGTCAGCGTCGCTCAGCGTTACGTCGCAAGATCTCAGGGGAGAGGCGGTTGGGACCAAAATGGCGGCGCCCAGAAAACTATGCTAGATTTGGTGGAAGCTGGCAACAGCGTGCCCCATTACCCGCTGGTTTAGGCTGAGTTTCTTGAAGGCACTTTTTGAAGATGTCTCCACCCTAAAACGGCCGGTCATCTAGGCTCCCTAATCAAAGCGCCCTACCAACGCTGCTCAGGTGGCGTTGGCCCTATTTGAAACACAGTGTAGCGTGGCCTCCGCAATCAGCTCCGAGAATGTTTCCAGAGCTAATTTCGGAGGCCACAAAGAGATCGGTAATTTCGACGCGCTCTACGCGCTGATTTCACTCGGTGACGACGCAGTTACGTGCTTTGTCTTTCGCGCTCTATGGGTGGGAGTTACGTGCTTCGTCTTTCCCGTTGTGCTAGCGTGTGCAGCGTAGTGCAGCTTCCATATGCACCAATGGTGTATCTCCGCCATCTACTGATACGAGCGATACCATTGCGATGGCACCGACTACGAGAACTGCTTGCATTAAGTGCCACCGAAAGGACAACGGCGTCGACGGGCGAATGTCACGCAAGTGAGTTCCGTGCAGTGATGGACACGCCAGGGGGGAGCGGAAGGCCTTCGCACGTTCGCGGCTCAAGCTGAGAAGTCTGCCTGTCGTGTTTCTGAAGTTGAGCGCATCGCGAACCCAACTGGCTGCCATGCAGACATCGATGCAAGACCGAAATGATCGTATCTTCGCCGTAGCGACCTACCAGCATTACGCTGCTCGCCAACACGACGCCGCTTGCCAGGCACATCGACAGGACGGCCGCCAACTCGCAAGTCACGCACCATTCGCTGCAGCGGAGCGTGAGTCGAAAAACGATTGATTTAAAACCCGTTCGGTTTCACTTGCACGGTTTGAGATTCACGTGTGATTTGCGCGATGCTCCGGGGCGTGCAATTCAGTGTCCCCGGAAACGATATCCCTCTTCAAAGGCTAGCGCGCACTTACTACGGGGACAAAGGGAGAACAACACGACAACACAAGGGCAAGGATATCCCCGTCGCGAGTCGTTGGTTGTCGTGATGGAGATATGCCACCAGGAGTCAACACGGATGCATTAACATCTAAGGGTGCTTGTAGCCACTCAACACCAACAGACATTTATATATCAATGTGCAATAAACATTGAACTACTTCTGTGAAGACACGTTTCACTTTCGTGTGTTATACCCATTCTTAGATCAGGAAAATCAACCACATTTTTTCGTGCTTAATTTTAATCTATTACAGTTAAGCCAGTCAGATAGATGTGTCAACCAAAGGTTTGCTTGTTGCTGAAGGTGATTCAGGGAGTTACCGGCCAAGAATACATTGGTGTCATCAGCGTATAGAACGACATCAGGTGTTAATGATATCTTAGGTAGATCATTGATATAAATCAAGAAAAGCAAAGGCCCTAAGATTGATCCTTGTGGAACGCCGCACTTAATGATTTTTTATAAGTTCTAAAGCCTTTTTTCTAATCCCGTATAGAGGCAGTTTCAGTACTAAAATATGGTGCTTAACTTAGTCGAAAGCTTTCTTGAAATCGAGAAATATTCCTAAGCTAAGTAATTTATATTCAGAATTGTCAAGTTTTTTTCTTTGTTTAATATAGAGCAGCGCTGTTTCAGTAGATTTTTTTGGAAGCCGTAGTATTGTACGATCACATTTTCTTGCAATATGTAATTAGAAAACTCATTTATTCGTTTTAAAAGGCCTGAATCTATCCATAGTTTCCTAGACCGACAGGGCTTTTTACTGTGGCTTAGGAAATGCAATGTCGCAGAGACCTTTGATACTGTTTAGAAAGAGGCGGTTATGAAGCCACGAGATCTTTGATCTCCATTACTGGATTGCAGTTAGTACCTACGAATGAATGTTGAAACACCGCAATCTTTTCGGCAGACATTATTCTACATTTGGTGGATGCATTCTGAATTGTTTGGTTCTGTCTGGACAAGTATGGCGTGAAAAAATAAAGAAAGGCAAGTGGTCACTTAAATCTGCTATCAGTACACCGGCATCGCATTCAGGTGGCTGATAGTTTGTAAAACATAGGTCGAGTAGCGTTTCAGATATATCTGTAACTCATTGGCAAGTTAATTACATGTTGATATCCGAAATAGCAGGAAATGCCAATGAGGTTTTGCTAATTTGATGTTGTTGATAACAAGTCGATATTAAAGTCAACACAAAAAATTGCAGGAAGTTTAGACTGACAGCATTATTCTAGAACACTTTCAAAATTACTAAGAAACGCAGTAACAGAACCAGAAGGGGGGTCTGTACATAAGGACAATAATTGTGACCATGCATGTGATCATTAGACATTCGTAGCGAAAATCAATTTTGGACTATTTCGAAGTAGTTTCATATTGAAGGGAGTTTTATTACATATAGCCAGACCACCCCGCCCCCCACCCCCCCTTCTGCGTTGTCGCGATATCGAACACATTTTTATCCAGCGAAAGGTACATCAGGGCTATCACCAGAAAATCAGGTCTCTGTGAATGTTCAAATGTTGAAATTATGTTCGAGTGCATCGAAAAAAAGGCTTACGGATTCTTGTTTGTGCCTTAGGCTCCGCGCATTTAGATTTAACAAGGACAGCTGTTTTACATTTCGTGTAGCTTTTAATTGCTGAAAAGAACAAGCATCATAATAGCTGTGCGACTGTGTGAATGAAGCCACGAGCTACGTCGACCAGAGAAAAGGCAACTTTATGAGTTATCGCAACCCTTCCAGATCTTCAGCTGTTCTTATTCTAACTATTTGTTGACGTGAGCTTCGTCGCATAAACAACCTGCGATTTTTAGCCCAAGAGAACTGATACAGCAGTTCGAAGGCTTTACACCTCATCTGCCAGAACAACTTTTTATTATGCGCAGATAGGTTTTCATTGAAAAAGGTCATAGACTTTGATTTCCTTTGTTGTTGTCGATGCTTGAGCCAGTTATCTCGCGTCAGTCGAGATGAGAAGCCTACGAAGATAGGGGTTGATGGTACCCTCTTCTGATGGTACCCTCTTCTTTGGCAGCAGGTGGAGTTTCAAGGGCCGTACCAGTGACAATGCTTTCACATTAGATGCTTTCTATATGAAGATAGTAGAGGCGAAACAAATGAAATTTATTGAAGATTATAAACCATTGAAATCAATACTTAAAACTCAATCTGCCGCTCAAGGGTATGATACAGAATACCGGACTGCGCAGCAAGTTCCTTCAAAGCCATAATTTTTCTCTCGCAAGTGGCGTTCGCTTGAAGGTGTCACTCATTTCCATAGGTTGACTAACCACATACGGTATTCGGACATTCGTAGATAACGCGTGCCTCCTCAGCACTACTTGGCTCTGCACGCTCGGCAGACTCGATCTCAGCTCTAGCTTTAGCCTCATTAGCACTGCTGCTGGCCGGCCTGGCGCCGCACTCTGTAAAAAACAAGCAGATTATGG
Source organism: Rhipicephalus appendiculatus (assembly GCA_030522465.1). Taxonomy (NCBI): domain Eukaryota; kingdom Metazoa; phylum Arthropoda; class Arachnida; order Ixodida; family Ixodidae; genus Rhipicephalus; species Rhipicephalus appendiculatus. Next base: position 28,270 of record JALIZH010016445.1, on the reverse strand, counting down.
AAGTTGTATAAACACCTACAAAAAGTGACTTAAATAACGCAGCCAACAATCATTTTAGAAAAGTCACAACGGTGATAGCTCGAATACCTGACTCAGGATTGAGTTTTGTCTTTTTACATATGCAATAACAGAAATGATGAGTTTCTGCAAAAGCAAAGAATAAACGTCGCTGAGTTGAATATGTTTAGTCGCAGCACAGCATCGGTCGAGTCTAGTTTAAGAGAACTTACAATGCTTGGGTCCGGAAACACATAAAAGGTTGGTTATGCCTAGTATCGTAAGCATGCAGTAGACATTCCCAACTCATGGCCAAGAACATACCAGTTGTCCTCATAGCGGATAACATAGAACGATTGTTTTTTTAAATACTAACATATGGGTTAAAAACGGGGAGTATAAGAAACAACTTCAAGAAGTACTTACGAAGCCCACAATGAGCAATGATAGGCGCAATATTGAGTCAGAGAAGGACAGAACAAGGTATCAAAGCAAAAATGGTAGTCCATGTGTCAGTTCCGTTTTAGGAAACAATTCTAGCCATTTCTACAGCGCGAAAAATGTAGGACACCGAAGATATCGCGTTTTAGGGGCGAAGCACCTTAAGACCCCACAATGTATCTCCGTGCATAAACCGCCGTCCGGCGTGCACAGTAGATGTAGCATAGATGCATGTGAACAAATCGAAACATTTGTGAACAACAAAAAGGTTATCAAAAGGCTGTTAACCAGAAAAAAACAAAATAAAAGGCCACAACACCGTAAAAACATCGACATTTAACCACCTATCATTGATAGCACATGACAGAACAAAAGGTTAACAAGAACAAAATAAAAGGCTGTTAACCAGAACAAAATAGAAGGCCACGGTTCACTATTCGACGCACACTGCTTCACCCCATAATCAGCATTCACTTCGAGGATATGCGTGGATTTTTCTTTGTCGGTTGTTGCATTTTCTGTCTGATTTTGCGAATCCTTCCTATTCATTTTCTTTGTTATCGGATTGCTGTTTCTTCGTTACACTATCTCAAGCTATGTGCCGGGAGCCGATGGTTGGGAAACGACGCGGAACTGGCTGAAATATTTTTCTCTCTGGCGCGCAGCTCTGAGTTGACCTCTTCAGGAGTGCGAACTCCAGCCTTTTCCACGGTGGAACTGAAAACGATACCCAGAACGCTCTCTTTTAAAACGGAAGCCTGTCGTTCTCATTCCATTTTCCCTCTACAGATAGAGCCAATCAATGCTCCACACTGTCGCTATCCGAGTGAGCGTACGTCACTTCCCGTACCCTATCGAACTTTTCTCTCGCCACTCTCGGCGAGGCGCAGTACTTTCCCGCTTTCCGCCGATCTCCTCCCTCAAACCTGAAGTCACGTGACTAGCGAACGCCCACGCAGCAAACGGCAGCACAAGGTCGACTTAAATAGAGTTACTGTATATGCTCCCTACGGGAGCAGAGTTGCGCATACGTCCGCCATCTTCTTTGCTATCAACCATAGCTATGCGGCGAAGCCGCACTCTGTTTTTGCAGGCGACTTGCTTAAGCCTGTCGCCAATCGCCAGTCGACGTGCCTGGCCTGTCAACGACCCGTGTTGAAAGAAGAAACACCTGCTTTCGGGACTGTGCCATGGGAGTACAAAAGCGTTTTTTAGTCTATCCGGTAACGAAAAGTCGTATCGTAGAGCCGATAATCCCGAAAACATGCGCCGCCGCTGCCGCCACGTCAAGTGGCGCCAGCTATGGAGGATAAAGAACAACTGACAAAAACGTAATATATGTCCTCCGAGCTTCCGGGAGCACCCAACGCCACTCGCTAAGCCTTCAGCATGGCTTATTTCAGCATGTTTTTCGAAAACGGAGCCGAGTCGACGTAAATATTTTGCTGTCGAAGCTTAAGGACATGAATCTAAAGCAAATCGAAGCACCAGTTCGTACCTAACGGGCTGCAGAGCGCACGACGGTGACTTGATAGATTCTAGGTGGACGACAACCGCTTTCGGTGGCGCAGCCATGTTTTCCGGGCGCAGCCTGTGCATCAGCTTCCCCGCAGGGCATGGTTGCTAGCGGCGTTTGGAAAACAGATGCGCAACTGTCCTATCTAAAGGTAGCATATACAGTAACTTTAGACTAAAACTTCTTCGCTGTAACAATTCATGGACCGTTACGATGTTCTCTAGGCCAACATAAGAGCGTTGCAGGATTTAGGCATCGGCAGCGCTCTGTGTCTGGTAAGCCACTTCATTTAGCAGCTGCGGGTAGCAAATCACCTTTACCGGTTGCGTCCAAACTGCGCTACTGCGCAGTGTTCCACCCAGTGTGCATTAGAAGCACTGAATGGGCGAAAGCGTAGGGATTTTGTCATATTACCGGAAGTCACATAAGCGTTAGCTCCCAGTCTAGAGTGTGCAAGAACTGTAGAGGCATTTTGCGTTCCACTAGCTGTTCTAGCGACTCCCTCTATTTCCTCCTCTCCTGAGGCAATCTTTCTCTCGTTGCAGCTGCAGTAGGCGCGAGCTCCGGCAATTTGTGCTCCTCGCTCGCTGTGAGTCATCCTCGTTGTGTTCAAATAGAGAATGTTCACCGCCGGAAACATTAGCACTGCAACATTAAACCTAATCATGAGTCCAATGGGCGCTCAAGATCTTTACGAGAATCCAACAGCTGCAAAATGGTCTACAGAGAACTGGAGATACCTGTCGAGCTTTCCTTTGTTAGTTTTGTTTAGCTGCGATGCCAATATTTCCGACTTGCACTGAATGCTGATAAGGTGTAGACCCAATGCAAAGGCATTGTCCTTGGTTTCAGCAATTAAGGTGTTTTTATTTTAGAGAGAAAGTGCTTACCTGCGACAATCAGACCGAAAAGGGTCAAGCCCACAAGGATAAACTTAAGCTGCATCTTTTTCGACTTGGCAGCACTGGGGATAAAGAAATGATGGCAGTCAATTTTTCATGCTTACATAAATAAATCTCGGATACAGTCATATTTATGACATGTCTATGAGTTCGTTGTCAATGCACTGTTTTAGCGGTTATAGTATTTTAATGTTAATCTTGAAGATTTCGGTTCCAATCACGGCCACGGCGGGAAGACATTAACGAGGGCAGAAAGAATACTTACCTTTACTTGTAGGTGAAACACGCCAAGGTCACGAAAATCAGGTGAAGCTGGCCACTACGGACTGCGCCACAATTGTATTATAATCTTCTAAATTTCTACACAGTGTCTGGGATAAGTCCCCACACTGCGCGTTCGTCTAAATAATGACGGCATTATTTGCACAAGAATAGACGTTTTCTATCTTCGTCTGCGTAAAACAGAAAAGAAATACACGGCTGCTCGACATGACGTAGCAATATCTTCGGAGAGAATGCCTCGTTTGATGCGGATCATCAAAAAAAATTTTCTATAAGGGATGTAACTTTCCCACGAAAGCTTGCTATAATGAAGTTTTGTTGATGGTAAATGAAGTTGCCTTTTCCAATTTAATTTTCATTGCACCAAAACAGCTTTATGCAAAACGCTTTTTAGAGCGATAATTATACCTCGTTCTTTTGCTGCGCTAAAAATGTAACAGGGGGGACGACACGAGAACACAGAAGTGCGCAGAAGTGCAAGTTCTCGTGTCGTCCCCCTGTTACATTTTTAGCGCAGCAAAAGAACGATGCCGTACCAACTAGCCCCCCATTGAATCCTTATTGATAATTATACTCCTTCCGGCATAAACCCAACGAGCGCCTCGCTGCGTGAATTCGGCCAATGTCTTTTTCTAGGAGGCGTTGACTTGGCTTTCAAGGTGAGCAAAGGTCAACGCCGGCAAAAGAGCTTCAGCGAACCACTAGTGCAGCGCGTTCGTGAAAACGAACTGCGGCTCTGGGTGAGTCCTTCGTGCCCCCCATTGCCAGAGGCGCTGGTTGCATCCAAGTTCACTGCGCGTTCGCGCCTTGTGCCCCGATGGCGCCGGGCAGCGTGTGTTTGTAGTTTTGTGGGGCAACTGATCAGCTTCTTTTCGGTGCCACGTAGTCTAAACGTGTAGACTTCACGTCGTCCTTGCCCAAACCAAGACATGCAATAAATTAAATATATGAAAACCAATGTTTTCGTTTTTCCCCATGGCAAGTAGAAAGAGCTATTACTTGGTGTTGCCTCGTTCAGTCATTCCGAGCAGATGCCCTATGCGCATGAAGTCCGCACAGTTGTGAACGTATGCTCACAGTTGTATTGCAATGGCAAAGATTAAAAAAAACGTGTGGCTGCTCCGCTACTGTGAAACCAGAGAAAGTACGTAGCAGAGGCACCCAGCGATTCCCGTTCGTAGAGTTCTCACTGCTCCCTTTATCATAACGTCGATGACGCCACCGTTTGAGGTAAGCATGTAGGGTACGTTCCCCCGGCAGGAGTACAATATTGTTAGAGAGATTCGCAAATTCGATGTGCGACATGTGCTTTATCAGAACATGTGCTTTATCAGCCTAAGACTTTATTGGGCTTATTATCTTGTACAGTTTTCTTTTTGTGGGTCACTTGGTTTCTTTTTGTTTTTTTGTTTTTTCTGCCAGCACGTGGCTGAGGTGTGCATGTACACCAGCCACGAGTCTGCACATTTGTTTTGAAGTGCAGCGTGTTCACTGAGTTTCGTGGCGCCTTTTGGATTAGGGCAGCATATGTACTATGGCTATCTTGCCTGACAATTTTCTAACACGTAGACACCGGCGAACTGGTCAAGTTATGGCAAAAAAAAGTGACCAAGTCACTATCCAGGTGCACGTTACTTCAGCGTAAACGTCTGAGCATGTTATTATCGCCGGTGACTAACTTAGTTTGATGCGCACAGGCAATCAAGGAGAGGGTGAAAGGCCATAACAAAATTTCGATTGGGACGTTCCCAGCATATGCGCTGTGTTCAGTCACGAGGCAAGCGAGCCTCTCTCTCTCTCACACACACACGCACGCACACACACACACACACACACACACACACACACACACACACACACGCGGAACCACGCACGGACACACGCAGGCACGCACGCACAGTATCGCCTTAATTCCCACTCGCTAGCCTGCCTTCGCTTGTCAATGGAGACCTTAACTGTGCCGCAAGGAAAGTGCAAACGCCCCGCGAATCCTATATTTGCATCTACTTCGAATTTTCGCTCACAGCCAACATTGCTTTTTCACTGACAATTAAAGACGCCGACGCCAGCGAAACCAGAATTTCTGTGAAACGGGCTCTTTAACGCTATCGCCTTAAATTTGTGGATGGAGGGAGAGATGTCTGGGTAACATCTTGAAACCTTCAATATGTTAACTTATGCGCGATTTCATACATGCTGTGCTGCTGGAGTGTTGTGCGGCTGCACTTGGCAGCATTATTGCTTAACGCCACCAAAAATGCAGATATGCGCTTGGCTTTACGCAGGCCCCGCTCACGTTTGCTGAAACGCAGCGGTACGTGAGCACTCTAGTAGACGCCCGGAACTGGAAGCTGAGATGCAGAGAAAAGTGTTTGACCATCATCATATACTCTCGATGTTAGACGCTTAGCGTGCTGCCTACTTTATCTGAGCGCACCTTTAGATGCGAAGCAGCTTATGGCGGAGTTCAATCCGGTGGTGGTGTGCGGCCTCAACACCCTTGATGCGCATGCGCAATCTCCCTCCACACACCTCCTCTCCTACGCTCCCCCCTCTCTCTTCCATAGGCATCCCTACCAGTGGCGTCCCTTCCCCCCTCTCTCTCCTCTCCTACGCTCCCCCCTCTCTCTCCTCTAGGCATCCCTCCCGAGGTATTCACACCCCCCATTGCTCATGAGTGTCCCCTCACCCTCTCTCTCCTTTCCTACGCTCCCCCCTCTCTCGCGTCGCAACGCCGACGCAGGCAGCGTCTGCTAGCGAGTTTCTTGATTGAAAAAAGCCGGCAGATCCCACGCACTGTGGGAATCGATGTAATGCGAAGCAGCCAGGAAGGAGCAAATCATGCTTTGCATAATTTGCATGTCATGTTTTACATGTTAGAACCTGTCATTTATGTTCGTCATACAGTCACGTCGCGCAATATCACTTTTGGTGTATATCAAGCTAACGAACTGTACGCAAACGCACCATGAGCGTGGCATGTAAATGGCGTTGTAGATGACATGCACGCCAAGATTTTCATGTTAGCACCTGCCACTTATGTTCGTTATACAGTCATGACACTCAATACCAAATTTGGTGTATATCAAGCTAACGAAACCGCCGCGAGCGCGCCATGAGCGTGGAATGCAAGTCATGTCGCTCATGACATGTCATGATTCCCATATTACCACGTGTCATCTATGTTCGTCATACAGTTATGTCACTCAATACCAAATTTGGTGTATATTAAGCTAACGAAACGGCCGCGAGCGCGCCATGAGCGTGAAATGCAAGTCATGTCGCTCATGACATATCATGATTTCCATATTACCACTTGTCATTTATGTTTGTCATACAGTCACGTCACTCAATACCAAGTTTGGTGTATATCAAGCTAACGAAACGGCCGCAAGCGCGCCATGAGCGTGGAATGCAAGTCATGTCGGTCATGACATTTCATGATTTCCATGTTACCACGTGTCATTTATGTTCGTCATACAGTCACGTAACTCAATACCAAATTTAGTGTATATCAAGCTAACGAAACGGCCGCGAGCGCGCCATGAGCGTGGAATGCAAGTCATGTCGCTCATGACATGTCATGATTTCCATGTTACCACGTGTCATTTATGTTCGTAATACAGTCACGTCTCTCAATGCCAAGTTTGGTGTATATCAAGCTAACGAAACGGCCGCGAGCGCGCCATGAGCGTGGAATGAAAGTCATGTCGCTCATGACATGTCATGATTTCCATGTCACCACGTGTCATTTATGTTCGTCATACAGTCATGTCACTCAATACCAAATTTGGTGTATATCAAGCAAACGAAACGGCCGCGAGCGCGCCATGAGCGTGGAATGCAAGTCATGTCGCTCATGACATGTCATTATTTCCATATTACCACGTGTCATTTATGTTCGTAATACAGTCACGTCACTCAATACCAAGTTTGGTGTATATCAACCTAACTTAACGGCCGCGAGCGCGCCATGAGCGTGGCATGTAAATCAAATCATGTTGTTCATGACATGCACGCCATTATTTGCATATTACCACCTGTCATTAATGTTCGTCATACAGTCACGTCACTCAATCCCAAATTTGGTGTATATCAAGCTAACGAAGCGGCCGCGAACGCGCCATGAGCGTGGCATGTAAATCATACATTTCATGACAAGCTAGTCATGAGTTTCATGATATGACCAGCCATTTATGTTCGTCGTACGGTCGTGTTATGACATACCAAATTTGGTAGAAATCCCATTAACGATACGGCCAGGAGAGCAGAAAGTCGTAGGCGGCTAGATAGATAGATAGCTTGATAGATAGATAGATAGATAGATAGATAGATAGATAGATAGATAGATAGATAGATAGATAGATAGATAGATAGATAGATAGATAGATAGATAGATAGATAGATAGATAGATAGATAGATAGATAGATAGATAGATAGATACGCTCAAAGTCGCCGAAGTTCGCTAAGAAATGCTTCGCATTTAAAACTAGCAGTTCCGTGTACAAATACAACTGACGAGCCAAGCTCCTTATAAATGGGGCGGAAACGACTATGTACGTTTTGAAACTGTTGGCGGCGTCGGCGCTTCAATTCGGCCGCTCTAGAACGTACGGCATGATCCTGTCGGCGTAGCCGTTCTAGCTCCGCTCGTCCTGCTTCAACCGCAGGATCCTGTTGCCGGGCTCGTCTTGCTGCCCTTGCTTTGGCTTTGCGTTCCGCATCCTTGCCAAGCTGCTTATCGTCTTCATCATCACGTTTACGTTTCTGAGGACGACTATCCATGTTCTGTGAGCAGCCCTAAGTAATCTCAAGTGGGTCCCTATTTTTTTATATACGTGTTTGATGAATTTTACGGTCGTTTATAAACGCGTACTGTTTTTGCGCCGCGCGCCTTGTTTGTTGCGCAACGCGCAACGCGCTTTTTTTCCCTTCTTTTTTTTTGTTACACCTGCGGCGGTTGGGGAGAGCGTCTGCTACTACCCTCCAGAAAGCGCCCGTACTGAGCTAGAATGATGGTTGTCATTTCACAATCCACGATAAAGATGTTGAAAGTGACGACCACCATTATAAACAGTTGTGCACAGAGCTTATTTCTTTTGTTAAACCTCGAATTTCTGGTGCGCTAGATCCAAACCGCTCGGCGTTAGGCGCGCGCGGCGTTTCACTGTCCTTTTTATGCGCCGGCGCCGCATCTTGTTGCTGGGAGCTTCAACGGCGACGGCGGGGTGCGGGCCTAAAGAGCTTCGCTCCTAAAAAAATCACAGCATATCCACGAAGTGAATGATGATGAGTGGGCGAAGCTGCGGGGGGATCATTCGGGTAACCATGAATCCATCCGTACATTGCCCACTCGATCATGCAAAGATGTGACACGTCGTGACGCGAGCCCTCGCCGCGTCTGGATCGGCTTGCCGGCGTGCCATGCCGCTGTAGCTGCGCGAGCCCTCGCTGCCTCTGGATCAGCTTACCGACGCTGCCGTGCCGCTGCAGCTTCACAATCCCTCAACTCCGGGTCGGCTTGCCGGTGCTGCCGTGCCGCTGCAGCTTCACGAGCCCGCAAATCTGGATCCGCTTGTCTGTGTCCCCGGCGCCTAATTCTCTCTCCCACAACTTGAGAGCCCGTGCTGCAGCCGCTTTGCGAGCCCTCCGCCGCCGCCTTGTCTTCTTCGTTGTTCACAGCAGTACTAGTAGTATCGAAGCACACTGAGTGGCGACCGTCGAAAGAGAGAGGAAGCGCGCCGAGAGCCGAGAGTGTAGCAAGCGCGCCGGAGAGTGGAGCGAGCGCCGCAGAGCCATCTAGTGGGCGCCATGCAAATCAAATGAGAGCACAGATACGCCTCTAGTGGCAGCGGCGAGTACTAGTGTGACTACACCGGGGGGAGTGATGTACAAGCCTCGACCTTAAGGAGCTTCGCCCCTAAAAGAGAATGTGCAATGGAACGCGCTTATTGTTCATCGTCATCAGCGTCATCGTCATGGCGTATAATGATTACCTTGCATGTGCTGTACCGTGACGGCAGCGTCATCGTCATCCCACTAGCGTGGCTACGCCGAGTGACACAGGCGGAGTGATGGGCAAGCCTCGACCTTAAGGATCTTCGCCCCTAAAAACCGACTGCTCGCGCTGCACAACCGTTCACTGGCCACCCCGTATATATAGGCACTGGATCTTGACCTGCAAGGTAGTGCCGGTGGGAGATTTCTCCTGTGCGTTGTTGAACAATAAAAATTCGCAGCGTGCGCGTTAACTAAAAGCGGACTGCGGGTCTCTAGTGTCCAATCGGAGTCTTCTGTCTTTCATTCCCCATTAGCAGCGATTGGCATGTTCCAGTAGGAAACACCGGTCCATCACTGCGTGATTTGCGCCTCCCCAGATTTCTCTCCTGCACAACGCCGCGATGAGCGCCAGCGTCAACGCCGCCGCCAGTGTAAGGGTTAGCGCCCGCTGCTTCGCATCTACATATGGTTCCCTTTAGCGGGAGATAGTGTAATTTTCTAGATGCGAAGCATCTTATGCTCGGGGCTATGTCCGTCCCTCCCGCGTCCCCCGTCCCGCGTCTGGCCACTTTCATGAAGTAGGGAAGCACCCATTATGCGAACCAGAACACTAGTAATATGAAGGCCGTCAACCACTACCACAGTCATCAGAGTCATGGCCGAGAGCACAGAGAGGCTTCTTAGCAATGGCTAGGCATGTGGTGTCTAGCGCCCAGGTTGACCCCATTCCTTGATCGTGCTTGCATGTGTTTAGAGCGGGCTTAGTCCATCCCTCCTTCCCGCGTCCCACACCACCACAGCGCATGCGCGTCCCCTCCCCCCTCTCTCTCCTACACTCACCCCCCTTTCTCTCCTCTAGGAATCCTCTACTCTAAAGAGCGGCCCCCCGTGTCCCACACCCCCCCACAGTGCATGCGCGTCCCCTCCCCTATCCCCTCCTACGCTCACCCCCCTTTCTCTACTCTAGGAATCATCTACCCTACGGAGCGGCGCCCGCGTCCCACATCCCCACAGCTCATGCGCGTCCTCTCCCCCTATCTCCTCTAGGAATCCTCTACTCTACGGAGCGGCTCCGCCGTCCCACATCCCCACAGCGCATGCGCGTCCTCTCCCCCCTCTCTCCTCTAGGAATCCTCTACTCTACGGAGCGGCTCCCGCGTCCCTACCCCTCTCTGTCCTCTCCTACGGTCCCCCCCCCCGTCCTTTCCTCTAGGAATCTTCTACGGAGCGGCGCGCACGACAGGTGGTGCGACAGCTGCATACTCCGCCTGGGGCGCCACGGAAGTTCCGCGGTATGAAAATGACGGAGCGCGCGCGCCTCATTCTCTCTCCTGTGCAGCGCCGCGATGAGCGCCCGGACCGCTGCCGTCAAATTAGAGCGGTGGCGTTCCTCCCGCTCAAGCTAATTATATCCCCGCTGCTTCGCATCCGCACATGGTTCCCTTTAGCGGGAGATGGGGAATTTTTAGATGCGAAGCATCTTATGCTTGGGGCTATGTCCGTCCCTCCCGCGTCCTGCGTCCCGCGTCCCGCGTCCGGCCACTTTCATGAAGTAGGGAAGCACCCATTATGCGAAACAGAACACTGTAGTAATATGAAGGCCCTTAACCACTACGACAGTCATCAGAATCATGGCCGAGAGCTCAGAGAGGCTGCTTAGCAATTGCTAGGCAGGTGGCGTCTGTCGCCCAGGTTGACCCCATTCCTTGATCTTGCTTGCATGTGTTTGGAGGGGGGTTTAGTCCGTCCCTCCTTCCCGCGTCCCACACCACCATAGCGCATGCGCGTCCCCTCCCCCTCTCACTCCTACGCTCACCCCCTTTCTCTCCTCTAGGAATGCTCTACTCTACAGAGCGGCCCCCCGCGTCCCACACCCCCCACAGCGCATGCACGTCCCCTCCCCTGTTCTCTCCTACGCTCACCCCCCTTTGTCTACTCTAGGAATTATCTACTCTACGGAGCGGCGTCCCACATCCCCACAGCACATGCGCGTCCTCTCCCCCTCTCTCCTCTAGGAATCCTCTACGGAACGGCTCCGGCGTCCCACATCCCCACAGCGCATGCGCGTCCTCTCCCCCCTCTCTCCTCTAGGAATCCTCTACTCTACGGAGCGGCTCCCGCGTCCCACACCCTCACAGCGCATGCTCGTCCCCTCCCCCCTCTCTCTCCTCTCCTACGGTCCCCCCCCGTCCTCTCCTCTAGGAATCCTCTACGGAGCGGCGCGCACGACAGGTCACGACAGCTGCATACTCCGCTGGGGCGTTCCGCGGTATGAAAATGACGGAGCGAGCGCGCCTCATTCTCTCTCCTGTGCAGCGCCGCGATGAGCGCCCGGACCGCTGCCGTGAAATGAGAGCGGCGACGTTCCTCCCGCTCAAGCTAATTATCTCCCCGCTGCTTCGCATCCACACATGGTCCCCTTTAGCGGGAGATGGGGAAGTTTTACAGCGAAAGCTGTTACGATATCAAAACAAGGGCCGTTTTTAGCGCCGTAGTTGACCACCGCCGCCGCCGCCGGTGTCCGTAAGGACTATCGCACTCGAGAAGAAGAAATATCAAGCATGTAACGGGGTTCGAACCTAGGTCCTCTCCCTGGCAGCCCAGTACTCTGTCACAGAGCCATGCCTCTGCTATACCGGCGTCATGTCGGGCAACGATGTACGTTAACAGACCTATGTAATATAGCGTGGTAGAAGGGTAAAATAACAACCAGGCGTCCCACAATACGAAATGAGTAACGATTAGGTCGTTAAATGCTTTCAAACCATTAGAGAGGGCTATGCCATAATTCTTCATCGTGATCAGCCAATGCCGCCGCATCAATGAAGTTCACATAATGCTTTGCAAATGCGTAACGGCTACCTCGCTTATTTGCAGAATGACGCATAATGGCGTAGTGGGTGCTTCCCAACTTGACGAAAATTATGGTTTATGGCGTAGTGGGTACCTTGCATAGTTTACAGCGGGATCTAGAAATGCCGCTCTTCCAGCTTTCGCTGTGACGGTTGTGCGCTTTCCGCGCAGGCCTCGTATTTTTTTGATGACACCTAACGCTTTCGCTTTAAAATATCGGGAAGCAGTACACTTCATTTGGGTGCTTTATGCAGTATTTCGTGCAGTCGAACTAAAACCGACCTCCTCGACAATGCGTAAGTTCGATATCCATAAGTGCACATTTATGGAAAACTACGACTTCGAGAAAACGGAATGCCTGAACCGCGTCTATGATTGCATAATGGTCCTTTCGTTGGGCCGTTGTACAAGATGACGAACGCTGGAAAGAACTCGCAATACGCCACGTCGATTCCGCCCGCAAACTGCATTCCAGGTACGACCGCTACCTACTAAGAAAAGAAAGAAAGAAAGAAAGAAAGAAAGAAAGAAAGAAAGAAAGAAAGAAAGAAAGAAAGAAAGAAAGAAAGAAAGAAAGAAAGAAAGAAAGAAAGAAAGAAATGAAGAAAAAAAGAAAGAAAGAAAGAAAGAAAGAAACGAAGAGCATGGCTGATCCCTCTGTCATAGAAATCTATCTCACGAAAGCGAAACGTGTCTTCACAGAGGTTGTTGAGCGATCACTGTGCATTGTTTCGCCACAAAGCCGTAGGAATGAGTGCTATAGCAATGTACGGGAATGTCACACTAAGAACGGAAGGCAGTTCAAAACTTGCAGCGTGCTCATCTAGCAGAAAGGACGCACGCAAAGAACGTACACAGGACGAACGCGAACTAAACACTGTCATAATTGTTACTTCTTGGTGTGTGAGCAGCGCGCTCCTTTCGCAAACGTGGCCGCTGCAGCGAGTGAAGTGACCTTCGTGCTGTCTGTAACTTCAACGCAAACTTGCGGTGAAAGCACAAGATGTACAAATCGCCTCGATCACGAGATATGCGCGCGCGCACGAGCGACTATGCCCTGTAGAGACGCTCGCGCATCGCAACGCGCGGGGTGCGACCTTTACAGGGACACTGAAGCGGTTTTGAATTAGCGAATTTATTGTAAATTCGCTATCTGCAGACTTTTACAACATGCCAGCGAAGGTTTTTTTCGCGCTATAGGCTCCCAAAGCATCGCTCAGTGGCGCTGCGACTCTGGACAGGCAGCGCCATCTCTGGCGGAAAAATAGAAACTGGGAATATACGTTGCGCGTTTTCTCTCCTCTCCTCCGCGCTTCCGCTCGATTCCGTGCACGTGCAGCTCTTTCGCGCTGCGCTTGCTGAGCCTCGCAAAAAGGTAGAAAATGGGGGGTAAGCGCCGCGCTTTTTCCCTTCTCTCTGCCGCGCTGCCGCTCGCTTCGTGTGCGTGCAGAGCTCTCGCGCAACGCTTCGCTATGTACCGCTTGAAAAAGATCTCCCCGCTGGACAGGCACTTCGAAAAGCGAACGTAATCAAAGGAGAGAAGTTCGTTAATCACGGTTATCGATGTTTCACGTTGTCGACTATGAAAAACATGTGATTGTTGTTTAGATGTGCACGCTGGCAGTGGCAAACGCGTACTGTAGTGAACGAACTTTCGCGGCGTGCAAAAAAAAAAAAAAAAGTAGAGAAACAAAGACTACATGGCCGTGGCACTAAAAAAGCCTGAGAAGGTTCGAGTCATGCCCTCCGTACCGCTGGAGCATCACCCGCTCACTTCGCCACGAGGCAGCTAGCTTAGCTTAGCTTTAACTGCTGCGCAGCAAGTAGAACTGCTCGTCTGTCTGTCTTCTCTTTTTTTCGCTTCTCGCTTCGTGCTTGCACTCCCTTTTTATGAGAATATCGACTTTACAGGTGTATAAGACTTTCTGCGCGAACGCGGCTCAGCGTGAGAGGTGTCGAATTTCAGGCGCGATGTGGTATCGGGTGACGAGCTCGCGCAAAGCGCACCCGTAAACGCACACTCGAAGCAATGTATGTACGAGTGCGCGGTGCGCGTGAAGGAAAACCGCACAATCTCCGAAGATGGCAATAACAATTCCTGAATTAAGTGCCAGTTAGATTCAGCGGCTTAAATGTGTGTCTGTGTGCCTTCCATTAGTCCATGTCTACTAGCGCTACCCTGCCAAGCATGAATTTCCAACTCGCAGCCTTGTGCGGAGTTCAACTGAAGGCAACCAACACGGCAACGCTAACCGCGGTATGAAGTATGTGAGTGTGAACATCCAACAACGACAGATAGGTCTCACAAACACAAGGAAACAAAACACAAAGTTGCTTCAACATACAACCGTAATTGGATGTAAAAATGCGAGACGGCGAGCAATCACTACTGCAGTCGTTGCACGCACGCGCCGCGTTACGTACTGATTCATGTAGTCGAGACAAACGATTTCAAGCGAAGAATTGAGTCAGCGAAAACTGAAGGCGAGACAGAGCTAGAACTTTACTCCTCTAACTACGGTGATCCACGCTTGTGTACTTTCTCTCTTGTACGACTTGTGCGGGAACTGATACAGTTTTACAGGCGGATCGCGTGCTGGTACTGTCTGCACTGCTGTGGCACACAGTAATACTTCGGACCTCGCTTCCGCTTTCGTGGGGTCGCTTCTACCATGGCGGAAATGCAGCTTCGCAAAGCAAGCCTCTCGGTTCAGCGTGCCAAGCTCACGGCGCAACGTCTAAGCTCCCCGCACCGACCGAAGAACGCGTGCCGCCGCTGTCGGCTGTCGGTGAAACAGGCGCGCCCTCCGCCGCGCTTATTCCCAGTTTCACCAGCGCTTCTCTCCAGAGCCGCAGCGCGGCGCTGTCGTCGCCCCGCAAACTTGAGCTTTGGTTGGGGCTGCGGCTCTGGAGAGAAGCGCTGGTGAAACTGGGAATAAGCGCGGCGGAGGGCGCGCCTGTTTCACCGACAGCCGACAGCGTCGGCACGCGTTCTTCGGTCGGTGCGGGGAGCTTAGACGTTGCGCCGTGAGCTTGGCACGCTGAACCGAGAGGCTTGCTTTGCGAAGCTGCATTTCCACGATGGTAGAAGCGACCCCACGAAAGCGGAAGCGAGGTCCGAAGTATTACTGTGTGCCACAGCAGTGCAGACAGTACCAAGGCACGTGATCCGCCTGTAAAACTGTATCAGTTCCCGGACAAGTCGTACGAGAGAGAAAGTCCACAAGCGTGTATCACCGCAGTTAAAGGAATAAAGTTCTAGCTCTGCCTCGCCTTCCGTTTTCGCTGACTCAATTCTTCGCTTGAAATCAATTCTTTCGACTGCCTGAATCAGTACGTAACGCGGCGCGTGCATGCAACGACTGCAGTAGTGATTGCTCGCCGTCTCGCATTTTTACATCCAATTACGGTTGTATGTTGAAGCAACTTTGTGTTTTGATTCCTCGTGTTTGTGAGACCTAGCTGTCGTTAATGTTCACACTCACAAACTTCATACCGCGGTTAGCGTTGCCGTGTTGGTTGCGTTCAACTGAACTCCGCACAAGGCTGCATCATCGCGCCGGAACGAACGCCTGTGCATTTTCAGCTAACTTCACATCGTTTTGCTGGTTTGTTCTGTTTTTGTCGCTTTGTTAGGGTGGTATATATTTAAGCCGCTGAATCTAACTGGCACTTAATTCAGGAATTGTTATTGCCATCTTCGGAGATTGTGCGGTTTTCTTTCACGCGCACCGCGCACTCGTACATTGCTTCGAGTGTGCGTTTACGGGTGCGCTTTGCGCGAGCTCGTCGCCTGATACCACATCGCGCCTGAAATTCGACACCTCTCACGCTGAGCCGCGTTCGCGCAGAAAGTCTTATACATCTGTAAAGTCGATATTCTCATAAAAAAGGGAGTGGAAGCACGAATCGAGAAGCGCAAAAAAAAAGACAGACAGACAGACGAGGCGAGCAGTTCTACTTGCTTCGCAGCTGTTAAAGCTAAGCTAAGCTAGCTGTTTCGTGGCTAATTCAGCGGGTGATGCTCCAGCGGTACGGAGGGCATGACTCGAACCTTCTCAGGCTTTTTTAGTGCTACGCAAGGCGATATGTTGGGCGAGTTGGTTTTTAGCTTCCATATTTTACAGCGCGAAAAGACACCACAGAAAGGAAGGCACACAAGACACACGGAGCGCTGCTGACAACTGATATTTTTATTGAAACCAGCGAGTCTTTTGTACCGCTGGTGGCAAGGAGACTACGGCCGTGTAGTCTTTGTTTCTTTCATTTTTTTTTTTTTTTGCACGCCGCGAAAGTTCGTTCACTACAGTACGCGTTTGCCACTGCCAGCATGCACATCTAAACAACAATCACATGTTTTTCATAGTCGACAACGCGGAACATCGATAACCGTGATTAACGAACTTCTCTCCTTTGATTACGTTCGCTTTTCGAAGTGCCTGTCCAGCGGGGAGATCTTTTTCAAGCGGTACATAGCGAAGCGCTGCGCGAGAGCTCTGCACGCGCTCGGAAGCGAGCGGCAGCGCGGCGGAGAGAAGGAAAAAAGCGCGGCGCTTACCCCCAGTTTCTATTTTTTTGCGAGGCGCAGCAAGCGCAGCGCGAAATCGCTGCACGTGCACGGAAACGAGCGGAAGCGCGGCGGAGAGAAAGGAAAACGCGCAACGTATATTCCCAGTTTCTATTTTTCCGCCAGAGATGCCGCTGCCTGTCCAGAGTCGCAGCGCCACTGAGCGATGCTTTGGGAGCCTATAAGCATAGAGTTAATATAACAGACTCTAGAGGAAAAGCTGGGCCGCTAAAGCTATAACCACGCGAGCAGCGACATCTTGGAACGTTGTCACTGTTGCCATTACAGCAATTTACAGAAGCGCTAAATATGGCGTTTGAAAACACTCAAATTCTCGCAATAAAAATGGTAAACAAGCGTGTTTACGTGTTATAAACGAACGGAAATTGTTTGCTGTTCATATCAACTACTTTTAGGAAAGATACAACAGCCATTTATGCAATTTACTGCACGCGGAAAGGAGCGTTTGCCGGTTTCTTTACTAGATGGCGCCACCATCCTTGTGTCGTGTCAACATTTCTGAGCGTTGCCGCGCAGCGTGCGGCCGATTGCGCCGGCGTGCTTGCGCGTCGGTTGAGAGGTATACAGTGTCTCCTCGTACGTGTTTTTTGTTGCCACGAGCTAAAAACTCGACCTAGTGTGACAGTCTCTTACTGCGATCCAATAGAGAGCCATGAAACAAGAGAAAATGCCAGCGACTGCGAGTGGGCAGGGTTCTGTTTGGTGTCGCATAAGTCTGTTGCCAGACTTGGCGGTATTTGTCCGTGCAGTTCCAGCTTTCCCGTTCCAGCTTTCTAATCTGTTTTGCTAGCGTCCGTGGTGTGCCGGTGTCACTGGGGCGCACGTAACCCACGACGTGCCGCTTCGCGGTTCTCAGTATTTTGCCAGCGTCCGTAGAGTGCCGGTGTAGCTGGGGCGGCTGCAACCCCCAAGTCTGGCGACCGACTTATGCGACACCAAACAGAACCTTGCCCGAGTGGACCTCACCCGAAAGCTGAGTACCGTTCCATCATGGCGGCTCCCGAGCGGTTATAGGTTTTAATGCATGGGCCCTATGGGGAGCTTTTCCTCTAGAGTCAGTATATTAACTCTATGCCTATAGCGAGCAAACTTTGGCCGAGGGAACGCGCGCGGAGCGCAGGGGAGGACGACGGCAGATAGAGAGCCATGGAGAGGTGACGTCACTGACAGGAACGAGCAGGCCCGCTGCGCCGGTTTGCTTCGGTTTGTTCCTTGCATGGAGGAAGGAATAACTCAGGAGAGGCCGTGACGTCACTCTCTGTGAAGCCGTGGTGAAGCCGGAAGTCGGCCATATCGACTGGGCAGATTCTCCTCTCTTCTTTACATGTGAGTAGCGAAGTAGAAGGCGCGTTTCCCTCTCCTGCTCGAAAACCACGTGGGCTGCACGGCACGCGTGTTGAGGCTATCCGAAACCAACGGAACGGGACTTAAAACGGTGGGCCAGCGCGATACCGTTGGCGAAATCATTTCGTCCGAGTAATAACAGCGAGTAAGAGCTCGTCGACAAGGAAGCAAACACAAGAGAACGCCATGCTAGATGCATTGACTACGGCGAGTGTGGTGTCAATGTTTTCACGACATTTATTCACGCATTGTACGGACAACACGATCGGCCGTGCGCCGCCTTCTATGGTTGCATTCCGTTTCCCAAGCGGCGCCCGGCCACCGTTCTCGTGTTCCACGTAAACGCTCACCGGCGTCAGCATTGTGCAACCGCGGTGGTCGACCTTGTGCACGGTACAGGTGTACGAGTGACACTTGAACGCGGTTGCTGTAACGCCGAGAGCACACCGCTAGGGGCGAGCATAGCAATCAAAACAGAAAAGGTATTTTAATGCGCACAAGCAAGTTCTTACTATACACATATCGAACACGAAACTACATGTGTACATGGTGTCCTCATTTCGTCTAGCGGAGTACAAACGTTTCGTCCGTTGTCACAAGCAGGAACACTGCCCAACTATCACTGACCTGCAAGGCTTTCGTCGTGGTTCCGTTTCGTCACGGTGCCTGAACCCGATTTTGCTGAGCACATCGAATACTTCATCGGCGCCATCCGCTGCACGGCACGTGAATATACGCGATCCTTTCACGCACTGTTGAGGCACCGTGGCTAACAGGTTTTGTAAACGTTGCTAGGTACAATAACCGCCCGGAGAACACCGCGCAGCTAACAACGCGGCACAAAGCATGGATATCGTCCGCCACGGTTCAGTACGAGACCTACGGAGGCGCTCATGCCGCCGCCGCTACACCAGCTACACTGCACAACACGTAACCGTAGCAACGCCGCCATTGTGCCCAGTGGATATGGCCGCCATGACGTCATTTCCTCCACACTTTTTGCGTAGCGCGCCGGCTGGGCGTGCCCTCTCCTGAGTTATTCCTTCCTCCGTGGTTCCTTGTTTCTGCTGCTATCTGCTGCCTACACTCACAGCCCTAAGAGAGAGCTAGCGACTCCCTTTGCGGGAGTAAACGCTTGTCCCATATGTCACTCTCTTTTCAGGAGTGCTGAGAACTCTCTGTTGCACAGAGTAGGCACACTCTCCCGACAGAGTTATGGTACTCTGGCTCAGCGAGAGTGAACAAGCTCTCTCGCCAGAGTAAAGTCACGCTTCTGAAATGGAGTGCATACACTCTCTGCGGGAGTTACGCTACTCTCTCACAGAATTTTATAATCTGGTCTGGCTAGAGTGCATCAACTCCCCTCCAAGAGTAGAATAACTCTTTCTGCTAGGACTAATGTAAAAAAAAATAATAATAATAATTGTCGAGCATTTTTTACTATCTAGCAGTGAACAGGCTGCGATTTTTTAAGCTTACGTCACATATACGGGACAAGCATCGGCACACACATTACAATCGTACACAATACAGCAACACTCAACATATACCGCTCGCGCTACGGACAACCTTATGTTCAGCAACCGGTATATATACCCATGATGTCTGGCCCCCCTTCTAGTGCCGGTGGCGCAACATCTCTATTGTACGTATTGAAAGACAAACATACGCCGAGCCCGTGTAAGTATCTGGTGATAGTTAGGATCACTGTAGGCACGTCTGCCTTTTAGTATAAAACTACATAACATTCAACGCGATTTTGGTTATTAAATTTCAATTATCAGCTGGCATTCTGTCATATCGGCTCAATGTGGTTCAGCCGCTTATACCTAAGTCTGGGAGCTGTAGCTACGCGCTTACAAATATAATTGGGACAATCTTTCAGCAGGGCTGGCCGAGGAATAATCTACGAACGTTACGATCCGGCGTCCGATCCGACTTGCGGTGCTGCGGCATGCACTACAAGTACGCCAGAAAAACAACGCCGGTCGGCAAAACCACAACTCAAGCGCACCTCTCGCAATCCCTACAGTTTTGCTGACCTCGGCTACACTTTAATGGGATAGTGAGAGGCTTGAGAAATGCGCAAACCTCAACCTTCGCGAGCCACTTGCGCCGAGATCGGGCCAACCAAATACGACCCGTACGAGTACGACTCCCAGCGAAGGTAGGCCTAGCGTACCGGCCGAGTACGTGTACATGTCATCGGCGCTTCTGGGCTTAATCATACGCGATTCTGATTAGTAATAACGACTGTACAGTAGAGCTTTGGCATCGGTTAACCTGGATGAACCATTGTTTCTTGCGTACGGTGTCTGCACAAGGAGCGATGAGCATCGATGCGGCGCGCTTTCAGCCAGTGCACACAGGCCGCCTGAGCCGAGATCGGGCCAGCGAAGGTAGGCCTAGCGTACCGGCCGAGTCCGTCTGCATGTCATCGGGGCTTCTGGGCTTAATGATACGCGATTTCGACGAGAAATAATGACTGTACAGTAGAGCTTTGACATCGGTTAACTTGTCTGAACCATTGTTTCTTGCGTGCGGTGTCCGCGCAAGGAGCGATGAGCGTCGATGCGACGCGCTTTCAGCCAGCGCACACAGGCCGCCGCAGATAGCCGCCGGGCGCACTCCCCGGCACTTCGCTGACTCATACGTGAAAACACAGGCTTGTCATTTGGTACGCCTTATTGAAGTAACATGACGGCATACTTTCCTGCGCATTCAATTTGATTTTTAGCGATCGGTTAGGTAGTTGCAGCTATCGGTATAGCAATGCAAATCTGCACACTGACACAGCTGCTCCACTAGCATATCGTCGCTTGCACAAGAAAATACAGATTATTCAAATACGCGCGTACTTATCGAACGACATTACAGTCGGCATAAAACTTCTGTGCACGTCAACCAACGGAAAGAGCGAGAAACGGCTCTTGTACTCGGCAGTAACAGCTGATAATCCGCCCCAGAGCCTTGTAATTTTTGTATATTTTTTTTTTTTCATGTTATGAATTCTGAAAGAAAGTTGGCGCTGTTGGCCATAGCCGCATGTCATTCGTGGCTGGCAGCAGTTTTAATGTCATGAAGGCGCAAGGTTTAGTTGGGAAAGACAATCGCGTCTGTGTTCAGAATGCGACCCGTGAAGCGAAACGGGGTGGTTAGTTTTTATCAGTTTGTTTACGGTGTAGTCAGCGCGGTGAGACGTTGCGTAGTGGTAGAGCTAGTACTCGCCTGGTAATCGGGAGGTGGCGAGGTCGAATTCTGCTGGCGGAGCTTTTTTTTTTTTTTTTTTTTTTTTTTTTTTTTTTTTTTTTTTTTTTTAAGGCACTTTTTCTTTTTTTTATTTTTTTACGAATGTCTCGAGTGTCTACGTTACTCTAGTGGCGATTAGCCTGTGCCATAAACAAATTTTTGGCGGCGAGTTAGAAGTTGGCGCTGTTCCTTGCTTCGAAGGTGCCGCTGTTGGCGTTTTAATGAAACGTTCACAATCACAAAACCATACTTTTGTTATCACTGAAAGTTATTCTACTAACTTGACGCAATAAACTTGCATCTGTGGCGTCTACGCTCAAAGGCGTATGGTTACGAGACAGTTATATTGCTTTGAGGCGTCGCGGTGGTGAGATGCAGGCGCTACATTGTATACTTCGTCCGCTAAGGACGGAGTGCCAGACCCCATTCACGCCGCATCAGCACGAGAGTTGCATAGATTGGGAACTCCGCCTGAGTAGCAGAGCGTTCGCAGCCTCTTTTACTCTTCCTTCAAGGAAAGAGTACGTTCGGCGGCTAACTCTGCGCTACTCCCCCAAGAACTCTGGCGAGAGTAATGCAGCTGCCCTGCTCTTCAAGTACTCCCTCTACTTCTGTGAGTGTAGCGAAGCATCAGTTGTGCTATTTCGCAGGGATTTCTTGCCGGTGCACCGTTCTCTTCTTTCGATTAGAGATTTTTGCTGTCAGACATTCACTGGTTGTATTCGTGCGTGGTTGAAGCGAACTCGCGATAGACGAGAGACTCTGGAGTTTTGCAGACACGTAGCGCCACCTGTCGGAGCAGTTTTGGGTTGTGCACAGTCCGACTCCCTTGCACAGTTTGCTGTGCAAGCAGGTGCAACTAGCGAGTGCAGAACAACGATTGAGCTAAATATTAGGTGTGTTCGCGCATTGAACTCTCAGGAAAAGAGCTACGAATTTCTCTCCGCTAGTCGGACGCGCAATCGAACCGCCATGAAGTGCTTGTTGGATCACTCGCCAGAACGACGGTGAAAACAAGAGCAGACGCAATAGCTCCGCACGCTACGAAGAAAGGCGTCAGTCGACGCTACTGTTGCGTTGTGCATTGCCGCGGACGTAAAGGACTTCAGTTTTTCCGATTTCCGTAGCTGTCGCACGAAGCAGAACGGCGACAGCGCTGGATACGGGCCGTTGCGAACGTGTTGGGTAGGCGAATTACTCGTGTTCTCCACAGCCGGTCGCATGAAAAAGTGTGATAATGTAGGTATCCTGTTATTGTTTTGAGTAGCCTTGACGGAGAACCGTGGTAACCTTGACTATGAAGTTCAGCAGAGCCTCTGACCGCGGTGCGCGCCGTGCAACAGTTAAATGCAGACTGGTGACGCGCGCGATAAACATCGCGCGCTCCGCGACCACCCATAATCTGAGCTGGTCGTCACCGCACAGCACCGGGCACGTACGCTTTGAAGGCTCAGAGTTCCGGCTTTAACTAGCAAATTCTAATACGTGGGTCATACAAGTAAATCGCAAAATGTAGTCGTGACCACCATCACGTTTTTCTTGCCCGTGGTCTCCGCGATTGCCAGGAGCTATCTCGGAGGCCTCGGCTTTGCCTTTCGGTATATACCGAGAAAGTGAACTCGCAGGTATCCCCATTTGCAGTCTATACAAACGGAAAACAACCGTAAACAGAACATTCGAGGATGCGTAATAAAACAGTTCAACGCACAGGAAGCGAGAGATGGATGGAAATGCAACTGCAAGGCGAAAATCGTTGGGGCCATTCGTGCCTGATAAGGCGAGCTTCGTACCACTGATCGTAAGATACATTCCTCTTGTATGTACTTCATCGCTCTGACATTATATGTATGCCCTAATTTAACGTATTTAGGCGTTGCAGAACGCACGTCGGAGTGCTTGCCTCGAACTCGATGTCATGCGATGCTCGCTTGCGCTTGCGAGTTGCAGCATGCCGAAATAACTGAGACATCTTTTGTTGTGTACTCGCAATTCGCTTTGATGAGCTTCCTATTTTTCTGAAGCGAGGATGGATTGACGGAAGCTTTCCAGGCCCTTAATTTTCAAGAAATCGCGCCTCAACGCCAACGAGAGAGGGGTGGTTCTATAGTGGCCTATGCACATTCGCTTGCGGACGGCTCTCTTTGCACTACCCAGTTATGGCCAGGACGGCGATGAGAGCGCTGGTGGCGGCGTTTTTCGCAGCGCCGCCTGGGCAGAGTCTGACGTCTATGCCGCAATACTGCGCGGCATATGGCTGCTACAGCACTTTCGGTCGCTCTTCATAAGTTTCCTCGGGATCAGAAGATTGCTGTTAAATGGGTCACTGCAGTTAAAAGAAAAGGCTTCAAACCTTCGAGAGCAAGTGTGCTGTGCTCTAAGCATTTCCGTTACAGCGACTACGTACGAAGCCCGTCTCTGATGCAGTTGCTGGGATTGTCGATCAAGTCTTTGCGACTGAACAGCGACGTGGTCCCTTATGTGTTTCCGCACATTAGGAAGCCCTCGCCGCCACCACGACTTGCTTGAATCCCATGTATCTGCCATCAGGATCTGGGTATTAAGGCGAAAGCCTTTAATGTCTCATGCTCACGTCCATCCGTCTGTCCGGCGTCCGTCCGTCCTTGTCCGTCCATCCGTGTCTGTCCATCCATCCGTCCGTGTCCGTCCGTCTGTCCGTGCCGTCCGTCCGTCTGTCTGTACGAACGGACGGACGGACGAATACGAACCCATGCGAACGGAGGAAGATTAGCCTCGCGTCTCGCTGCGATTCGCGGTAAAAAATTAAAAAAGAAAACACGCACACATTCGGTTTGTGTGTTATCCCACTGAGAGTGTAAAAGAAAAAAAAGACATGGCATAGTCAGTCGAATGGCCCCACGCTCTCACCGTACACACTTTGGAATGTACAGTGTCCTTCAATTTTTTTTGCGGCAGAGTTCAGGACACAATTAGGCAAAATGATTGTATTTGCTCTGCCAGTTTTCTTCCATGTCATGTAGACAAACTGTCTGTAGCCTACATCTCTTAATTTTTTGAAATAGAGAAGGGCACTGTACACACAAAGTTCCAATCAAAGCCTATCCACTGGTTCCTCACCTGTTTTTAACAGACAGCTGATTTGACGAGTCAACTGGTGTACTGTTCTGCTGCAGGGCCACTTCTAAATATTTCTTGTTCAAGCACACATTTTTAAATTTACTTCTCGTCGTGACGCACCTGGGATGCTTTTCGCCGGTCGCGAATCTGCCGAATTTCGAGGCAGCAGCAACAATCCTCCTTTTTGCTCATGCACACACGCAGTGTGTGCATAAGCATCTATGACGAAAACGTGTGCACACATATCAGTACCCAGGATGTAAGGTGCTTCCGTGTTGAACGTTTTTATATGGCTTCCGATGAGATCTCGAAATCGAGTACTCTACACGATACACGCATACTTATGACGCAGCTGATACACGGCTTGCACTTTAACACACTATCATTGTAGTACTAGCTATGATTCCGAAAAAGCGACGATATTTTAGAGAGAACTGCAATATATGAGCCAAACTATGCATGCGCAAGATTGCAGCGCAGTTCGGAGCACATGCCACCACTGCGGCAAAGAGCGGCTCTCGTGTAGCTTTTTTTTTTTTTTTCTGGCAATAGCACAGTGACTCATCGCATGTTTCTTGCCCGCTGCGATGTGTGATACTGGTTGAGTCAACAACGCTGCACTTTGAACAGTGAAATTTACAAACAGCTCATGTCGTCGCACGATGTGCGCGCGCAGCGCGGACCGTGCGATACGCTGCTAAGAGCGTGTGCCAATGCTGCTGTTCCTTATTGGATTTAATATCCACAGCTGAACGTATCATTTCTATCAGTTTACTATACAGTGAAATTAAGCACTAACATGCATCTTATACGTGCCAGTCCATGTTTCCGACGCGGGTGAAGGTTGCCGGTTGGGACACGCTTTCTTGTGCCGCATCATTGGCGCTGGCAGCATCTTCGGTCGTCGCTCTTACAGTGGCGGCCGGCTCGAACATGTACGGATGCACAGTGAACTCGTTCGACCGTCAGAGTTCGCCATAACAGGCAACTACGCGCCGATTTTAACAGAAACAAAACACCGACAACACGGCATCGCCTGCTGGCATGCGCCGTCAGCTGTCTTCACGACACCGCCAGTGATGTCACGGAGCCTCGACCAATCACAAGAGGCGGCGAGACTCGCAATGCCGTCCGAAGCGCCTGTTGCTCGTTTTCGGCAAAATAAAGTTATTTGCGTTCGTTTATGCGAATTTTCGACTTGATTTTCGAGTTTGCCGGCCGAAACTACTTAACATGACACCACAATCTCGTTTTTTTTTTTCAACGCATTTCAGTGTCCCTTCAGGCGCGCTCTCCGCGCCCCTCGCGCCATCTCGTTGGTGACAACAAAAACACACTGAAGCCACCGAGCTCTGAGTTCCGTGAACGGTAATTGGTGTATATAAATAGCGTGTCATTGGAAAGCTGAAGAACGCACGCTCTGAGGCCGGGTTGATTCGCACCACGTGCTGCGGAGCGAGGAGTCGTTGGTCCGACTCGCGGCGACGGAACTTTTTCTTCTAGCTTTTTTCTTTGCCATCATTTACTGTATCTTTTAAGACTTCAGATCCGTGACGGAAATACGTCAGTGGAGGCGTGGTGGATCCAGGCATAAAATAACTTTCATGTTAAAAAAAGAAAGAAAGCAAAGCAGTACGTCAGACGTGGCGACGCCAATCTTTGCTTGCCCCGTTTCCCGATTGGAAAATGGCTCCTGATATTTTTATTTTTTAATAACGAATTACCAGTGCCTGTTTATACTCCGCAGTATGCTTTATTGCAAGTATGTCGATGACCTACAGATAGGATTTAAGTTGCGAAATCTTGCACTGTGTGAGCGGTTTAGTGTGTCATCGCTCAGACCAGTTTGCCCTGAGAATGGCAGCCATGTGTGCGAGCGAGAACGGGTTCAGCTTAAGTCCACGAAATAACAACTCAGTTCTATACTCTAGAAAGAGTGGCCTACACCATGATACCAACACTGAACTGCAGAGCCAGCGTCGACTTGTATAAACGAAACACAAATTCTTGGGCTCAAGCGGGACACAAAGCTAGCCTGCGTACTACACTTAAAATATCTAAAAAACAAGTGCCCTAAATGATTAACATATTGAGTGTTGTATGCAAAACTTGGGTAGTTACAAGAAGACTCTAATGTGTCTCAGTAAAAAACCCTCATACACACTCGCCTAGATTACGGCGTGACAGTTTCCCAGGCCGCTGCACCGAGCACCTTAAATATACCGGACACCATCCACCACCTATGAAATCGCCAATTTACAGGCGCCTTTATAACAAGCCCTGCAGAAGGCCTTTACGTTGAGTCAGACGATTAGTCCCTCCACTCGGAGGTATGCTAGATATCCTTCGTGCCTTTTCTCGAAGTGAAGACAAACAACGCATACCCGACTTGCTCAACTATCAATGGTTTGTCCCTTACTGCTCCCTTTCACAAGCGTCCTGCAGTAATACAACCCTACTTACAACCCTGCTCAAACCGTGTTGACCACCACTGGAGAGGTTCCGCCATAGCAGTGAGAACTTCTAGGCGGTGAAATGTATTTTCTTAAAATTACAAAGCGCGCGCTAGCTGCACACACCCGCATGTACTTAATTCCTCAAATGACATCACAAGCACTATTACTCTGAATATCTACAGATGCTTGAAGGTCTGGTGCAGGTGTTTCCTGCGCAGCGCTCCGTCCATCAATTTCACCATAACGCGAGCATCTTCACAGCAGTTTTATGCGATATTACTCATCGTTAAATTCATGCATAAAATAAAATTATGAAACACAATTATGTACACAGATTCCCGAAGCATCCTAGAGGCTTCTAACGCTCTCGAAGAGGATGAAAACCGGGTTATCATCTCACTGTGCTCACTCCCACGCACCATTTATGGATTAAAACAGCATGTTCTAGTATTCTGGGTGTCAGAGCACCGCAAGATCGAAGGAAATGTGTAGGCTGATCAGCTTGCAGCATCCGCCAAAGAAAATGCTGCCAAATAATCCATAGCTGTCTGTGCAATGACCTAAAGCTCTCCATGTGGAGGTACGCCAGAGCTTATTGGCAAAGCTGATGGCATACGCACACACAACATAAGTTAGATGTTACGAAGCCGCGTCTCCAAACTGACCGAATCACACTGTACAGAAGCAACACTTTGCAGACTTATGATAGGACACACCTGGCGCACACCCACTTCTGTCAGGTGTTGACCCACCCATGTGTGATAAATGCGGTGAACCACCTACAGTGATTCACATCCTGACCCAAAGCAATGAATTAGGCGCTATTGAAAAAATTAACTTTCTATTGCCGTTAGGGCTGCATATTTCACTGCACCCGCATGCGTTCATTAGAGGTTCATTAGAGGCAATCATTTTAAATGCGAAGCATTTCTTAGCGAACTTCGGGGGCTTTGAGCGTATTTATCTATCTAGCCGCCTACGACTTTGTGCTCTCCTGGCCATGTCGTTAATGGGATTTATACCAAACTTTGTATGGCATAACATCACCATATGACGAACATAAATTGTTGGTCATATCATGAAAATCATGATTAACTTGTCATGAAAAGTATGATTTACCTGCCACGCTCATGGCGCGCTCGTGGCCGCTTCGTTAGCTTGATATACACCAAATTTGGGATTGAGTGACATGACTGTTTGACGAACATAAATGACAGGTGGTAATATGCAAATAATGACGTGCATATCACGAACAACATGATATACATACCACGCTCATGGCGCGCTCGCCGCCGTTTCGTTAGCTTGATATACACCAAACTTGGTATCGAGGGACGTGACTGTATCACGAACATAAATGACAAGTGGTAGTATGGAAATCATGACATCTCATGTGCGACATGACTTGCATGCCACGCTCATGGCGTGCTCGCGGCCGTTTCGTTAGCTTGATCTACACCAAACTTGGTATCGAGGGACGCGACTGTATGACGAACATTAAAGACAAGTGGTAATATGGAAGTCATTACATGTCATGCGCGACAT